>LPNX010137683.1:143840-295853 GCA_001517045.1 Pseudotsuga menziesii
CACCAGAAGACACAAAGACCTACATCCTAAAAAAAAAAGTATCATTCATTGACTATGTCAAGACCAAGATGTGGTGGACCAATGCTCAACGTTGTCATTTTAGGGCGTTACTGAGTTGCTTAATTTGAAAGAAAAAAAATATAACATAAATAAATATGGAAAAATACCGTTGCGCTAGACACACCTGTTATCTACAACTCTATATAATTTTTTTTACAAAATTCCACCATTTGGATACCAAAAAAGGTGGACCAACGCAAACATATTCATCATTTTTTGGGAAAAAAATAACATACCAACCTTAGAAAAACCTCATTTTTTGGGATTTATACTTAGTTTACATAAATAAAAGTTATATATTCCGGAAGGTAATCCGATTTTCCACGTTTCATATTCTTACGCCATATTCCAAAAATTTGTGTGGGTACCTCTATTATTGCTTTTTGATGTTTAGATTTCTATTTTTCTAGAAGTCCATTGCAACAAACACATCATAAGTGCCCAGCATTAGCTTGCACCAGCCTAGAGATCATCCCAAGAAACATCTCCCTCAAAACAAATTCCTCTCGGTTATGATGGATAACACTATGCATAAAGAAAGGGACTGTGTATTGAAAGGGCTATATCCATCAAACTATAGACTAAGAGAAATAAATGCTTACACCCATGCATCAAATATGCTTGAAAATCCATCTATAAGTGATTTTTCTATCTTCAGACAATAATTCATTGAAGATCAATGGAAGCTGCAATTAGAGGTCATTGGATAATTTTCTTTCGTACTTAGTGTAAAGAGTTCCAATTAAATTTCTGATTAAATTTATATTGTTATGCTGCTATAATTGCAGATAAATTATTGCATAATCTGTCTTTTACTGCTAATAGCTTGCACAAAATATATCCCATCCTTTGTTGGGTCTTCAAGTGCCCAACATTTCCACTAGTTATTCTTGGTATTATTACCCTGAAAATATTATGTTGCGATAATTGCAATTGAATTATAATTTATTACATATCTGCTTGTTTCTACTAATAGCCTACACAAAATCTATTAACCATTTGTTGTGCCTCTGAGTGCCCAACATTTCTACTAGTTATTCTTACTATTTGTGTGCTGAAAATTTATTGTAACCAACAATGGAGCCTGTCACTAGACTTCAATTTAGATAATATAATTAATAACCAAATATAAAGCTGATATACAATTTACAAGGCCTTAAAAGAATGCTACAATCAAGAAGAGTAGTGCAGTTGGGCCATCAACCTTTTGTCCTCATAATGGTGATCGTTCCTTTGCCCTCTGTGTGAATTTTGGTGAGAGAAACTATAGCCTTTCCGGAGAGTCTAGATCTCGAGGATGCCACTGATGGAGGTTATGCATAATCACACACACGATGCTAAATAGGCCTTGCCGGGGGCATCGAAATCCTTTGGTTGATATCATTGAGAGTTACATCTCCTTCCACCCCACAAGGCTTCACAACTACAAAAGGGTATGCCACCAGAGTATCCAGCTTAGGCTTACCTTCATCATGAGCTAATGGAATGCAACACATAATACCAAGTACATCAGAACTCCTCATTACTTTATCACAAAAATAGAAAGGAATCAACTACTAGCATTAGATTCAAATTGAAACAATTAATAAGACTCGGGCATTGGAAAGAATTAAATGGTTTTTTGCTGTCTGCTCCCACTGCATATGCAGACCAAAAGCATCAGATGACGAAAACCATGGCGGAAACCTTGCCACTTGGAAACCTCCCACCACACATACAGACCAAGAGCATCTGACGACGGAAACCTTGCCATATGGAGACCTCTTAAACGATTCATTCAATCTTTCTGCCAACACCTAAGACCAGACTCCAAAGCATGAAGACAACATCTCCCAACCAATCAATGCATGACAAAATAACAAATCGTCATTTAATTTTTTATGACAAAATAACAAATTGTCATTTAATTTTAAATAAAAAACACTTAAACTTTAGGCTCACCAAGATAGTCCAAGTAGAAAATAATCCACCTGACCCAAATATAAATGTCTTTGTCGGAGACATAGAAAGAAAACCAAGAGATCACAGACTTTTGATTTACACTTGGTAGGTGATAGTTGCTGCGCAACAAGCCATTAGATCTCAATCAGCTTGCGATCACCGACCTGCTACATGACACGAGACTCTTGGATTGATGTCAGAGACTCATATTTGAGACTCGGATTTATTACCCATGAAATACCAATAGAGACCATGGTCATGGAGGAAGAATGCTTTTTATTTTTTATTTTATCCATGCATGGTGACTGCAAGGTTTCTCCGAGCCTATATGATGGGTTAGTGTTCTATTGGACATACTCGATAAAAAGATATGTCCATACAGTATGTACGGCTATTATTTATTTGTTGCAGATATTGGACACATATTGTTGTTGATTCCTATCATCTCATATTAGACAAGGGAATCAAAAGATCTACAGGTATCAACCGATGACTTACGAGACCCACATAGACCAAGTGGTCTACAGGCGCAGGCTACGCGCTGTGGACCGAGACGAAGAATGTTACAGGAATATCCTACTCCATAAAATTCTATCACTTATTGTTCTTTGCTTTGTTAGATAATTGTATACAACTGACTGACGGAGAGAATGAGTATGAGCAGTGGTCCAGAGATAGAATTTGTAAGGCGGCTACTGCGCATTGTCTTGCTTCTTTTGTTCGCTTCTTCCGCTCTTCCTTCCCATTTATCATAGAAATCCTCTCCCTCCCTATACTAATACATAACAATCAGAGATCCCTCCCAGTATTTAGATCTGACCCTCTCCCTCAACGATTCAACACCAACCAAAAAACACTCTTCCCCTTCTATCTCCCTCTTCCAAGCTACCATCCCCCCTCCTCCTCCCTCCACCTCTGCCTCTTTCTTGTGCTTTTGCTCTTCCTCCACCTTATCCGACGTATCTGGTAATGCCTCCTTCTCGTACTCCTACTCCTCCTCGTCTGTCTCCACTTCATTCAACCAGAGTATCAATTTGACAATCAGGAAAGCTGCCTCTCCCTCTTACCCCCCAACGATTACACACCATTCAAACAAACATCCCACTTTACCTAGAGCTCCCACTAGGGCTTCATGTGGCAGGCTTAGCCTCTTAGAAAAAATAGGAATTGCAACAGCTATTATGGTGGTGTTGTTAGCCATTTTGATTGATGTGTTTAAGGAATTCAAGACAACCTTCCACAACGATACTGGCAACGATTCAAGGACGGGCAATATAGACATACTGAAGCACACAGCAAGGAAACATGGGAATGCTTTGGAGGTGGGAATGATAGACATACGCACGCAGCTAGTGGATGATTTGAGTTGTTTGGAGGAGGGCATAGGGCATCTCTGGATTTGTGTATCATGCCAATTTACTAGGAAATAGAATTGGCACCGTCAGGAGAGCAACAAATTTAGATCCCTATTTATTCAAAGGAGAATTATCTGTGCTTTTCAGGATGCCACATCATCCTCATCTTGTGGATCTCATTGGACTTTTATTACAAGCAGATGCGCTACTATTTCCTTCCCTCATACTATTTTCATGAATGCATTCTTTATTTGCTAAGGGGTCTGGTTAAAGACACACAATTGAGAGACCTAGTAAGACTAGTTTCGAAACTTAAAATTATTGTTCTAAATATACTGGGTATATCAAGTGTCTAGAACTAGATGGATATTGAAAGTGTAGAAATCTTTGAAGTCTAACTTTTACATTAACATGGTTTTAAGAAACAAAACAAACCATGGAGTAATCCTTTATTGGGATAATTCCATTGCTATCTATTCGTTTATAACAATTCTGTGGGTGATGCATGTGCAGGTGAACGAATTCTTGTGTTTGAGTTCATTTCCAGGGGGAGCTTGCATGATCGACTGCAAAAAAGCAAGAGTCTTACAAATCCACTATCGTGGACCACTCATATGAACATAGCATTTCAGGTTGTTGTGGCTTTACAATACCTTCATGAAGAAGCAAAGCCTCCTATCTTGCACCGTGATATTAAGTTTGCAAATGTTTTACTAGAGAACAATAACTCTGCTAAATTGGATGATTTTGGACTATCAAAGTTAGGCCCAAAAATTGACCAATTTACAATCACTGCAGTTAGGGGGAATTATTGTTACATGGATCTGCAATACATAAAAACAGGAAGATATTCAGCGAAGAGTGATGTGTATAGCTTTGGTGTGCTTCTGCTAGAACTCATTACAGGTTTTAAATCACTACATGAAGACACGCCTCTGGCAAAATGGAGTGAAACATATCGTAGCGAAGGCACAGAGAGATTTATGAGAATTGTTGATCAAAATGTAATAGAACACATTAACATGATGGAAGTTCACATTATGATCCAAATTGCTAATCTCTGCTTACGGGACATTAGTGAAGAGAGACCCCCAATGAGAGAGATCGTGAATATAATACAGGAAACCAGAAATACGAGAGCAAATGAAAAGTTATCATCCAATGGTGGTCAATCTCCGTTATTAGGAAATGAAAATTTATCTTCTGGTGGTTAGTGCTGCATCATTGTTGATTAAATGTAGATGAATCTTGAGATGGTACAGATGGAAAACTCACTTATGGAGTTCGTGCTGCAATGTGAATTGAATTGAAATGAATCTTTAGATCGAGATGGAACCATGATGAATTTAAAATCCTACCATGATGAAGTGAAAAGCCTCTTTATATGTTAGGATGTTGTTTCTGTTACTGCGTCGCCTATCATTTGTGGAGCTGGTTTGGAAGCAGCATGGGTTTTTAACAGGGATACTTTGCAGGTTGTTTGTACTCATGAAGGATTTGTTTCCCCTACTCGCTTGAGGGATTTTTCTGCTGTTGATCCTTGTTCGAAGCTACTAAAACATGTTATAAACAAAAACTCTAAACCTTTTCTGTTGGTTGTGGACACAGATGTGGCCCTCAATGATATTGTTCTGAATAATGAGAAAACCCTTATGCGACCATTTAGTGGTCAAAGAACTAATGTGATGCGTGTTAATTCCTGGGTAAAAAATACTTGTTTGGAGTCTTTGGAGTCGGTTCCTGATGCTTTTGTGCTGCCTCAGGATTGGTTGGATTTCAAATTTCATTCTTCTTCGGATGTGTCTTTTGTTCTTGTGGGTTCTTGTAAATGGGAAGGTGTCGCCTTATTTTTTAAGTGGTGGAGTCCTTTATTTGATTCGTGCTCTGAAAGGTGCAATGTTATGCCCATTTGGGTCAAATTACCCTAGTTTCCTTTCAAACTTTGGTCTTTGAATTTTTTTAAACTTGTTGGTGATTATTTGGGTTCTTTTGTGAAAGCAGATTTGTCTTTTGTTTAGACTCATGTGATGTGTATGGGCGAAGTTTTAGTCAATCTTGATTTACATGATGGCATGGAAGAGGAAATTATGATCGAATGGGATAATAAGGATTTTCGTCAGCCTTTGGATTATGTGGAGGTTCCTTTTCGATGAAAGTGTTGTTATGGTCATGTGATTTCTCAATGTGACATGATTTTTAAAAATAAAACTCATGATTTGAATTTTGTTAAACAATGGAGGGTAAAGATGGATAAGGAGGTTCTTGGAGTTGATACTATTTTCTTAGTAAGTATTTGGCTGATGTAGTGGTGGAGGTACCCTTATCCCATCCTATGGAACTATTGAGGCCGACATCGACTGGTTTTTGTGAGACTTATGTTTTACCTTTTCTTGGTAAGGGTTGTGTGCCCTTAAAACCCTTATTCCCCTCACCTGATTCTTTTTTTGATCATGGTATCGATGTAATTTGTCGGGATTTGGGGGAGCCTTATGTCTATCCCTTAACTGGTAACTCTTTAAACCATGTTTCTCCTATTTTAAAACAAAATCTATCGGTGTTTAAGGTTTGTCTCTCCTTTAAAAGATTATTCCTCTAAAGTGGAAGGTTATTGTCTGAGATGTTATTCTAAAGATCCTTCGTTTGGTAACATTAAGGTTGTTAGGGGAAATTTTTTATCCAAGCATGCTACTGGTAATTTTCTTTTAAAAGAGTCTTGTGCATGCAAGCTTTCTTTAGGTTATGTGGGGACTGTTTGTTTTTTTGGTCAAATTTCTGGAGCGCTTAGAGCAAGGGATGCCTATACGATTGTTTCATAATGTTTGTTTTATCCCTTAATTGCCGAGGTTTAGCTAGTTTATCTAAAAAAGCTTCAAAGGTTTGTAGAGGATCAGCATTCGAATTTTTTTTTTTACAGGAAAGTATGTTTGATGGGTATATTATTGTTGCAGAGTTGGAGTTACTATTAAAAGGATGAAAGTTTGATAATGTGGACGCTAAAGGAAAATATGGTGGTTTATTACTGGGATGGTGGGTTAATTGATTTCATTTCTTAAATGCTTGAGCCTTTGTTTCTAGCATTGGTGTATTTATTTACTCTATTCAATTACATATGTCTTTCTGGTTTATTAATATAAATGGTCATTATCTAGAGCAGGAGCTTTTTTGGAATAATTTTTTTTCTAAAGTTTTCATTGAGAAATCAAACCTTATTCTTTGTGGGGATTTGAACTTTTCTTGGGGTATTCTAAGATATGGGGTCCCAATGCCCATGTGGATAATATTTCTGATTTTTTTACTTTGAAATTGGATGAACATGGTTTGGTGGATATTGATCCTTCTATTTTACTCCTTACCTTGTCTAATAGAAGGATTGGACTTGATAGAATTTGTAAGAGACTTGATAGAGTTCTTGTTTCTCCTAATTTATTGGAGAAGGATTTTATATTTTGTCAATGGGTTGGTCAAGGTGGTGTCTTGGATCATCATCTGGTCATGTTTCATATTAACAATGGTGAACGTAAGCCACATTGTCCTTTTAAGTTTAGTGCTCGTTGGTTAAATGATGAGAGATTTGTCTCTTTATTGAAGAAAACATGGAAAGTTTATGAGGCTAACTCTCTAGATTCTCTAGCTTCTCATTTTGCTAAAAAATTAAAAAATATTAAAGAAGTTTCCATTCATTGGTCTGTTCAGAAAAAAGAAAAGGACTTGGATGATTTATTGAATATAGAACATTAGTTGCAATATTCTTTTAATCAGTTTGGGTTTGGTTTTTTCTCTGAGGAGGATAAGGTTAAGGCTTCTAGCTTCTGAAGCTCGTAAACACAATATCCTATTAGATCTTGAGAATGTTACTCACTAGAAAATTCATTCCTTGTGGCTTACTTGTGGTGATGATAATACTTGGTTTTTCATAAGTTTTCTAATTTCAAGCAAAACGTTAGTTCTCTATGGAAGATTGTTGATGACCATGGCATTATGGTTAAAGGTTTTGATAATATTGCTGCAATTGGGGTTAATTATTTTGGGACACTTTTTCATGATGACAACAATCTTTCTTTACCTTATATTACGAAGATTGCTCAAAATTTCCCCTCCTCTATTTCTGAAGAGGATAATGTTGATCTTATGACCTTGGTTACTATCAATTAACTTTAAGTTGTCCTTTCCCTATGTAAGAACAACAAATCTCATGGTCAGATGGTATTCCTGTTGAGGTTTATATCACTTTGTTTGATGTTCTTGGTCTAGACTTACTACAGGTTGTTGAAGATTCTAGGAGTTGTGGTAAAATACATATTGTTTTTAACACTAATTTGATTGATTTCATCCCTAAATCTGATTCTCCTAGTAATTTTGAGGATTTTAGGCCTATTTCATTATCTAATCATATCTACAAGGTTATTGGCAAGGTTATTTCTACTATAATTAAGATTTTTTTATGCAACTATATATTGGGGTGCAGTTTGGGTTTCTTCCTAGGAGGAAAATTCATGATGTTGTGGGGGTTATTCAAGAAGGGATACATACTATTTAGAGCAAGCATCTTAAGGTGATGGTTTTAAAATTTAAACTCTCTAAGGATTATGATTGGTTAAATTGGACTTTATCACTGGGTCATTCTTTCTCATATGGGTTTTAATGTGACCTTTATCTCCTGGGTGATGGAACTCTTTTATTTGTATTGTTTTCCATCCTTATAAATGGTGTTACTTCCTCTTTTTTTAGACCCAACCGTGGTCTTCGAAAAGGTTTCCCTTTAGAACCATTGTTTTTTTTTATTGTTGTTGAAGGCCTTGGTAGATCTATCCTTGATGCTAGAGATCATGGGGATTTTGATGGGCTTACTTTTGGAAATGGGATTTTTTTAACACATGTTCTCTTTTTGGATGAAATTGTTAAAGTCACTGATGGATCTGATAATTCTTTATTGACTTTGGATGATGTGTTAAGTTTTTTATGTAGGGATTCTAGGATGATGATTAACGGTGATAAATACACCCTACTTTATGTTGGTCTAGATGTGTCTAAGTTAAATGATCTCAGTAATGTTTTTTCTTTTTCTATGGCTAAAATTGAGATGGGATTGAAGTATCTCAGATTTCGTCTAAAATCTTGCAGATATTTTATTAAGGATTGGTATTGGTTGGTAGCCAAAGTTGAGAAACAGATTAAAAACTAAAGCCATCGATGGTTGTCTAAAGGAGGGAAGTTGGTTTTGGTTAAATCTATTCTTGAGGCTATTCCTATCTATTGGATGCAATTCTGTATTCCTTTGGGAATCATTGAAAATATCAGGAATATTTTTTTTAAGTTCTTATGGTTTGTCAGTCTTGAACATCGTGATTTAGCTTTGATCTCTTGGAAGACACTTCCTCGTTCAAAGATTCTTGGTGGTTGGTGTTTAAAAATTCCTGCTATTTTCTCTAAATCCCTTGTAGCCAAGAGTGTGTGAAATATTGTTCATGGATCTGGTTTATGGATACATATTGTTAAGCAAAAATGTATTTAGCCTTTGTCTTTGTTTGATTCACTAGTAGAAAATGAGAAATTAATGACTAAAAAAATGACTAAAATCAGGCTATAAACGACTATTTTTGAATCGGTGACTAATAGTAGCAAATTACCACTTTCTTATAGCTAGTCGTATTTCACTAGTCATTAATAGCTTGACTTAGTAGTCATTAATTTAGTCATTTATAGACAATGATTTAGTAATTGATAGTCAATGATTTAGTCATTGTTTTAGTCATTGATAGTTAATGATTTAGTCATTGATTTAGTCACAGATTTAGTCACTGAGTTAGTCATTGATTTAGTCATTGATTTAGTCACTGATTGCAAACATTAATGACCAAATATACGACTAAATAAACTACTAGATGTTAACATATTAATGACTAAGCTAAATACGACTAAGATACGGGAAATTAGCTACTAATAGTCGTATATATGTGAATTTAGTAGTTTTTGTAGTCACAAATTTATAATAGGGCACGGAGGAATCGAACCACCAACCTCCTGCCTATAATTAGAAAGGCGCTCTACCATTGAGATAGCACCCTTTAACAAGTTGCTATTGCTTTACAATGATGATATTCAAACAAATTTATGATAGATATCAATCTACAAACTACATAATTAATACTATTACAACTTACCAGTAACTAGTATTTATGAAAGTAGTCATTTACGCAGTGGAGAATTGTAAATAAGGAACTGCGTTGGATGATTTCACAAATATCGACGTTTTGATCCCTACTATGGGATCATCATTAGGAGACAAATGAAGCATGAGGTAAAAGACCAATAATCCCATCAGTATTTATAGTTAGTGTGAAGCATAATAGGTTCTAGGTTTTTAAGTCGGTTTTAAGTTTTAAAATTTTTTAATTATTTTATTTTTAATTTTTAAAAATCATTATTATGAAAATATTATAATAAGGTTTAAATATCTAAATTCAGGCGCTTTGGGAACTTCTCCAAAATCCCTCCAGACACATCATTAGCATCATTGACTTTAGGCATTTGCGTAGTACATCTTTGCATTCTCTTATGCCTGGGGGTTCAGCAGATTTTATAGACATTATCAAATAAGCATAAAATTTCAATCATATGAGTAAAATTGGGCCATCTAAGTAAAACTAGGCCATTGTGAAAGCAGACCGGCAAAAAAATAGACTCTTCTTGTACTGTAATGAAATATGAAGCCAATTATGCAAACATGCTTGAAATTTTTTAAGATTTAGACAGTTAAACTTAAACCTGTCTGCAGCACAAGATCAATTCATGCATGGGCATTAAAATGTAAAAGAAGATAGGAAAATTCAAAACTCACATAAAAATGATGAATTCAAAATGTATCTCTGGCTTTTATTCAGGATATAAAGTTGCTAATCCCTTGAATCTTGTAGCATTTACAATTAAAATCACAAATTATAATAGGTCAACAGCCATTCTATCAATTGTTACGAAGCAGTTCTCCAAATTTCTACATGTCAAAAAATTATGACAAACTAATAAACAATGTACTTCAGCTTAATAGCAGTGCAAGTTTAAATTTTTCATAGTCAGCTACACTGACATTTTAGTTCAAAGGAATCCTACAACCACAATGCACTTTGTAACATATCCATTGCAAGATTGATATCCAATTTAGAATTTGGCATGATATTGGTCTTCTAAAGGAAAAAAATCCAATAGAAGAATACTTACAAGGACAGGTGTTAAATGCTCGTTTAATAGAATAACAAATGTAGCCAATACCTGGAATCTAAAAGCACATTCTAGGAAGGACAAAAATAGGTTTTAACTGTCAAACCCCAGGAATGTATTGGAGCCTAGATTTAAACCTAAGAATACCTACAGCACTGAACTTATGGTCCTGCTTAAGCACAAAAAATGTCTGGGTTACAAACATTTCTCATAAATATAATCACTTTGTTCACCAGCAATGAATTTTTGAAAATAGATTTTAGCACACTATCGATCTGATTATGTTCTGTTATAAAATTATGCTACATAAGCTGTCTTCAACTTTGAGCTATGAAGTTTAGGAACTTATCAAGAATCATTTGGATTTCCTGATTCATAGGCAGGATGCGGGTCAATAGTATTCAGGATTCTAGGACAAGAACGAGTATTAATTCTCTTTTTCCAAATGGCAAGATCACCTTTTTCATACTTCTTTTCCCAACACAAAAGTTCTGCTATTTCTTCAATTTTCTCTTGTCCCTACTAGAGCTCCTCTTTTGATCTCTGCCAAGATTGGTAATATTGCTTCCAATTGATGGAAGGACTAGAGAGAATCCAATATCCTCCTGGTCTTAAGACTCTATTCACTTCTATCAAATACATACCATCTGCAAACAAATGAAGCTACACAAATCAATTTGAGAATCAAATCAGTAAATTCAAGGCTCTTCTATAGCTCCAAATTTTAACTTTAACAAAAGCATTAATCCTGTAAAAGTCCCCAGTACCATTTGCAGTCCAAGGTATCAAACACCGTGAACATTGAGACATGTCAAAATCCCTAGAAGGGTAAGGAAGTTGTTGTGTCCCCATTACACCAATCACAGCAAGCACACCTCACTCCAAAGAAAACTGCACTTGGGCTTCATGTGAATCCCTTGGTGCAAATGACATGGTCAAAACATTTCTCTTCAAAAGTTATGCACCCCAGTTTTCCACCTAAGCATGCCATAAGGATTTCAGATAAGGGCATATCCTCAAACTCCATAAATCATTGCAAAAACAAAATACAAGACTTATCACCAAGCTTTTCCACCTGTGCATATATATAGTTGTCATTAATAATCTTAACCAGCTCAAGGAGGTATTTCACAATTAATATTCACAATTATCCTTTGTAAACTTGCTAGAGAAGCCAAGTTTGTTCACCTGCTATTTTGTTTCTCAAAGTCCATTCATTTTAGCTCGAAACTTGAGGTAGACTTGATTTATGTTCATAACTCACCTATTGAAATAATTATGTCTACAAGATTTAATATTTGTATTTTCTTTTTTTATTGTAGGATATTTATTATTTAAAATGTCAAAAGCACAATGAATAGGGAAGCTACCTTAAAATGGGAAGTTGAAGAAAGTCCCAACCCTTGGAAAGATGCAGATCCAATGTTACTCGCGGATACAAATCATTTAATTGGATTCCAAGATGACCTTGAGTGCCCAAATACATGTATAGAATGTTCGTCAATGAAGACTTCCATGAGGACCATGATGACTTAGAGGTTTTTTGAAATATCAGAAAGCACATCCTTTACTTGATATCCGCCAAACCAATAATATTACCATATAACGATGTTGTCAAATCGATATTCAGACACATTAATCTTGGAATGAGATCAGTCATAAGTGAAGGTAGGGTTTCCACGGCTTATTTACACCCCTATTCATTCAAAATAATGTTCAAGCTGAAGAAAATTCAAGTGCTATTGAACAAAACATTTCTGGATGATTACAGAGCCAAGGAATTCAATCTAGTAAAAAAATTGAAATATTGGTGGACTGAATATAAGGCCTTCTGAGAAAAGAATAATTGGATGTATTCTACACAATACCTGAGATACCCATATCAGTTTATGAAAACCATGATTTTTATGTTATATGGTGAGGATGGATCCTCTCATTTTAAAATAGAATGGAATCTATTGGCACATCATGTAGTAGAGACATGGCATGATTTCAATTGGGTGAGCATCTTGTCTGTCAATCTAATGTGCTTCACTAGGGCCATTAAAAAGGTATAAGGATACAAAACCCAGAGTTTTTGCATGTTATATTACATATTAGATGCATTTTGTTCCTATAATCATTTTCCCAAAATGGGATGAGAGTGGAAACCTAGTCTTCTACCTATGCATGTATACTGTTGTGAATTGTGGTACTCCAACTATAGGTTATATTTCTATAACAAAAATTAAATCCTTGCAAAAATTAAAAGAGAAATGAAGGGTAACCATACCAGTCATGATAAATTCCAATAAGGCCTCTTTCAAATATCACACCAAGTGTATTCTTTTTTGCAATGGTTGGGACAACATTCATAACCCAAACTTTGTCGGATGTAAGTGCTACTGCAAAGCCACCAAGACCTGCATTCATGTCCATAACATTGCGATATCTACTCTCCCCAATATATTTGTTCATTCTTTTGTATCCTTTCACGTGCTTTCTCCACAACTGTGTATCAGCATTATATGTCTCAGCAGTAACACCTGATAATGAACCACTGAGAACTCTAGGAGGAACAACATTCAGGTTCTTTGGGAACTTCTCCAAAATACCTCCAGACACATCATTAGCATCACTAACTTTAGGCATTTCTGTAGTGCATATTTAGATTCTCTTATGCCTGGGGGGTCAGCAGATTTTATAGACATTACCAGATAAGCATAAAATTTCAATCATCTGAGTAAAACTAGGCCATCTGAGTAAACCTAGGCCATTGTCAAAGCAGATCGGGAGAAAAACAAACTCTTCTTGTACTTTAATGAAATATGAATCCAATTATGCAAACATGCTTAAAATTTTTTAAGATTTAGACAATTAAACTTAAACCTGTCTGCAGCACAAGATCAATTCATGCATGGCCATTAAAATGTAAAAGCACATAGGAAAATTCAAAAGTCACATAAAAATTATGAAATCAAAATGTATCTTTGACTTGTATTCAGGATATAAAGTTGATTCAGTATATAAAGTTGATAATCCCTTGAATATTGTAGCATTCACAATTAAAATCACAAATTATAATAGGTCAACGACCATTCTATCAATTATTACAAAGCAGTTCTCCAGATTTGTACATGTCAGAAAATTATGACAAACAAATAGACCATGTACTTCAGCTTAATAGCAGTGCAAGTTTAAATTTTTCATAGTCAGCCACACTGAAATTTTAGTTCAAAGGAATCCTACAACCACAATGCACTTTGTAACATATCCATTGCAAGATTGATATCCAATTTAGAATTTGGCATGATGTTAGTCTTCTAAAGGAAAAAAAGCCAATAGAAGAATACTTACAAGGACAGGTGTTAAATGCTCATTTAATAGAATAACAAATGTAGCCAATCCCTGGAATCTAAAAGCACATTCTAGGAAGGACAAAAATAGGTTTTAATTGTCAAACCCCAGGAATGTATTGGAGCCTAAATTTAAACCTAAGAATACCTACAGCACTGAGCTTATGGTCCTACTTAAGCACAAAAAATTTCTGGGTTACAAACATTGCTCATAAATATAATCACTTTGTTCACCAGCAATGAATTTTTGAAAATAGATTTTAGCACACTATCGATCTGATTATGTTTTGTTATAAAATTACGGTACATAAATTGCCTTCAACTTTGAGCTATGAAGTTCAGGAACTTACCAATAATCATCTGGATTTCCTGATTCACAGGCAGGAGGTGGGTCAATACTATTCAGGATTCTAGTACAAGAACGAGTATTAATTCTCTTTTGCCAAATGGCAAGATCACCTTTTTCATACTTCTTTTCCCAACACAAAAGTTCTGCTATTTCTTCAATTTTCTCTTGTTCCTATTGGAGCTCCTCTTTTGATCTCTGCCAAGATTGGTAATATTGCTTCCAATTGATGGGAGGACCAGAGAGAATCCAATATCAACTTGATCTCAGGACTCTATCCACTTCTATCAAATACATACCATCTGTAAACAAATGAAGCTACACAAATCAATTTGAGAACCAAATCAGTAAATTCAAGGCTCTTCTATAGCTCAGAATTTTAACTTTAACAAAATCATTAATCCTGTAAAATTCCCCAGTACGATTTGCAATCCAAGGTATCAAACACCGTGAACATTGAGACATGTCAAAAGCCCTGGAAGGGTAAGGAAGCTGCTGTGTCCCCATTACACCAATCACAGCAGGCATGCCTCGCTCCAAATAAAACTGCACTTGGGCTTCATGTGAATCCCTTGGTGCAAATGGCATGGTCAAAACATTTCTCTTCAAAAGTTATGGACCCCAGCTTGCCACCTAAGCATTCCATAGGGATTTTAGATAAGGGAATATCCTCAAATTCCATAAATCATTGCAAAAACAAAATATAGGACACTACTATATGCATGCAATTGATGTACAACCATGAAATGGGAAATCTACAACCATTTTCAAATCTATCACTGTTTAAATCGATTCCAATTATTCGAGAAGCTCCTACAATTCTTTCCCCTTCAGCAGCCTGCGTAGTTAAAGGCCAAACCATAAGTCTAACAGATAATTAAAGAGTAAACTAGTTGTGCCCAGAGGCGTTCTCGAGCACAGGGGAGATGTTGTCATGTTTGTACAGCTGTAATAAAATATTATTAAGGAGTAAACTAGTTGTGTCCAGAGGTGTTCTCGAGCACAGTATGGGGGAGTATGGGGAAATGTTGTCACATTTGTAGGTGACACTGTAATAAAATAGTAATAAATTTTATACCCAACATGTTGATCTACCCAAAATTAAAATTAAATTGATCCCTCTAGATACTTGATAGAGCCTAGATTTGGATCTAGGCTGGTCATAATGATCCCAAAAAATTGCAGACATGGGAGATGAACTGTAAACTAATCATAATTATCATCAACAAAATTGCAGTTTTTGAACTTCAATGTATACACATGAACAAAAAGGGAGAGAACACTTGTTTTTAGAACTTACAGTAAGCCCAACACCCCCAATGCCAAATATTGCTACTGTTGAACCCTTCTTGGGTTTGTCTACGTTCAAAGTTGCACCCATCATGATTCCACAACAAAATTAATTTTGAATAAGAAATCCAATCAAGGAAATGATCATGGATGGTTTTATTAACAATCCAGCAAACCACACTTTAAGAATTGAATTACCCACTTTGTAAAACATTATATAGTTTAAATCAGTATCAAAAAGTCCAGGAAGTGATTTACCTGTTGAGACACCACAACTCAGAATACAGACTTTGTTAAGAGGAGCCTTTGGATTAATTTTGGCAACACAACCGACATGCACAACAGTGTACTCGCTGAAAGTCGATGTACCAAGGAAATGGTAAATCATTTTTCCATTGATTGAAAACCTTGACTTTCCATCATTGATCATAACCCCTCTTTCAGTATTAATCCTTAGCAGATCACACATATTGCTCTCCTCTGACTTGCAGTGTCTGCATTCTCCACATTCTCCAGTAAATACAGGAAGCACACTATCACCCTCCTTGAGGTCATTCACCCCTTCTCCAACACTCTCAACAATTCTGTGTCAACCATGTTATAATTATAATTATAATTAGTAAGAAACAAATCACCAGAAAATTCATATCATTTTTCCCTCTTGAAATTCTACATCTCTGCTACTATGACTAATCAAATTTTCTCAATTTTTTTTTAATACAAACTTCATGGCAAGAACAGAGTGTATACCCAGCTGCTTCATGTCCAAAAATGCGGGGAAGGAGAGGAGTTTGGCCCTGCAATGAAAGCAATGTTAGACGTTTCATTATTAAGAAAATTTCAGAATACAGGCAAGAAGAATCAGTTTGAGAATACAGGCAAGAAGAATCAGCAAGTTTCTGAACAGTCAGTGATGGATTTGAGAGAAAACATTAAAGAACTGCCAATTTTGTCAAATTTCTTTGAGCAACATGGTTCATTGTTTACGGTCAATTCCTCCTCAGTCATGGATTGCAGGCCTGTAGAAAACAAGTATGTTGAGTATGTTCCCATGATTGGGACCTGTTCCTATCCTTATATCCTAGCACCAAATAAAGATTCAATACCACAAGTAAATGCTGGAAACAAAAATAGCGAAAATGAAGGTTTGGGTTCTCAAACTGAAGGAGCAGAAAAGTTTGAGGATGAAATGTTGTTGAACTATCTGTGGGCAGAGGAGACAGAAAGGATGAGCACTGGAAACTTTTTGGAGTCCCGAGATAGAAGAGAAGGGAAAAGAGGAAAACATCAAAGTACAGTGATAATGCCCCCTGAAAGGAGATATTTTGATCCTTTCATTCAATCTCAGCATGAAGCAAGCATTGCTTTTGGTCAAGTAGATGCTCAAATGTCAGATTATGTATGGGACGAAGGTGATGGTGGTAGCCAGGAGAAGCAGCTGGACAGGGTTTCATAGGAAGATATTCTTTCTCCAAAAATGCAAGGACTATCATAGTTATGCTCATTTAAAAGAGATGAGAACAATAAAAAATCGCTTTATTTTTTGCTCCAACAATCTGTAAATTTCCAGCAAAGAAATATTAATTTTAGATTGATTTTTAGATCCTTAAACCCTCATTTTCAATTATTTATTTTATCTAATTTTATGTATAATAGATATGTAATTTTCAGAATATAAATTGAACTTTCAGATTTGTTTTAGCCTAAGAATATCTCTGTTTAATCATTGTTTAAAAGCTGTGTAAATCTAGAATTTACTTGCTACAATTCAAATTAGAACCAGATTTACCCTAAGTCCATTTACCCCTTTCTCTCCTTGAATACACCTTGGACTTAGATTGTTGTCAGGATTCCCCCCTTTGAGCTAGATAGGAGAGCTGACCTAAACTGAGAGATAACACTATCAAGGTGACAGTGGGTAGTTTTTCTTAGTCACCCATGAGTTCTCACATGTATGCTTGGGACTTTCACATTGAGTGAGAATGTAGGAGGTAAAAAGTTGGAAACAGAGCCAATTTAAAAAGTGGGAGAGACTTATTGAGGTGATAGTCATGGGTAACCTCTCTGAGTTGTTCTTAGATCTTCACCTTGTGAGTTTGGACTATAACGCCATAGGTGTGGGTTTTTAAAGTAACAAGTACAAAATTGGATGATATCCTCATCATCAGTGCTAATAGGGCATAAATATAATCCGAATAGCTATTTTATAAACAACCACAACCACAAACATTATTTTCAAAGGATCCTGGGTGCATTTTCATTGTTATTAGATGACTAATTCATATAGATAATATCTAACTGAGCTTTATTTGTCATTCCCTAGAACACATGCATCGCCTCTTAATGAAAAAAAGAAAATAAAAATAGATATTAATTGAGACATTGCCCTGAAATTCTTCAAAAAATTCAATCTACTTCTTTATGACTCACCTGTATTTTATTTATGACTTCTTGTGGGTGTTCAATTTGAAACCCAACCTATGAAGTTAAAAGTAAGAAATACATCCTTAGAATCTAAAAATAAAAAGTGATCAATATGTTGATTAGTGTAGAGACCCTAAGGAGACAGGATCACATAAACTTTATTGAAGAACATTTCAAATCAACCAGCTTGGCTATAATGTATAGACATGAGCTCAATCCTCATGATGAAATTTTCCAAGGAGCTTTCACATAAAATGAGGTATTGAGTAATATGGAAAATGACAATCAAAGAAGAATGTTGCATACAATTTAAGAAGCTAACATGAAAATAACAGTGGAAGTCAAACAATTATCATTTGGTAATGACATGGAGAAAATAAAGGCAAAAACAAAGGTTGATGCCACCAGAAGAGAAGATTTAGACAAAAATGTTTTTGAAGCCAAAGATTAGTTGAAGCAACAACAGATGCAAGCTATAGAGGAGGCCAAAATAAGGGCCAAGGAGGAATCTGAGAATAAGGGCCAAGGAGGAATCTAAGGAGGATTCAATTACAGAGTTCTGTTTACTCTTTTTTTCATGATTCCTCAATGTCAAAACTAAATACCCATTCAGTTGATGCTATGACCCATTTTGCTCCAAACCAAGCCAGGATTACTACATATCAGCACTATGTACATCAAGCCAGGATTACTACAACTGAGTGTTGCAATTAGATTTTATGGTTAAGACAATGTTTGGAAGATATTCAAGTCAATAGAATTCAACCTACACCAATATACTATGACAATACCAGTCATATAAGTATCTCTAAAAATCTAGTTATGCCCTAAAAAACTAAGCATATCCCAATCAAGTACCATTTTATTCGAGAACAAGTCAGTGAAAAAATGGTAAAGCTAGAATGTGTAAGCACAAAGGAACACGTTGTTGATATTTCCACCAAACCCTTGCCTAAAGAAACCTTTGAGTATCTAAGGAAATAGCTGGGAGTTATCTCCCTCCTACATTAACTGTTGCATTAGTGTTTATCAGGTGTTCTACGATATTGGCACCCATTGAGGCCACAAGACCAACAACAACATCGTCTTAGACAAATATTTGGTGATTGATGTCAAAGGGGGAGGAATTTAGTGGGAGATCTCTCAAGGGGATCTACATACATCAATGCCAAAGGGGGATTTTGTTGGACATTTTGGTTGGCATTGATGCCAAAGAATCAGTCTCCTCTTCAAGTCCAATATTCAAAGATTCCTATGAAAGCTAACTGCTAAGGTGGACAACCCCAAACTATGTGGTCAAACCCATCTCTACCAAGATGTGGAGGAGTCCAATTATCACTGTCAAATTTGGTTGAGAATTATGTAATATTAATGGGTCTTTTCTGAATTGGTACCCTGATTTAGAGTATGAGGACCTGGTGCAACCTTGGATTAAGTCCTATAACAGTGACTAATATAATCAACAACCTACATGATTCAATGAAGTAGACATTATTCATCACATGAGCAGTTCCCTTAGTAAATGAACTCATAATAACACAATCCATAGTGCAAATTCAGATACCCTAATCAACAGTTTCAACAGTAAAAAAATCAGTACATTCATCAGTATTGATAGGCTCATGCCCTAATTAGTAGTTTAAGCAGTAAAAGACTCGGTACATTCATCAACAATAACAAGCTCGGATTCCCTAATTAGCAGTTTCAATATATTCACCAGTAATAAGACTCAATCAGTAGTCAATTAGTAGTCAACGTGGATTGACAAAATTTTGAAAATGAATCTATGTTAGATGCAACTGATAGAAGTATTGTCTACTATTGAGGATGGATATATCACTATAGCTGAGTGTTGCACTCAGATTTTATGGTTAAGACAATGTTTGGAAGATATTCAAGTCAATAGAATTCAACCTACACCAATATATTGTGACAATTTCAGTGATATAAGTACCTCTAAAAATCTAGTTATGCGCTAAAAAACTAAGCATATCCCAATCAAGTACCATTTTATTTGAGAACAAGTCAGTGGAAAAAGGTAAAACTAGAATGTGTAAGCACAAAGGAAGATGTTGTTGATATTTCCACCAAACCCTTGCCTAAAGACACTTTTGAGTATCTAAGGAAATAGCTGGGAGTTATCTCCCTCCTACATTAACTGTTGCATTAGTGTTTATCAGGTGTTCTATGAGATTGGCACCCATTGAGGCCACAAGACCAACAAAAACATTGTCTCAGACAAATATTTGGTGACTGATGTCAAAGGGGGAGGAATTCAGGGGGAGAGATCTCTCAAGGGGATCTGCATACATCAATTCCAAAGGGGGAGTTTTTTGGACATTTTGGTTGGCATTGACGCCAAAGAATCAGTCTCCTCTTCAAATCCAATATTCAAAGATGCCCATGAAAGCTAACTGCTAAGGTGGACAACCCCAAACTATGTGATTAACCCATCTCTACTAGGATGTGGAGGAGTTGAGTTATCGCTGTCAAAGTTGGTTGAGAATTATGTAAGATTAATGGGTCTTTTCTGAATTGGTACACTGATTTAGAGTATGGGAACCTGGTGCAACCTTGGATGAAGTCCTATAACAGTGACTAATATAATCAACAACCTACATGATTCAATGAAGTAGACACTATTCGTCACATGAGAAGTGCCCTCAGTAAATGAACTCATAATAACACAATCCATAGTGCAAATTCAGATACCCTAATCAATAGTTTCAATAGTAAAAAAATTAGTACATTCATCAGTATTGATAGGCTCATGCCCTAATTAGTATTTTAAGCAGTAAAAGACTCGATACATTCATCAACAATAACAAGATCCGATTCCCTAATTAGCAGTTTCAATATATTCACCAGTAATAAGACTCAATCAGTAGTCAACATGAATTGACAAATTTTTGAAAATGAGTCGATGTTAGATGCAACCGATAGAAGTATTGTCTACTATTGAGGATGGATATATCACTAAAGTAGCTGAGTGTTGCACTCAGATTTTATGGTTAAGACAATGTTTGGAAGATATTCAAGTCAATAGAATTTAACCTACACCAATATACTATGACAATACCAGTGATATAAGTATCTCTCAAAATCTAGTTATGCACTCAAAAACTAAGCATATCCCAATGAAGTACCATTTTATTCGAGAACAAGTCAGTGAAAAAAAGGTAAAACTAGAATGTGTAAGCACAAAGGAAGACGTTGTTGATATTTCCACCAAACCCTTGCCTAAAGACACCTTTGAGTATCTAAGGAAATAGCTGGGAGTTATCTCCCTCCTACATTAATTGTTGCCTAAACACTGTCTGGTGTCAACCATCCTTAAGACTAGGCATTTCTTGCCAATTGCAAGTCTTCCTCTCTATGATAGTATAGACCACTGAGCATGTAAACTATCTAGAAAAGCCTCTGAAATTTGAAATTTCCTTTAATCCTGATCCACCGGTCCTTTCCAATTCTGACTTTTCCTCAGTTCCCTCATTTATTTACTCACCAAGGGGAAAACTTTACCAAAGGCTTTCCTTGTAATGGAAGCATCCTGTGAGTGTCTTTTTTTAATCCAATATTCCATGTGTGCATCTCTTAAGTGTTTGGATTTCATAACTTGACCTCAGTGTCCATCATTATAAAGCAATCTCTAAAGGATTTTAGTTGCAAATTTTGAGCTGAAGTGTTTTATGTGTTTTAAACCCCATTCCCAGCTTACTTGGAATCGGCTACCCTATTCCATTTATAACAAGTGGAATTTCTTGGCCCTCCCTCCTATGTGAAGGATGGTGAAACACTTGTTTCTGATTTGGTTAAGATTCCTTTTGGTCACTGTGCTATAGACATCCAATACTCCTGTATGCTCTCTAGAATAGATTAATGAATGTTAATATATGAACCACAGGATAGTTACGGCCAAAATTTAAATGTCAATCATATGGTTTCAAGATGAAACCCATGTATTTGACTTCTTGAAATAATTAATGGGAAATGTGATTTTGGTCCGGTCTTTAAATTACTCTGCCAATCCACTTTACATTTCTGGAGACTTATTCATATTTATTACCATTCCTATAGTCTTGCAATAGAGGTCTAGAAGCCCCTTAAGATTTTCCAACTCCCTAACAGAACTATTGACTGAAAATCAATGTGTCATCTACCAAAAGTAAATGGGTGATATGAACGAGTTTGCTGCTTTAATAACCTATAATTCTGTTCTAGCATTTCATTAATTTAGAAAGTTTTCTTTATTGGGATAAATTGTTTTAAAAAATATTTCACATTTAGCTTTTATGATTTTTGAACATAATCTTATTTGGGTATGCTTCCTCATATGGTCGTCTCAATGTCCAAGTAACATAGATGATGCTTCATTACTATTGCACAAATCCCCCCCCCAAAGGTTCCCAAAAGGTGTTTTTGTTGTCCATATCATCCCATTATTGGAGGTATACTGCTGGTATGAGGTCTAAACTCTACTCAATGCAACCAGGATTTCTTCTCTTAGCTTTTACATACCTCATATTTTTCCATTGTCTGCTCTAGGAGGACATCATGGATAGTCCTAAATTGTGCCCATAAATGCCTCACATACACAAAAATGGCCCAAACTAAATCTATCAAAGACGCAAAATAGTCAAATGTCTAATTTGTTGTCAATCCCTTACTCTGTGAGTAGTTGTTCTAATGTGAATAGAAATAATGGTTTTCTCTTCGGCAACACACATACATAGAGACTCAACAAGATAATCATGTCACTTACAAGAATTGAACCTAGATGGAGAGGGTGGCAATCATTATTTCTAACCACCCAATCTATATCCAAACACATTCACGTTGATAGGGGATATTAGATCCAAATTCTATAATGATTAAGGTACAAGCTTGAAGTTTTCAAATAATTATGAGGCCTAGATGTGTACAGACACATAAACTTGCCAAGATTTTTAATTTAAGAATGAAAACTTTGCATAGGAAAGCAAAAAGTTGGGATGAGCGTTAAAATTAGTAAAGCTGCCATAATTATATTCTGGATAACAGAAGGAAAGAATATAAGAGAATAAAAATTTTATTAGACCGTCCATGAGGCCATTGCCTAGAGGACCAAGATGCTTACATCCAAAGCTTTCTTTCTAGGAAGTGTAAATATCCTCTATGTCAGTTTATGCCAAGGAAAGTTAGAAACTTTGTGAAGAAAATAGATAAGTTGGAAATATGATTTACAAATCGTTGTCCACAAGGTTAGTTGAAGTGGTGAAGGCTTAAAACATCTTTGCAAGGCTTGTTGGGTCTTAAAACTCATGATTTCTCCTAACTTAAATAGTTTCACTACATCTCATTTTCCATAGAAGGAGAATGAGTGTCAACCTTAATACTATATACACCTCTTTCTACCCATCAAACCATCCATTTGTCCCCAGCAAGGACCCCATTAGAATTAAGAGGTGCAATATGTTAAAGTTAGTGCAGTTGCGAGACCCATTCTTAGAGAGTGGTTTCCTAGTCAATTGACTAGGACAGGGTAAGACACCAGAAGGTACCCTAGGGCCCCCAGTAGTCTCCTGGGGTTCTTGGTCTAGGACCAAGCAGGTTGATGCCATGACAAAGCCCCTAGCATGTGGCTAGGGCCCCTATATCCCTCTAGGGTATTTTGGTCTCGGACCAAGGATGTGATGTCCAAGTAGATCTTGTAGGTGGAGGAAGAGATATATTCTGGTATAGGACCATGGACACGATGTCCAACTAGGTATTGTAGGTAGTTGATCAATTTTCAGTGTGAGACTGAAACTCAGCTTAGTACTGAGAACCATTCTGCGAGAGAATGGAGGACCTGGTTAGGGTCCAAGGATTGATCAACTTGATTCAGTGTGAGACTGAAACTCAGCCTAAGGCTGAAAGCCATTCATTAAGAATGGAATATAATGATGTCCCCTCTCCTAATCGTTTATTGATAGGTTAATTCTCAAGGGACTGGCCACCCCTTGACGATGTCCCTAGTACCTAACCTTTAGGAGTAGTGTCAAGGACAAAAGGATTGTACCATTCATTTGGATCTTCCCCCTTATACAGTGATGACAAAATATATAAAAATATGTACCTTGAGAGAGAGAAAAGTATTTGGTCTTGTTGATCTTACTTGATTTCTTGGTTCACTTTGATCTTGTGGTTGTTGACTCATGGTCCTAGCACTCTCACTTGTGTGCACCTTTGATTATGATGCCTCCTACCTTATGGAGTGTATGTACCTAATTGGTTATTAAAGACCTTTGGACCTAGCATTGTTATGGTTACCTTATGTTTTGTTAAAAAGACCCTTTAACTCACTTATGGTTAACCCACTTATGATTTTAGTTTTTTTACTTTATGATGGACCTTTAGACTCTTATTTTATGACTTTGTTATAAATTATTTGATTAATTATTTTATAGTCTTATTAATAAAATCATTATTAACAAAGACTCATTTTTACTTTTTAGTGGTATCTCATGTTTGAGACACTTTGACTTTTATTGAGTCACTTTATCTTACCTAAGTTATTTTATAATTATTATTGAGCCACTTTTTATTTTATGATTATGTGGACCATCCTTTGTATATTATTGGACCATTCCTTTTAGCTTGAAATTATTATAAATTGAAAACATTATAAATTGAGAGTCTCGACTTATCATTCTATAAGCCCTACGATTTTATGATTTTGGCTCACGACTTTCTCCAAGGTTTGATTTTGACTGTTGTTTCTCAGCACGGCTTGGCTCACGGCTTTCTCCATGGTTTGATTTTGACTACTGTTTCTCACCATGAATTGCCTCATGGATTTCTCCACGGTTTGATTTTGAATGTTGTTTCTCACCACGACCTGGCTCACGGCTTTCTCCACGGGCTTGATTTTTTTTATTGCTGTTCCTTCACGGCCTAACTCACGGTTTTCTCCACAATCTTGGATTTTCTATTTCTATTTTTCCTTCATGGCCTGGCTTATGGCTTACCTTCAAGGGCTTGAATTTTGATTGTTGGCATGTCTTCTCGGGATCACTCTGCCTGGTCTTCCCGTGGTCTTCACCGATCTGCCTAGATTACTCAATCTGGGTTGTGGCAGTCTGCAAATTTTACCTCTGTGTTATTCTGCATGGGATTTACTGTGATCTATTCTGTACACAGGCTGAGCCTTTCTATTTGATCCACCCTGACTGGTTGCGGGAATTTTTTCACCATGAATCTATTGATAGAGTGCTTGACTGCACATCTTTCACTCTGAGTGCATCTGTGTGATTCTTCTTGACTGCACTGCTAATTTTATTGAAGAAAGTAAGGTATGTTTAATCCCTCTCTCTCTCAAGGTATGTATATGGTTCAACGAGTTTGACTTGTCCTTTCAGTGACAAGATCAAACTCAGATCTAACTGAGTATAAGGAGGATCCACTAATGGTTAAGATTCTTTATCTTCTGTAGTTTACTTGAGATTTAGTTTACTGCACATGTTATTTATTATTTTTCTGTACATGACAGTTGATGAAACATTTCAATGATCAACTTCAACATAGTGACCAGCAGAGCGTTAAGTTAATGCAGTGACCAACAGAGCGTTAAAGTTGAAAGAAATGAAACTTATGTTGTTACGTTTTATTACAATTTGAACTTTATCTTAGTTCTTTATATGTTCATGCATTGAATTTTATTACTGGTACTAAAACTCATCTAACCTGCAAAAATTAACATGGAATCAGAGCTTAGGGAGTAGCTAACTCTGTTTTGCAGTCAATAGAAACTACAACGATCCTAAGACAAGGTCTATACTTCACAGAAGCTTACCTTTCAAGTTGACAATTAAATTTTAAGATGACTACTCCTTCAGTGAAATCGGAAGATAGGCTTCAGGGAGCCTCCAACTTCAATGCATGGAAATCTAGGGTTCTAAATATCTTAAAAGAAAGCGATCTAGATGATTTAGTTACTAGAGTTGTTGAAGAACCTACTACAGCCCAAGGCAGGAAACGTTCAAAAAGAAGCAAGCCAAGGCAAAGAGAGTTATCTTTGACAACCTAATGGCTATGTTAGCTCCGTTAAGGATAGCCAAAGAATACTTCAATGCTCTAGCTAACCTCTATGAGAGAAAGCTCCTACTCAGAGAATATTCTTGAAGAAACAACTCAGATCAGTTAGAATGGAGAAAGATGAGAAGGTTGATACTTTATTTTCTAGGATTGCTCAAATAAGAGACCAACTCTTGGCCATTGGAGATAAGGTAGAAGATGATGATCTTGTGCAGACAGTGTTCGATGGCCTCCCTACAACGTGGGAGACATTCTTGGCTTCAGTAAATGGATGAGGGGATCAACCCAACTCTAAAAGATTGTGGCATGACTGCTTAAATGAAGAAAGTAGGATCCAAAGAAAATTCGTGCCCCCACCAGAAAATAATCCAGCCCTATTTGTCAAAACAAAGAAAGGAAAGAATCCCCTACCACACAAGGACAATAGTTAGGAACCTCGAGGTAAGCATTTCTTTAAATCAATATTTAAGTGTTATAATTGTGGTAAGCCTGGTCATTATGCAAGGGAGTGTAGAAAACCATCTAACAAAAATTGGCACAGAAAGAAACAACATGTTTCAATTGCTACAAAAGAAGAGCAACCTCAACAAAAGAGGTCTAAGGTTGAAACCAAGAATACAAGTCAAGGAAAAGAATATTACTTGGCCTCAACACTTTCAAGTCCCACCTTCAACTCTTCATATTGCTGGTGGATAGACAATGGAGCCTCTAAGCATATGACTGGATTTAAGGAGACCTTAGCATCCGTAAAGGTCAAGCAGTTCCACAAGAAAGTGGAACTCGAAGATGGAAGTAACTTTGACATTAAAGGGGTTGGTTCAACCAAAATACAACTTGATTCAGGTATGTTGATTAATGTTGAGGAAATTTTATATGTTCCTGGTCTAAAGAAGAATGTTATTTCAGTAACAGTTTTAGAAGACAAAGGGTACTCTGTAACTTTCTCAGAAGGAAAAGTTATGATATGGTCCAAAGGTAGAAGTATAAACTCAGCCATTGTGATTGGAGTTCGTGAAGGTGACCTCTATAAGGTCCCAGGACATTCCATTGAAACTCTATACCCTAGTCAAGATTCAGAGATAAAGAGGGAGACATCTGTACTCTCTAGTCCCCAACCAAGTGGGGTTGTGGAAGATGAAAGAGTGATCTTTAATCAATGCTCCAATGACTCAAAGATAGAATCTTATAAGAATTATCACTTAGAGAAGCAGAGGGAGAAGGCCAATAAGCCTACATTCAATCTCATTAAGAAGCCTATTGAAAAGCTTCAAGGTTTCCCCAGTGAGATCCATGTCACTGATTTGGTTTACTCCTATTATGGGGAGTCATTCCAACAACGGTTTTGGAAATTTGATTTGCGGAAAGTAATTCTCAGCCATCAAGGGAAGTCAACTATAACTAAAATGGAGAGTTGTTTGAGGTTCTCAAGAAACCCTGTATTTGATGACAGTCTGAAAGACATCGAGATGAGTGATCACAATGTAAGGGTACAATATGTTATCAATGTGCTGAGAATGTCCCTCTTGCTAAGAGGGAGTGTTAAAGTTAGTGCAGCTGCGAGACCCATTCATAGAGAATGGTTCCCTAGTCAATTGACTAGGACAGAGTAAGACCCTAGAAGGTACCCTAGGGCCCCCAGTAGTCTCCTGGGGCTCTTGGTATAGGACCAAGCAGGTTGATGCCATGGAAAATCCCCTAGCATGTCGCTAGGGCCCCTATATGCCTCTAGGGTATTTTGTTCTCGGACCAAGGATGTGATGTCCAAGTAGAGCATGCAGGTGGAGGCAGAGATATATTCTGGTATAGGACCAGGGACACGATGTCCAAGTAGGTAATGCAGGTAGTTGATCAATTTTTAGCGTGAGACTAAAACTTAGCTTAGTACTGAGAACCATTCTGTGAGAGAATGGAGGACCTGGTTAGGGTCCAAGGATTGATCAACTTGATTCAGTGTGAGACTGAAACTCAGCCTAAGGCTGAAAGCCATTCATTAAGAATGGAATATAATGATGTCCCCTCTCCTAATCATTTATTGCTAGGTTAATTCTCAAGGGACTGGCCACCCCTTGATGATGTCCCTAGTACCTAACCTTTAGGAGCAGTGTCAAGGACAGAAGGATTGTACCATCCGTTTGGATCTTCCCCCTTATACAGTGATGACAAAATATATAAAACTATGTACCTTAAGAGAGAGAAAACTATTTGGTCTTCTTGATCTTATTTGATTGCTTGGTTCACTTTGATTTTGTGGTTGTTGACTCATGGTCCTAGCACTCTCACTTGTGTGCACCTTTGACTATGACGCCTCCTACCTTATGGAGTGTATGTACCTAATTGGTTATTAAAGACCTTTGGACCTATCATTGTTATGGTTACCTTATGTTTTGTTAAAAATACCCTTTAACTCACTTATGGTTAACCCACTTATGGTTTTGGTTTTTTTACTTTATGATGGACCTTTAGACTCTTATTTTATGACTTTGTTATAAATTAATTGATTAATTATTTTATAGTCTTATTAATAAAATAATTATTAATAAAGACTCATTTTTACTTTTTAGTGGTATCTCATGTTTGAGACACTTTGAATTTTATTGAGTCACTTTATCTTAGCTAAGTTATTTTATAATTATTCTTTAGCCACCTTTTTATTTATTTATTATTGAGCCACTTTTTATTTTATGATTATGTGGACCATCCTTTGTATATTATTGGACCATGCCTTTTAACTTGAAATTATTATAAATTGAGAGTCTCAACTTATCATTCTATAAGCTCTGCGATTTTATGATTTCACTCACGGATTTCTCCATGGTTTGATTTTGACTACTATTTTTGAGCACGGTTTGGCTCACAACTTTCTCCATGGTTTGATTTTGACTGATGTTTCTCACCACGGCTTGGCTCACGGATTTCTCCACGGTTTGATTTTGACTGCTATTTCTCAGCACAGCTTGGCTCACGGCTTTCTCGACGGTTTGATTTTGACTGCTGTTTCTCACCACGGCTTGGCTCACAGCTTTCTCCACGGTTTGATTTTGACTATTGTTTCTCACCACGGTTTGGCTCACGGCTTTCTCCACGGTTTGATTTTGACTGTTGTTTCTCAGCACAGTTTGTCTCATGGATTTCTCCACAGCTTGATTTGGATTGTTATTTTCTCACCACGACCTGGCTCACGGATTTCTCCACGGGATTGATTTTTTTTATTGATGTTCCTTCACAGCCTGGCTCACAGTTTTCTCCACAGGCTTGGATTTTTTATTTATGTTTTTCCTTCATGGCTTGGCTTATGGCTTACCTTCACGAGCTTGAATTTTGATTGTTGGCTTGTCTTCTCGGGATCACTCTACCTGGTATTCACCAATCTGCCTGGATTACTCGATATGGGATGCGGTAGTCTACAGATTTTACCTCTGTGTTATTCTGCATGGGATTTACTACGATCTATTCTCTACACAGGCTGCGTCTTTCTATTTGATCCACCCTGACTGGTTGCGGGAATTTGTTCACCATGAATCTATTGATAGAGTGCTTGAATGCACATCTTTCACTCTGAGTGCATCTATGTGATTCTTCTTGACAGCACTGCTAATTTGATTGAAGAAACTAAGGTCTTTTTACTCCCTCTCTCTCTCAAGGTATGTATATGGTTCAACCAGTTTGTCTTGTCCTTTCAATGACAAGATCAAACTCAGATCTAATTGAGTATAAGGTAGATCCAACAATGGTTAATATTCTTTATCTTCTGTAGTTTACTTGAGATTTAGTTTACTGCACATGTTATTTATTATTTTTCTGTACATGACAATTGATGAGACATTTCAATGATCACCTTTAACGTAGTGACCAGCAGAGCGTTAAAGTTGAAAGAAATGAAACTTATGTTGTTACGTTTTATTACAGTTTGAATTTTATCTCAGTTCTTTATATGTTCATGCATTGAATTTTATTACTGGTACTAAAACTCATCTAACCTGCAAAAATTAACACATTAGAGGGAGAAGTTTATTCCACAACAACCCATGCCTAGAAGATCTGGCTTTGCAACTCCACAAAAAATGTTAAGTATGTATGTGTTAACTCCCATTACAATAAAATCAACATCTTTCCTGAAAATGCGAATCCTCACTAAACATTACAGTCCTTTTTTTGTTTTGCAAGTGTTATATAGCTCAGAAAAGCAAAGAAAATTGAAACCTTCATCTTAGTAATCAACCCAATATACAAATTTAATTCAAAAACCTCCAAAACTATCAAGAATAAATAAGAAACTACTTCATTCCAATGTACACCATTGCATTCAGGTGAAGATCCCATCAATCATCCTCATCTTATGTAATGTCCTTCTCAATGGATTGGTAGTACCCTAGTTGATTTTGAGAATTAGTAACAAGTGTTTAGAGCATTATAGAATAGGTTAGGATCAACCTTCTTATAATTCCAACTCTATTTACAAATACTGATATTCTAAATGGTTCAATTGTACTTTAGTGTTTAGGCTCAAGTTCAGATTTATGGTTGATGAGAAACATGCTTGTAGTTGTGACGAAACCTTCGAAAATTTATAGGTGAAGGACTTCCGTTTTTTAATGCCCCAATTGTTTTGTTATAGTTGTGGTTCAAGGTTAAAGCAACATATTGGAGTATTGACTGCCAAAAGATTAATTTATATAGGGTGGAAACAATAATGAGTCTAGTTGGGAAGAGAGAAGTATGGGCTGGAACTGAGAACACCTATTTTTCCCAAGAATCCCTTGATACCACCTTGTCACGCCCCTCCTGATTTCCAAAATGATAAGGAAGACAATGTAGTAAGAAAATTTATACCACTAATATCAGTCAATATTGTAGGCCTTTCGGGCCATTGATGAAGCATTTATTCTTCTTGATCTTCAAATATAATATCATATAAATAGCAACAACTTTTTTCCCCAACATAGATGTATGATGCCTTGGTTTATGGAGGAAGATAAGTGTAATTTTAACACACACAAATACATATTTAATTCTAAATGCAATTATAAGGAATGGAATTAATGTCCAAAAGACAACCTTACTTGTTTCCAAGTGCCTATATTAGAAATATATTGGTCTAAACATGTTAATCAAAATGTTGCCAATTCCCATACTCTAAACATGAAAAGCTTACATACAACAAAGAAACTAGGTCTAGATAATACTTATCCTAAACATGATCTAGTTCTCTGCTAGGTCTGAACAATCAAACAAATCAAGGTGTTCCAAATTAAGGAATTCATTCACAAACATCCTCATTCTTTTTGGTGACAATTTTAAAAATTGTATTTTCAGGTCTTTTTAAATTGGCATGAACTCTGGAAAGGAAGAAATATCTTGATATCCACTCTAAGAAGAAACATAGATATACTTGGTATGAACTCCTTGTGTAAGGGAGGATATAGGTTGATTTTCATTTTCCTCTTCACAACGGCCAAGTTCTTACAACTAAGTCCAATTTTCTCTAATACAACATAATATATATTATGATAGTAATTAATATCAACTTAATTTTGGTACTTAATACCAGTACTGAAATTTTTAATGATGTGCAAAACCAATGGAGAATCCAATATTCCTTGAGATTGAATTACATATCATGGAGTGCATATGCTAATCATTCTTCCCTATTTTGGGAATTCTGTTAATGATGGTTTACAAAATTATTTTTTTGTTTCAGTACTTATGTTGGAAAGCATGGGTATGTTGTTTCGTTTGTTGGGTAAGTAGTTTCTATGCCCTATTATGGTCGCCATTGTAATTTGAATTAGCCTTTTGGTTTGTTGTTATAATTACAATATTGGTAGGTATTCCAATCGCAAGTCCCTTGCTGCACTATTAAATTGAGTAATAAAACTTCTTAGAGTTGAATTGATAGTTGTTTGGTTACCTAGAGTTATCATTTTGGCAGCATAACCTTTATTTCCTTGTGTCTTTTCAGTATTTTAGCTAACACGCTTAAGACTTGTGTGCATCTGCTTTCATATTTTATCATTTAGAAAATAAAACTACAACTCCATAGTTAAGTGCATGAGAACCATGGAAAAGGCCAATGGAAAGGCCAATGGAAAGCACAAATGGCAAGGGGAAATGTCCAAGATAACAAAATTGTTGGAGAAAAAACATAAAAAATATAAGGATATTAAGAATTTAATGAAAGAGAATGAATACTTTTAGTTCAAGCTCCAACAACAAGAGGAGGTTCTTTTTAGATATGATTGAAAAAATTAGCAGAGTTACAAAGCCATTGTGTTGAAGATGACAATATTAGTTGTGAAAGGAATTAAACAAGTAGAAGAGTGCATGAAGAAGTTGCAGGGATACTCTACCTCTAAGGAGTTGTTGGGTTAGGGTGACAATAAATTGGAAGAACAAGAAGAAGAAGAAAAATCCACCGCTCACAAAAAATCAACACTCGCCACCTAATATATGGGCATAATTACTAAAGAAAGTGTGATAAGCTCTTATAATCCCATTTAATTTCTATTCAACATTCTAATGATCTCTTTAAAATTGTTGAAAAACAAATTGGGTGCATTGTTTCTAGCCACTTGTGAAAGAAAATAATAAAACACAAAGGAGAGAAAAAGATGCAAGGAACCATTCATCGATGAAGGGAATTCAACATTTCACAATTGGGAACTTATTCCATATTGTAAAATGAAGAATAGAAATTCCACTGTGTGTTGGAATAAAAGTGTGGCGAATGATGAGTGAATTTCTTCAAACATAGTGCACATGTAGAGAAGAAAACCCAAAGTACCATTTCCCAACCAATGAAGATTGAATATAGTTGGATACCACCCAACAATGAAGCAAAGTTTGCAAGTTGAAGGTTATGTATTTCCTCAAGACTTCTGATAAAAACAAGAGGGTATAATATAATTTCTGAAACCCTAGATTGGAAAAGGGTAAGAGAAGTACAAACATACAGTTCAGCATGCATAATTTGTAAAGTTGAGTTCTACATCACAATTGGTGTAGCACGTAGATCCAAAACTCATTTAAGAAAGAAAACAATTGTAGATTGTATATTCATGGCCAAGTAAGGTATGGTAACATTTGTAATACATACTTCCATGACAGAATTAATCAATTTATTAGCATAAATGTCATCAAGCGAAACATTGTCATCGAATTCATAAAACAACAAAGATGGAACATGTTAGATGTGACTCTAACCTGCAAGTTATTACTTGGGCATGGACCTGCTTTCGCTATTCTAGGGACACTAGACTAGCAGATGCCCTGATAATGCTCACAGACGCAACTTCATCTGGTCTAGTTCCCAAAGCTTGCATCTCAAAAAACAGTGCCAATTCCTCTTCGTAGTAATCATGTTGTGCATATCCTGCAACCATTGAAGTATATAAGATCGCATTCCTTTCAAGCATTTCATCAAACACTTTATGCACATCCTCCATTCTTCCACACTTTGAAAATCCGACAATAATCCCATTCCACGAAATAACATCTCTCTGAGGCATTTCATCAAACACATTGCATGCTTCCTCAATACATCCATCTTTTTCTTACATGCCAACAAAGAAACTATCCAATACTACATTTGATCTTAATCATATTTCGAGATGTAAGCCTATACTTGCTTACCTTGTTCCAAAGCTTCAGCACCTGCACAAGCCTACATAATGGTGGCTAGCGTAATCTCATCAGCTCTCGTGTCATCCCACTACATCTGGATAAAGAGTCCCAAGGCCTTCTCCTCCTACCCCGCTGTGCATAACCTGCAATCATGGTTGTTTCATTTAGTTATTTCTTCAAACACTTGGTATGCGATATTCACGCTTCGACACTTTGAATACGTGATGATTAGCTTTGTTTGCAAAATAACCTCTAGCTGAAATCCATATTTTTTCATGTGTTGGTGGACTTGGGTTCCCATCGCCATAGATTTGGCCCTGGCACAACCTTCGAGTAGTGAGGCACAAGTATAAAATTGGGTTGGTTTATTGCATATAGATGTTGCACAATTGTCTTCAATTCGCCTTGTTTTTCCAACGTTCTAATATTCTCTACTTTTGGCCTTGTTTTGCAACGTTCTAAGATTCTCTGCATGAGCCATTCCGTCATTCAGCTTATTTCGATATGACTTGTTTGGTTGTGGGTAAGTGTTGTTTAATTTTTGAAATTTGCATGGATGAACTCGGTATAACAAGGAAAACTGAAACAAATTGGGTTACACGAAGTCAATTCTCGTCCTCTTAGGAAGCACCTAGTGGATTATTTTGAGTGTGTACGATAATTATCAACTAAAACCATATTTTTGAGAATTCAATGTAAATTCCATCCATCATACAGTGGTTCGAGCACTCAAGGATCAACTAACATCCATGTCATGGAGTAATGTATTTATCTTGGATTTGTGTTTTCTTCTTTGGTTAAAATATGGTGTAAGTGGACAACCTCAAGTTTAGAAATTTTGCCGATCTTACTATGACTAAAAAACTTTTATCTAGTTTTTGGGGTTTATTTTCATTTAAAAGATTAGTAAATTAAGATACAGTTTTTATTTGGAAAAAATATAGTCCATTGAAATTTTGGGTATGTTGCATACCAACTCAAGTTAAGACTTTAAATTTAGTATTATATTGAAGTTTATTTTTAGGTTTATACTACAGTTTTCAAAATCACTAATATGAGTGTGTAAGTAAAATTCAAAAAAAATGATTAAGAAAAAATTGTAGAAATATGGGGATTTTAGAGGCACAAAAACACTTTCTATATACTTATAAGCAGTTGGGAACATATGTTTTCTTATAAATGTAAAATGGAACATGAGATTCTATGAGTGATTGATATCAAGAGATTGATGCGTTTGGCCAATATAGTAAACTTGTTGAAAATGCAAAGAACTATAGCATATGTTTGTTTATGAATGTAAAATGGAGCATGAGATTGTATGAGCGATTGATATGGACAAATTGATGGGTTTGGTCAATATAATAAACTTATTTTTTTTCCATGATTTTTTTATTCTTATATGTGTGTGTGTGTGTGTGTGTAATGGTATATTTTGTAATATTGATACTTGATATTGTTTGGGAGTTTCAAAAAGTTTCACTTATAGACCATAAATTACTGTTATAATAGATAGGGTATTTATTGTTAGCGTCATCTTATCTGGAGAACTCCATCTCAAAAACTATACCAACCTTGAAGATACAAAACATGAAAAATTAAATGTGAATGTGCTTGTGAGGGGGATATAATACCTCATCTTCCTGAGACTCTATCTAGACGAACATATCTTCTTATGAATCAACAACCCATTTTCCTAGTTCATCAACCATAGAGTTGTTTTCTATGAAAACATATGCATAGGAAAGTTTTGTGAAAGGGGTCATAAGTTCAATTATTTAATAAATTGAAACCTTTGGGAAGACAATTTCATTTTGGAAGACCCCATTTGTCTATTACATGACTTTTTAGAGTCCCAAAATTGCAATTTTCCATTGTTGGAGTGACAATAAAAAATGGCTAACATAAATTACTAATTCATATTCTTCTAGCTAGTCTTTTTTTATGCAGTGACTAAATTAGTCATTTATGTTAGTCATTTTTAACTTTTTCACTTATTATCTAGTCATATTTGTTAACTAGTGACTAAATTAGTCGTTTATAGTTGGGCCAATCAAAATTGCTCATATTTAGTAGTAAATCACTTGAAAAACCTGTGGTGACTAGAATTTTTAGTCACGTAGTAGCTAATTCCTCATTTTGTACTAGTGATTGGATTAGAAGCTCTTCAAAACAACAAAGGAATTTTTCTATTTGTTGGAAACCATGATGTTGAATCTAAGATCAAGAGAAAGGAAAAGTTTCATTGCCTCATATATGGAGGTGACCACTTCATCAAAGTATGTTCTCATCGTGACGAGGTCAGTGAATTTCTTAAAAAAACCCTCTCCCTTGTAGTTTTAATAGATCCTTTACCTACACTAAAAAAATTGATTAACCACCAGTCCTTGCATGGGTATTCTTTGTCGTCCATAAATGAAGTTGAACTGATGTCCAGTGAATTAGTTAGTCTCACTACACGAACCGATAGTTATGATCCTCCACCAGAGAAAAAGATTAATAATTTTCCAACAGATAAAACTACAGCATCCATTCCTACTCCTACTAATGGTATTCAGATTGAAAAACCTATTCTTGGTACTATTCTTAGGCCACCTAAGAGTACTATTTGAAAATTAGTATTTAATCCTAATGCACATTCCTCCCAATATTACAACGTAGTTGAAGTTTTTGCTTAGGAACCGTGTGCTATGTCGATCCTCAAGGTACTCCAAACATGTCTTGCACAACATAAGAACTTGTTTTCGGTCCTTGAAGCTCTCGATCCTGAACATAACAAGATTATCACCTTCAAATTGGATGACTTCAAGTCTAATCTCTCCCATCAATTGTATTTCCAATTATCTATGAAAGTTATTGGGAATATAATACATCGTACCATATTGGATGAGGGTTCCTGCACTTCATTAATGTATTTGTCTTTCCAAAGAGCTATTGGATCCCTGGAGATTAATCATTCTCCCACAACATTAAATGCCTTCAATGGTCGTGGTTTTCAACCTTATGGCTTACTCTCCTCCCTCCATGTTGAACTCGAGGGAAACTCAACATCCATTCACATTGAAGTTGTCAATGCTCCTTTATATTACAATCTTGTTCTAGGTCGGAATTGGTTCTGTGCAATGAAAATTGTTGCTTCATCCTTATTTCGAGTAGTCTAGCTCCCATTCCAAGGTAATATTGTCACAATTGACTAGTTAGGTTTCTATTCACTAGAAACAAGTTCCAATTCTGCGAACAATGTTCGACTCTTGACTTCCTTAGCTTCGCAATATCAAAACATAGGAGTAGGTATTCTTAAATATTGTTTCATTATGGGAGCTATTCCATTGAATAACCCTCCTCCTACTTCACCGGATGCATTTGTGAACATGATCTTAGCTTCGATCTACAGCACCCTATATAAAGGAAAACCAATCACCGATTCAACATCATTGAATCATTTTGAAGAAATGTACCATGTTATTCAGTCCACTAGTGACCCCACTATCAGCGATCATTTTCTTGGTGGCATCAGACCCATATCACCTACAATATTTGTTAGAGACCCCCAAATCTTTGTATTATCTTTTTCATACCCTTCCCTCTAATGAGTCCATCAAGGAAGTCATGTCTTTAGACGAGATTCCTTGAAAAGATCATCATCATAGATCCTCTTTCCTTTCGATTACCATATGGTAAAAGACCATTTTGGAACAATGGTTTTATATGATATTGTAACTAAGCCTCACTCATTGGTACTCATCCACGATGTTGATTCCGAGGGTAGTTTGAGCAACATTACTAATACCATTCCAATCGATATATTCGTGAATCCCAAATTTGTTGAAAACATTAATATAGACCAAAATTCTTCCATTTCAGAACTAAAATCATATACGACTATTCTCAAGGGATTCGGAGATATTTTTGCTTGGATGTATGAAGAAATTCCAGGCATAGATCCTTCAATCATGGTTCATGAGATTAGGACTTACCCTGATGCCAAACCGGTCCATCGAAAATTATGACAGGTTCATCCACAAAAAGCAGCAGCCATTAAGGAAGAAATTGAGAAACTTCTCAAGGATGGGTTTATTTACATTGGACCTTTGAAAGAATGGGTGTCTAACATTATCCCCATAAATAAAAAACAAGGCACCATTAGGGTTTGTATCGATTTCTAGAACCTTAATAGGTCTTGTACTAAGGACAATTTCCCTACCCCTTACATCGATCAAATCATCGATAACTGTGCCAAAAGCATCATCTTTTCATTTATTGATGGTTTTTATGGCTACAATCAGATCAAGATACTCTTGTATAATCATTACAAAACAAACTTCATTTTTCCATGGGGGACCTTTGCCGATAAGAAGTTAAATTTTTGTTTGAAAAACATTGGCGCTACCTTTCAACGTGCCATGTCTTATGCTTTCCATGACATTATTCACGTCATGGAACCATACTTTTATGACTTTCCTTCTCATTCACAACAGAGGGATCACTATGTTGATCATTTGAGATCCATTTCTCTCAGGTGTCACCATTACAACAATGGTTGAATCTATATAAGTGAGTTTTTTTATCAATACTCAAATACCACTTGGTTTCACAGTATCCAAGGATGGAATTCATATAGACCCACTAAAAATTGAAGCCATCTTTTACCCTCGCCTACGAACGTTACATAACTCCCAATTTTGCAAGAGAAGGAAATTTTTTTATGTTGATTTGTCTGTAACTATGCCGAAAAAACCCATGGTTTCATGCATTTATTAAAAATAGATACACGCTTTGTTTGGGATGACTTCGCACAACATGCATTAAACACTCTCAAACACACCATTACGCATGCACCTATCCTGCAACCACCCAATTATGCCAGGAACTACTCGTTGTACGTTGTTTCATCCCTATCAACCATCGACATGGTATTAGTTCATACAGAAGAACATGACCATGAACATGCGATTTAATACCTTAGTAAGAGTCTTTTGGACTCTAAAACCCAGTACTCAAATGTGGATAAATTAGATTTGACCATAGACATCGTGGTCTAGAAATTTCATCATTACATCTTCATCCAAAAAACCACGGTATATGCAGATTCCAACCCCATATATTACATCTTGACTCACCAAGTGCTCTGTTGAAAATACTCTCAGTGGATTTTTATCCTCCAAAAATTTGAGTTAGAATTTGCAAAATCCAGTTCTAAGAAGTCTCTTGTCTTTACAAATCTTATGTGTGATCTTCCCTATATTACTAAGGATACGCACCCTTTGATTCATTTCCTAATGAACCTTTGTTCCTCATTAGCATGTCTGACCCTTGTTATGGATACTTGATTCTTTATCTCCATACGCAATGCTTCTATCCCAATGCAACTTGAGACGAACGTCGGCGTATTCGTCATCGCGCTAAGTACTACCTTATCATTAATTATTCATTATACCATCGTGGCGTTGATGCAATTTTGCGGCATTGTTTAACTCGTGAATATGATGAAGTAGTTTTAAATGAGTGTCATTCTGGCGCTTGTGGAAGTCATCTTTCTGGGATGGATATTGCCTAGAAAATACTATGCATTGGGTACTTTTGGCCCTCGATATTTAAATATTGTATGGAGGTCATCAAAAATTGCCTCCCTAAAAAATTTTCACATCTAGAAAGTGCACCCACACTGCTCTATTGCATCCTATCATATTTGTTGGTCCATTCATGAAATGGGGCATCGATTTCATGCACTGTAATCCTACCTCATCCGGGGGCACGGTTACATCATTGTACTTATGCATTACTTTATAAAATGGGATGAGGCTATGCCTACATATGTTGAAGACAAAAAAAAAGACTGCCTTATTTCTTTTCAACCATATTATCACTAGATTTGAAGTTCCTTGGGCCATTGTGACCGATCATGGTTCACATTTTCAAAATAAAATGATGTCAGAATTCAGTGGAAAACTAGGTTTCAGCCACAACAAATTTACACCCTACTACATGTAGGCCAATGGCCAGGTTGAAACTATCAATAAAGTACTAAAAACTATGCTCCAACAGATGGTAGGACAAGCCAAATCCAGCTGGCATTTACAACTATTTTTCATATTATGGGCCTACAGGACTAGCGTCAAAACATCCACCAGCTTCACACCTTTCTAGTTAGTGTATGGGATGGATGCTACTCTTTCGATAGAGTGTGAAATCCCTTCTTTAAGGATGGCTATAGAATTTCTACCCAACACCACTCGAGAGGAAGAACAGTTCTTATATTTAACCAAGCTCGATGAGACTCATTGAAATTCCACCTTAGAAAATGAGGTGCATAAACAAAATATTAAAGTTCAATATTACAAATCCATTCAACCTTACCTCTTCAACAAAGATCATATGGTATTGACATATAACCAGAAACATGACAAGATGTGGGGTGAAAAGTTGGAATCAATGTGGCATGGACGCTACGTTGTGAGTCATGTCTTGGAAAAAGGAGCATATGAATTAATGGATTATGATGGAATACCCCTGGGAGAGCCTCACGATGGGCTCTACCTCAAAAATAATATTCCTAGGTCATCTAACATAGTTTATATATATATATTGTTTATAGAGTGTTGTGTATTTTGAAGTGTGGATCTGGTGTGATTGTAAGATGTGTCTTAGAAAAACCTGCTTGTGTAGTGTTATGTTCAAAATGAATAGATGACAACCTATTTTGGATTTGCTAATGGTGCTAGTCATTACACCTTGAATCTCGCATCGATAGCTTGTGTATTGTACTCTCCTACCGGTGATTTGGTGAGATCAAGAGGAACTTATTTGGGTCTCGCTAAAACAAATCTTATAGAGTATCATGCATAGATTGATTTATTGATTGAATCTCCAACTAGTGATGTGAGTCATATTAGGGTTTACCTAGATTCAAATTTAGATGGATTGTTGAGCCGCAAAAACACCACATTTTCTTCATCTTTTATATACCATTTGTCACCTTATTCCTACTTTATCCTTCCATAAAACCATTAATATTCACCATTTTCATAATAAATATGGGTTTATATTACTATTTTCCAAATCATTTATTTTTGAGTATTTTGAGTGAATTTATGGTTAATTATTGAGAAAAATAACATATTTTCATTATACTTTAAAGTTGGGTGAGTTTGATGACGATTACAGGTGTATTTGAAGACTTTATCAAGCTCAAAAATCACTAACTAGCTTCAAATTTGAATTTCATCATCAAGATGTTAGCTAATTTCAAGGAGAAGATCATGGAAATGTGGAGAGAATATCTCATCCAATATTTGTTGAGGATTTAAAGGGATGAGTTGTAGATTTGTTGAGGATTTTGAGGGATAAGTTAAGAGAATAGTGGATCTATAATTGTGATCAGTTATCTTGAATTCATATATAAAGAGGAGAGCTCTCTCCTCATTTTGGTTAGATATATCTCTAGTGGTGTAGAAGTAGATAATAGTTCAAAGTTAGTCATAGAATAGGATTTTGGACTGTTATGTAATGGAGATGATGCTTAATGCACCTCCTTTGACTCTCTCATGTTAATATAGATTTTTAGTAGTTTCTTTCTTATGAGTTGTTAATCTAGATTTTTAGTATGTTTTGATTATGAATTGTTAGTATAGATTAATTGTGAGCTCACATGTTAATGTTGATTTGCTTTATACCAGTTTGTTTTATGCAATTTCATGTTTTCTGCAATTAAATGTATTTCCATACAAGTTGATTTATGAAATCTCCTCTTTTCATAACTTAGGTTCAATTTCAGTTACATATATTTTTAATTTCAGTCACCTAGAATATTAGATTAAGTTCAACAACACTCTTCCGTTGCATATATTTTGTCTATACCTCACAAGTTTACACTATCTTCGGGTTGGCAATTAAATCGTTGGATATCTGTTATAATTTGTTTAATATTTTCCCCAACATTTTGGCGCCGTTACTGGGGAGGTGCTAAAAGGGATTAGAGTTTAGATAGGTACATAGTTCGTTTTTATTACATAAAAAGGGGGAGGGGAAACAGTAAGACGCAAGGACGACTTCACTACAGAATTTCTATGGTGTGATAGCCAGACGCATCCACTATGGTTGGTCACCCCAAAGCCTTGATTGTTGTTTCTGCAAGTGTTTACTTTTTATGCAATTACGAGTTTGTTTTTATGCAAATTTCCATTTTCATTTTCGCTTTGGATTGCTTTCATTTTTTTTGGCGCCTTTATTTTACACTAACTTATTTTTTATTTTTGTATATGTTCATTTTTTGTTTCGTACAAATTTTTGTGCACTTTTAATTTATGTTTTTGCATTCGTTTTGATACTAACTCATTTTATACTGTTTTTTTTTTTTTTGCATTTGTCATGTTTTTTTTTTTAGCCTTTGATTTGATGTCAGTAAAATGATTTTATGATGAGCATAAGCCTAGAGCAGCTCACTCAGATCCTAGCAAAAGTCGGGATCTCCTCTTCTCACGAGGAAGAGATCTTGATAGCAGTGAAAGATGTAATCACTCCTCCTGAAGCAAACAAGAATTGATATTTGAAGAATCATGTGCATCGGATGAATAATACATGTTCGAACTGGAGATTGAAGAGGATGAATAAGGGATCTCGGGTTTTTACGTTGGTAATCATCCCAAGCAATAGTTCAGGCAGATTGAAGTTGTTACTGACCATATGATAGAATAGAATAAGGCTCTTGAAATTGGTCTAACCAACCTTAAGCTCTTGAAATGGTCTAACCTGAGGTTGTCCACGAAAAAATGGTCTAAACAAAACATACTCTCTAGACCGAAGCTAACCTACAAACAAGCAACCGAACAATGGTCCCAAGTAAGTATGAGGTTAGATCGATTTTGTTTTTGCTTTTATTTTATTAATTTATATTTTCAATATCTAATTTTATATATTATAGTATATTTTAGGTTTAGTTTTTCAAAATTAAAAGATAATTTTGGTTTACTTCTTTTAGATAGATGATTACATTGGAAATTTCATTTTATGTAAATGATCTTTAATTTTCAATTAAAGTAAAGTAGGTAGGGTTTAGTTTTATTTTAAATTTAAAAATTAGCATGCTTTAAGTTGCTTTAATGTTTTTTTTTGTTAAAAATTTCATTTTTTTCCTAATTATTATTATTATGTTTCTAACTTAATTAGGAATTAAAAAAAATATATTTATAAAAAACAAAAAAAAACAATTGAAATTTTGTTTTTGAATTTTCATTTCTTTTTATTTTTATGCTAGGAATAAAAAAATTTAAGGAGCTAGTTTCTTTTAAATGAACAATTAGAAAATAAAATAAAGTAATTAATAAACAAATAAAAAATAAAAATATAATTTTTGTTTTAGTTTTTTTGGTTTATTTAGTTTTTAGATTAAAAAAATGAAAATTTTACTAAATTTATTTTGCATCTAGGAATAGATTAAAAAATAAATAAATAAAATATATTAAAATTAAAATTACATATACAATGTTTCATTGTTAAAGTTTTCCAGTTTTAACTTTATAAAATATATATATTGTTATTAACTTAACAAAACCTACAACTATAAATATAATAATAAAATAAAACTTTTTAACAAACAAACTATATATATATCTCAAAACAACACAATTTCTAAAATACTAATATACTTATAATAAAACTTTACATGCATAAATGAATAAAATCCAACATTGTATATATATATTAAAATAAAATAAAAAATTCTCTGTTTTTTTTGTTTTTATTCACGTTTTAAATACGTTTTTAATTCTAATTTTAGTTTAAAATTTTTTATTGAAAAATAATTATTAAAAGGGTTTATTAAATTTAACTAGACCTACACATTAACAAATTAAATAATAAACAAACCCACTCCCAAAAAGTGCAAAACCATTAATCATTAAAAAAAAAAACATTAACAAAAGAAATTCGAAATGCCCCTCCTGCAATATTAACAAATAAACATTAATGTAAAATTTAAAAATTATATAAAACAAAACCTGTAAACATAATATAAAAAATACATTAAAAAATAAAATTACAAAACACATAAATAGAAAATACAAGATTTATAAAACAAATCCTGTAAATAGTCCTCCGAACTCTTTAGCTTTTCAGCCCTCCATTCGAAACCTACAAAAAACTTATCATACGAAATTTGCAAATAGTCTTCCATGCAAACAGTCCTCCATACGAAATCTGTAAACATGATTTTTTTGAACGAGTCTGCAAATGAAAAATTTTATGGATCGTTGTGCCCATGATTAAAATAGATCTGAACCTTGGATCCTGGCAAATCTTGGAGTCATAACTGTTATGGTTGATCTTTTTCATGCAAACTAGAAGTTCCTTAAAATCTGCATTTTGTGGCACATCTTCCATAATTTTTGTAGTGAAACAATCATCTCTATTAGTTTATCTGGTACATGCAGTCATTACCTTTGATAGCGGTTTGGTAGATGCGATGGATGTGTTGTCAGATGACTGCAATTTCTGTTATGTTTTTCTTCAGCAGTAATCTTGGAAATATGACGATATGGCAGAGTTTCAAATGCATATTTTTCTTCTATTGTTAAGGGGATTCTATTCAATCACATTTACTTCGGAAGAGACTAGGTTATTACTACCCAGAGATCAATGACATTATTGATCATTAACTTGTAGGCAATTAGATGGCTAAACAGTTAGTTCTATTTTTAGCCACCTGTGACAAATCATTCAATCAGGTAAACAGACTAGTGAATTTCCCGCCATTAGTTATGGGGTTATAGGTAAAAACCTATTTAGCTCTGCATGCCTACTCCTGGTAGTCAAATAAATGTCATTTATACAACAATGAAGATAATGTTAGAATAATCAACTCATAGTTACCTACCGTAGACATTAATTAAATAATTTTTGTCTTATTACCTAGTATCCTAGATTCCACTCTATGATAGTTGCCTTCTACATGTCCTAGAAGTCAACACATTCTAAAACTGAGTCATGGAGCGCTTGGGAAACATCCTGGAAACCCATTTTAGCATGTCTTATTTATTCCAAATCCTCCAAAGCGCATATATGATTTTTTCTGAAAAGCTACCTGTTTTATTGAGATTTAAGGAAAACGAAAAAGCTAGACTATGTGTAGTTGACTTGTTTTTTTCCCACATCATCCTCCATCCTTTTCTCCTAGTAAAAGCATGTATGAGTTTTCTTTCCATCCCTCATTATCTTTCCTACTTGACTTATCCAATTCATGAGCATCTTGGTGGATTTGGAAACTGCTTTATGCACCTATGGGAGATTTGACTAAATTTAGTAAGCTTGTTTTTTGAACTTTTCGAATGGCATCCTTGTGCATTCAAATATATCATGTAATTATATATTGCAGTAGCCTATTACTTCATAAGATTGTCTATTGTACACTTACTTAATATAGATTAGTGTTATGCTCCAATTTCAGTCTCCTTAGGTGTTAATTTTGCATGTTTGATTAGCAATTTTGTGAGTGTAATTGTTCTATCTCTTGGGTTCAATTTCCACATTATATCAAAGCCTTTGTAAATCAATTTCTCTCCTTCCATATTGCTATTACAGGTTCAAAATCTTGACTGGGAGCATATTTTGCTGACTGAAGGGCACAGTTTCTGAGCTATGGACCAATATTAGAAGATCATATTGACTCCATTCAATTTATTTGAGTGGAAAGATGATATGGAGATATTATTGAGAGCGAAAGGTCTCTACAAGGTGACTATGGCAACTAGGGCATAGCCCAATGTAGCTACAGAGAAAATCAAATGTCACAACAGGAGGGATGAAGCCTATGGTATTTTGTGTTTGAGCATTTCAAGATACCTCCTCTTCCGTCTTGATGTGACATCACCTAATGAAGTGTGGAAGAAGCTTGTAGAGATTTTTGGTAAGACAAATGAGATGATAAGACATCAAATTGAGAATGAGCTGATCTCCTTGAGTCTCAGTAGCTTCAAATCCTTGCAACTCTATTTTTCCAAGTTTGAATCCCTTGTTTTGCAGCTAAAACAATTTGGGATCAAAAAGAACAAAGAGAAACTAGTTTTGGCCATACTCTCTAAGCTTGGACCAGACTACTCAGTTTTTTTTTCAACCTTCCATGCCACCAAGTTGATAGCTCGATCCTGGAATATGCCTAAGCTTGCAGAGTTCATGGAATCCCTCACACAGGAACAAGATAAGTTGGTGATGATGGGCACCATCAAACCTTCCAAATACCAAGATTTGGTTGTTGGAGATTCAAGGGTGGATTCAAAAAGAAATATAAAAGCTAAAAATCCACTTGAGCAAAAGAGAGACAATAACAAGTCTCAAGAGGAGCCCTAAGGTTCCAAGAATAACTCCCAGAAGAAGAAGAACAAAGGAGAAATGAGCAAGTGCGCATACTATAGTAAGGGCTATCATCCTAAGAGCTCTTGTATGAAGAAGAAAATTGGCATGTTGACCCAACTCCTAGAGAAGAATAACATCTCACTTCCTGATTGCTCAAAGAAGAGGGAAGGAGGATCAAATTCATAGGACATAGAGAGAGTACATGCCTTGGTTGTTGGCACATCAAGCTCACCTAACTTCATCATAGACTCTGGAGCTTCTAGACATATGGTTTCGACAAAAGAGGCATTCACCTCTCTTGACATGTCGAAAGGTCCACCAATAGTTTTGGGAGATGACTCTCTCACTGACTGTTTGGGGAAGGGAAGGATTGATCTTGACCATGGTAATTTCAATCATGTGTTGTATGTTTCAGGTCTTTCCTCTAATATGTTGTCAGTGTATCAGATGACTCACACTGGGTCTCCAAAGAAGGTCATCTTATCCCTAGATGATGTTGAAATCATTGATATTTCGAATGTTAAGGTCATAGAAAAAGGTGTTGTTCATCACACTTCGAAGGTATACATGTTTTCCCATTTTCTACCCTACTCAAACCCCTTTGCTCTTCTAATTCATGTTAATGAGGCAAGAAATATTTTTCATAGAATATTTGGCCATATTAACTACAAGTATATTTCTGATTTGAGTGAAAAAGATATGGTCATAGGGTTACCAAAGATCAATTTTTCTGAGTCTGTCAAGGTTGTATCCTAGGAAAACACCCAGAGCACAAATATGAGAGAGCTAGTCATGAGAGAACCTCTGCACCTCTTGAGTTGATCCAGAGTGACATTGCTGGTCCATTTCTTCATATGTCCATGAGTCAAGCCAAATATGCACTGACCTTCATAGATGACTTTTCCAAGTATTGTTGGGTTCACTTCCTAAAGCATAAGCTTGAAATTTTTGACCTCTTCAAATTCTTTAAAGCCTTGGTTGAAAACCAGTCTAGGAGGAAACTCAAGATCCTCAGATATGAATGGTGGTGAGTATGTCAAGTATGAGTCATTCAGTATTGTAAATATGTAGGTATTCATATGCAGCATTCGATCCCTTACACACCATAGTAAAATGGTGTTGCTAAGAGAAAGAACAGGTCACTGAAGGAGATGGCAACCTGCATGATAGAGGCTAGGACTTTGCCACCAAATGTTTTGGCCGAGGCTATAAACTGTGCATCCTACATCTAGAATAGGGTGCCTCATAAGCAGCTTGATGGTATGATTCCTTTCAAATATTGTAGTGGGCACAAGCCAAATGTGACCCATTTCAGGATTTTTGGCTCAAAGGCGTGGGCTAGAATTCCAACTGAAAAGAGAAAGGCTTTGCAGCCCCAAAGCCAAGAGTGCCTATTTGTTGGATATTCTAAAGATTCAAAAGGGTACAAGATTATCAAATTGAGCACTAACAAATATTTCATTGAAATAAGTGTTCAGTTCTAAGAAGAGCCTTTAGTAGCAGTTGAAGTTGGAGAGTCTTCTTCACCACCATATCCATTGATTGTAAGTGGAGAGACTAATGAGTTTGCCGATTCTGATATGTCCGATAATGATGATTTGATTGAATATCCTAATAATCCTACAAGACCAAAATTGGCAGCAAATACCATTCATGCAGCTGGGGAACTAGCTGGAAATCCTAGTGACACTAGGAGGACTAGATCTCAGTTTGAGAGTGCCCTTTGTGTAAAAGATCCTCTATTTGCTGAGAAGTGCTATTTGATGGTTAAATCAGATCCACAAACATATGAATATGCAGCACATGATCCAAGATGGTAAAAATCCATGAAAGAAGAATTCAGCTCGCTCCAGAAGAACAACACTTGGGAACGGGTTGATCTTCCCCGAAGGAGGAAGCTAGTTCAATGTAAGTGGGTTTTCAATACTAAGTTTTCTGTTGATGGTTCACCTTTGAAATATAAGGAAATATTGGTAGCTAATGGATACTCACAAGTACATGGTATTGACTACAATGAAACCTTTGCACCAGTGGTAAATATGGACTCCATAAGGCTAGCTTTAGCCATTGTAGCTTCGAAGCAATGGGAGGTACATCACATGGATGTGAAGTGTGCTTTCCTAAATGGAGATCTCACTGAAGATATTTACATGCAACAACTTGAATGGTTTGTTTCTAATCCATCTTTAGTGTGCAGGTTAAATAAATTAGTGTATGGGCTCAAGCAAGCCCCCAGGGCTTGGTATGCTAGGATTGATCGCTTTCTGTTGTCATTGAGTTTTGTTCGATGCAAGTATGATCCTAATGTCTATTTGAAGCTGATTCATTGTTATTTGATGATTATTTTCTTGTATGTGGATGAACTTCTGATTACAGGAAGTTCAAAGAAAGATATTGCCTCCTTGAAGGATGGAATGAACCATGCATTTTCTATGATAGATTTGGGAATGTTAAGCCAATTATTGGGTCTCGAAATTGATCAACCCCAACATGGAATTAAAGTACATCAATCTAAGTATTCCTTATATTTTTTGAACAAGTTAAACATGAAATATTGCAAGCCAAGAAATACTCCCTTCCTTTCAGGAGTTAAGCTTCAAGAAGCAGGTTACTCTCCTATGGTAAATAATACACTGTATAGGTAGTTGATTGGGTGTTTGCTTTATCTTACACACACTTGACCTAATCTATCTTATGTAGTTATTGTGGCTTTAAGATACATGGATCAGCATCATGAGATCCACTGGAGAGCAGCCAAAAGGATCCTAAAATTTGTTCAAGGAAGAAGAACACATGGGATCTTCTACAAAGCTTGATCTTGATTTGATTGGGTTTATTGACAGTGATTGGGAAGGTGACAAAACAAATCGAAAGTAAACATTAGGATATGTGTTCATTCTTGCAAAAGGACCAATAAGTTGGTCAAGCAAGAAGCAGAGTGGCATAGCACTCTCATCTACAGAAGCAAAGTATAGAGGAGTTGTAAATGCAGCAACTCAATGTTTGTGGTTGTAGAGAATACTTGGAGAATGTGGCTTCGAATTAGAGTTTTCAACAATTATCTACTGTGATAATTAGAGCACCATTCAAATCTGCAATGATCCAGTTCAGAGACAGCGAACAAAGCACATTGAGATCCATATGCACTACATCAGACAGCTTGTGCAAGATGGTACCATTCATCTACTCTTATGTGCATCTTCAGAAAAAGTAGCAAACATCTTCACCAAAGTTTTTTGTGAGAAGACATTCAACGATCTCAAATCACTGTTGGGGATTGCTGATCATGCTGTGAAGCATGATTGATGATGATATTTCCAAATTTTGTTTTCATGTTAATGTTTAAGGGAAGATTTTCCCACTGTATTTTTGCCTCTTTCCTTGGTTGTATGGACAAGCGGTATGTAAAGGGTGACTAAGCCTTGTTTCTAGGCCCTATAGTTTTCTAATATTTACTCATAAATTCAGACTTAAGGCGGGGTGTTAGAATAATCAACCCATAGTTACCTACCTTAGACATTAATTAAATCATTTTTGTCTTATTACCTAGTTTCCTAGATTCCACTCTATGCTAGTTTCCTTCTACATGTCCTAGAAGTCAACACATGCTAAAACCGAGTCATGGAGCGCTTGGAAAACATCTTGGAAACCCATTTTAGCATGTCTGCTTTATTCGAGATCCTCCAAAGTGCATATCTACTTTTTCTGAAAATCTGATTGTTTTATTGAGATTTAAGGCAAAAGGAAAAGCTAGACTAGGTGTAGTTGAGTTGTTTTTTGCCCACATCATCCTCCCTCCTTTTATCCTAATAAAATCATGTATGAGTTGTCTTTCCATCCCTCATTATCTTTCCTACTTTACTTATCCAATTCATGAGCATCTTGGTGGATTTGGAAACTACTTTATGCACCTATGGGGGATTTGTCTAGATTTGGTAAGCCTGCTTTTTGACCTTTTCAAATGGCATCCTTATGCATTCGAATATCTCATTTAATTATGCATTGCAATAGCCTATTACTTCATAAGGTTGGGTATTGTACACTTACTCAATATAGATTACTGTTATGCTCCAATTTCAATCTCCTTTGGTGTTAATTTTGCATGTTTGATTAGCAATTTTGTGAGTGTAATTGTTCTATCTCTTGGGTTCAATTTCCATAGATAATTATTAAGCTCCTGAATAAAAGCTACAATTCTTAATTCCCTCTATGAGCTGCTAAATCAAATTTATGCATATTGTTTGTTGAGTTTCCACAGTATCGGCTGCATTATCGCTTCACCATTTTCATTTTGATTTGTTATTAATATCTCAGTATGCGCTATGAGTAGAGCTTACCCATATAAATGTCCATTATATATATATCTCTCATAGTGTCACCTTCACAACAGGTGATTGTATAAAGAACCAACACCATAAACATATCATATTCTAGTTCGTGGTTTTGATATGGTTCTAATAGTGTTTCCAGGGGTGAGTTTGATATGGTGCTAATAACGCTATAGGACGGCAACAACGTAACCATATTCTAGTATGACAGTTTTTTATGGCGGTAGAAGAAGGATTGTATTTTCATCTGGGGGATGGAACGAGTTTAATTTGAGGAGAGAAAGTGATATAATGAGCTTGAGTATGTTCTAAAACACAGTAAGAGATCCACGCTTTCAATTCCTCCATTGCAGCGACACTAAATACACTAGCTTTCACTTATTCACACAACAAGGAAATTCCCTAGATGACCTTTCATTCTCCAGTAGCAATGTTCTCTTTACAGTCTTCAGCGAAATAATTACCAACATTTCGCACGTACACACTCTATTGGAGCTCGCATGGAGTAGAACGCAAAGGAGAACTACGTGAAGGAGATTGTTTTCATTTAGGCTTTCGCATGAAGAATTTATTTTGAATAGGAAGCCTGCGTATTTGGTGTTGTCATTCTTAATGCATGTTTCAAACTCTTTAGGTAAGTCCATATTCAGGAGAAGGGATGTTTCTCATTGGAATATAGAGCCATGTTTCCTTATAAATAGTGGATGAGGAAAATCATTTATATTTATCATGTCGGCTCGGATTTCCTTTTTGTTTTTTAATTACTTAATTACTTAATTAATTAACTAATTTCTTTTTTGTATTACAGGTTTCCAGGTTTCACTCAGTATGAGTCCATCGTCCCTATTGAAATTCTTCTCATGTTTTTCTATTTCGATTGCTTCTCGGACGTGTCTTCTGTTATAATTTTCTTCAATTGCAATGACCTTTGTGTCCTCTATCCAGATGTGATGGTTGGTCTTCTGAGAGTGTTCGGCAATTGCTAATTTTTTATTCTTTCGTGTCTTATGTTAGCACAGCGCTCTTTAATTCTAATATTTATCGCTTGTCATGTTTCCCCAATGTATTTTTCCCCACATGAGCATGGAATTTAGTAGATTCCTTTTCTTAGTTTAGGGTCTATGGGATGCCTTGATTTATCAAGCAAGTTTCTTAAAGAGTTTGGGGGGGGAGAAGGCATTTTTGATTTGCTTCCTCTCTTACATACAAGGGACTACTGATAAAATAGCCAAAGTCCTCAAGCTTCCTCCCTTACATACAAGGGACTACCGATAAAATAGCCAAAGTCCTCAAACAAAAGCAAATCAAAACTGCCTTCTCCCCCCCAAATTCCTTGAGAAACCTGCTTGATAAATCAAAGGATCCCATCGACCCTAAACTAAGAAAAGGCATCTCCTCAATTCCATGCTCCTGCGGGGTAATATACATTGGTGAAATAGGACGAGCAATAAATATCAGAATTAAAGAGCACTGTGCTGACATAAGACACGAAAGGATAAAAAAATCAGCAATTGTCAAACACTCTCAAAAGACCAACCATCACATTTGCATAGAGGACACAAAGGTCATTGCGATTGAAGAAAATTATAACAGAAGACGCGTCCAAGAAGCAATCGAAATAGAAAAACATGAGAAGAATTTCGACAGGGACGATGGACTCATACTGAGCGAAACCTGGAAACCTGTAATACAAAAAAGAAATTAGTTAATTAATTAATTAAGTAAGTAATTAAAAAACAAAAAGGAAATTTGAGCCGACATGATAAATATAAATGATTTTCCTCATCCACTATTTATAAGGAAACATGGCTCTATATTCCAATGAGAAACATCCCTTCTCCTGAATATGGACTTAGCTGAAGAGACCGAAACGTGCGTCGAGAATGACAACACCAAATACGCAGGCTTCCTATTCAAAATAAGGAGATTGTTGTTCATCCTGGTAGTACAACCCTGAGCCCATACTGCCAGAAAGAAACGCATCTACCTCAGTTTGGTCGCTGTTGGTAATTTTCAAAAAAAATTTATTATTTAAAAGCTTAAAGTGCACAGTATATTACTCTTTAAGTCTGAATCGTTATGCATAACCGCGAGGGCAATTGAAACTGCATAATGCTCTTTCTTTAACATATATTTCTTAAACTATGTAGCCAACATTTTCCTTGATTCCCCATCTGGCCATAAGCTTGCCAAGTTTTAATGGCATGATGTGACATAATTTTAAACCATTATCTTATCCATCTCGCCAAGGAATGATTTAATATTCTGTTAAAATAATAATCTTCGGTCAAGGCACACAATGTTTAAAGGCAGTAAGAAAGTGAGGTAAGGTTAATTGATCCCATTCGGAAAGAGAAGTCTATAGCAGTATCCACTCACTCCTCGTTTCACCTATGATAAAAAAACTAAAGTCGCTTGCTAGGCTTCTATACGTCGACTTCTGATATTCAAATGTAAACATGTTCTTTATGAGATTTATTGTTAGGTGACATCTCGTTTCTAGTTTTAGCGATTAACCTTTGAAAAGGTATACATGTATTATCATATTTTAAAGTTCATTTAGTATTTTCTTTTTACAACGTATTTTAGCTCTCCAAATCGAAACATGCACAACGGTATTATCATATATGTTTTTAAGTTATATATTTTATATGTATGGCTTATATATAGATGCGTTGTGTGGATAGGATTTATAACTGTAAATCAGTTTACATATTAACCAACCTTTTTTTATATAAAGTGGCAAAATATAGTTATTTAACAAATATATGGACGGTATTATCATATATGTTTCTAAGTTATATATTTTATATGTATGGATGCGTTGTGTGGATAGGATTTATAATTGTAAATCAGTTTACATATTAATCAACCTTTTTTTATATAAAGTGGCAAAATATAGTTATTTAACAAATATATGGAGAATGGAAACACTTGCCCTTTAGTAAATGTTGCAAAGAAAAGGGAAAGAGCACATGTCCCTTTTCAACTTTGGTTTAATAAATTAGTGAGGGACTTGTCTCTTCATTGGTTTTATAAAATAATTAAAATTTATAAAATTAAAGAATGTATATATATAAATAAATGATACACCTTATCTTTGTCGAATATGTCTCATTTTTGTTCTACGGGATAGGAAGGTTACTTAGGAGTTTTATTTGGTTCTAATTATAAAACAATTAAAAAGCTTTTTCTGAAAAAAAAAACACTAATATAATAAAGCTCGAATTATTTGATATATATATTTATAAACTTATCAAAATTACATTAAACACATAAAAAAATTTGTTTTTATAAATAAATAAAATTTAAAAATTATAAAAAATAAACAATTCAATGATAATAATACATGTGTTAAAATATCATTATAAAAATATATATATGTAAACACAAATTGACATTAGGAAAATAAACAAAATATAAACATAAAATAATGTTAATAATAAAATTGATATACATCTTTGAAATAGAAGGCTTAGCTGCTATCGCACCCAAGCCTTCTTCTTAATTTTATTTTTTGCACAGTGGGACCTGGCCCATATTCAGTGTGGGGGAGGTAGGTGGTTGTTTCAAGCTGCTAAACTCACCATAAAAAATTTCTTCTTTGCACACTCCCCTCTATTCAGATTATTAAGATAGCCTGCTTTTAGAGGGGTCGACCATCGAAAGGGTCGACCCTCTCTCCCTATTTACGCAATTATTACATAAAGATGCATATTCATATCTATATACATAAAATTATAAGATTAAAACAAACACATAAAATTTGTTTTTGTAAATAAAACAAATCTAAAAACAAAAACAACTTCAGAAATAATAAAATGGTTATAAAATAAAATTAAAACTAAAAACATATAAATAAATAGAAAGCATTAGGTAACAAATTATAAAATTAAAAACTACAAGTGAACTTGATCAAATTTTATGAATATTGCACTAACTTGTTTTCACAAGTTGCTCAGAAACATGTTTTGACAACAAGGGTCGCCACTTTCAGGTATAAAAGCATTTCATTTATTTTCTTTGACTTAGTTCGTTAAGCACATATTTTTCTATATTTTCAATACTCTCACAAGTTCGTTGCAGGAAAATGCTAACCTTTTGATTTAAAGACGAACAAATGGCATGTAGAAATAATTTCCAGAACCGCAGAAGATTTTCAGAAAAGATGTTCCATTGGAAGCTCGAAAGAGTTGAGTTTTCCCTTGTGTACGCCATGTCATGATTAATTACCCTTTTTCCTTCCAAGATTGTTTGTCATCCATGCTAGAGTCTACTTTTTCACTTCCTTATACATGATGATTTCCCGCATGTCTACCTTTCTGAGTCACACACAATTTCCCCATTTCCATTTTATCTTTTTCCTTTTGAATAAAACCATTCAGTTTATTTTCCATGACCACATTTCTTTGTTATCCCTATCATAAAAACTGTTTGAACTTCATATCTTTTCATCTATAGTCCTACCACTCATTATGTACAACTCGTGTTGACTGATGTGGGATTCCTTAAGGCCCACCTTTCAACAAGTCTTGCCCCATCGACCTCAACACATTATCTGGGATAGAGACTAAAGTTCATTGTTAGTACCTTGAGGCTTGCATGGCTTAATGGCAAGTTCTCTCACTGACAATCATGGGAATACATCAATGTCCCTTAATCGTTAGATCTTACAAGTGGCTCGACATTAGCTCATTTATTCGCACTTTGCATGATGTACTTAGGTACCTTGACACTCATTGACATCAATGGTGAGATTTACCCGCATTGGTTAACGACATTCAGCAATGGTTGGTAATCCAATGACTTCTTTCCATGTTCGACATCGACACATTTATTCGCATGGTAAGAATTGTACCATCAAGTTGTGTAGCGGGTGAAGAATATATACTTTGCATGACTCCATCAACAGTTTTTCAGCAGCATACTTCGAACCATATGAAGAGTACCACAGTTCTACTTTCAGCTCTCATCTTTTACTTCATCCAACCACTTTAGTTCCTTCACTTCACACTCTATGATCCAGCAGCAGCCACATTCTTATTGTTTAGTTCATCAACTTTTTGGGAAAGTGGAGGTATGTTGTTTTCTAATCTTTAATCATGTAATTCCTTAAATGCTAGAAAATGAATGAATTTGGAAAATTCTCTCACCGCATTTCCTTTCTCCTTTTCACAAGCCTAATACATCTTAAGTTGGGGCGAGGACTATTCATTACCATTTTTCATGTTCATCATCTCATTTACCCTTTATCAACATGTCTTTCCAAAACTATGTTATATATCTTGGCATGGTTCATAAATATGAAGAAAAGGATTTCTAATGTAAATTAATGGTTCATCATTTCCAAATACATGTATAAATCTTATTTTTTGCAGTGAAAAATACAAGTAAAATGAGTGAATGTTGTAAACACAAGAACCAACATTTGTTATATTCGTGGTTGTCACACAAGAACCAACCATAAGGAAAAAATGTTTCCACCCATGCATTTCAAAACATGGAATGATTTACTGTTATATACCATCATCATGTGAAGCCCAACTATAAAGCCAAAAGTTAAAAAGAAAATCAGTGCGTAGTTGCATGAGGACATGCAACCAATCAAGTTGGGGGGAATGTTGAGCCGCAAAAACATCACATTTTATTCATCTTTTATACACCATTTCTCACCTTATTCCTACTCTATCCTTCCATAAAACCATTAATATTCCCCATTTTCATAATAAATATGGGTTTATATTGCTATTTTCCAAATCATTCATTTTTGAGTATTTTGAGTGAATTTATGGTTAATTATTGAGAAAAATTACATATTTTCATTATACTTTAAAGTTGGGTGAGTTTGGCAATGATTATAGGTGTATTTGAAGACTTTATAAAGCTCAAAAATCACTACCTAGCTTCAAATTCGATTTTCATCATCAAAATGTTGGCTCATTTCAAGGAGAAGATCATGGAAACATGGAGAGAATATCTCATCCAATATTTGTTGAGTATTTAAAAGGATGAGTTGTAGATTTGTTGAGGATTTTGAGGGATAAGTTGAGAGAATAGCGGATTTGTATTTTTAATTTCATTCATCTAGAATATTAGATTAAGTTTAGTGACACTCTGCCCCTACATATATTTTGTATGTACCTCACAAGTTTACACTCTCTCCGGGTTGACAATTAAATCATTGGATATATGTTATAATTTGTTTGATATTTTCCCCAACATGGACATCAGTTAAACCAAGTCTACATTATCCCGAACCCCCTACTTCTTCATAGATTCTGAAGAGTTCAACTTTTGGAAAGGTATTTTGAACATGTTTCTTACTATCACATCCCGAGACATTTAAATACAGTAGCTGATTCACTGAAAATTTTGTCCTCGATTGGTATCTTGCTCATATTTGAAGTTCATTTTAAATATTTTTTTTATGCATTGATACAAATAAGTATCCATTCATACACATAACACATTTCACACACACAATTGTAAATAAAAGTTTTCATATATAAACTGGTGCGGATATACAAATTGAAGCCATAATTTTTAAATTCACTGAAAGTATGGAGCTATCAAATCTCTAGTACATATAAAGGGAGGAAAAAATTGAAGCTTCAAAGCTTTCAGTATAAATACAATACAAAAATGAGGAAGCCACTCAGTTGGGCTAATCCTCGTGCTCGTGGTAGCACATCATAACATGAGCCACTCAACGAAGTAGCTTCCCAAAGCATCTAGATACAAATCCAAGAAATCTAAGAATCAAAAGGAAGGTAAGAAAACTAGAGAAAGAATATCAAAGGTGGTTTCATGCATTGATATTCTAGTTGTAAAAACTCATGATTCTATAGCCATTGTAAGTATATTTTTGTTTCACCGCCTACTTCAATTTATTTATTATATATTTAGTAAAGCTTAAGCAAGGTGTTTGAGGTCGAAGGCAAATTTAGATTATTTGTTTTTCTTGTGATGTTTCTCATGCTAGACACTATGATAATATATATAAAAAAATTGATATTTGTCGGCGCATATTTTCCTCTCCATTTTATTTGAATATTATGAAAGTGTAGAACATGTTGTTTGGATATGATGTTAGTGTAAAATGTCTATGAGACTTTCCCTACACGTTATTTACAATTTCATTAATAATCTGAGTATTATTAACCACAACTCATATTTTGAATGATTTATTTACTTATTTCTTAATAATATTAAAGAACATTTATCAATACACATTTTCTAAATGCATATTGATAAATTGACTATGAAAGTGAAGAAAATAAAGATGTACACTTGAGAAATTCATAAATCAAGAACAAATCACTATTTATGTCACAAATGACACATCTGTTGATGTATTTGTAACTTCGGAATGTATTCACTTGTATATCTTATGTATTGTACCTTGATGTTTATTCCAGGAAGTGTTTATAATGTATTTGAGTCATGTCATGCCCCGATGTTCCTATCGGGAGATTCAATAATGTAAACAAGTCATGTAAAGTCATTGTGGGTAACCCTCCTATTGATAAAGGGTTAAAGTCCCTGCAGTTGTGGGGCCCTAGGGTTATTAGACTCTCCTAGAGAATTCGGCCCTAGTAAGTTATTGTCAAGTCAAGAATTGGTATAAATAGAGAGTGATCCTCTCTATTTATCATAAATTCACTCACACTCAGTTGTAGCACATAACTGAGAGAGAAGAAGTTGTCGCGACAAGAGAGAGAGAGACTATTGCTGTCAGGAGATCATCTTATTGTTTTTGGGGTTTTGCTTTTAGTGCTGATTCTATCTCTGAGGAAGTTACGGGGTTTTCTCCTTTATGGTTTCCCCAAGAAAAAACTTTGTGTTCATTGTCTCTTATGTTTTATTGTTGTTCTTGTTATTCTCTTAGTTAAAGATCCTAAGCTAATGCTAGCTTGAATGATAAAAATCTAACATGGTATCAGAGTTAACTTGATAAGAGGACACTGTGCAGCTGCAAAAACTAGGGCTTCCTACTTTTTGGATCTCTCTCCACATATTTTCAGCAAAAGGAGGTTGGGCTGAATCTCCTCTTTAGGGCACATCTTTTTGTCGAAGCATAATCTGATTCTGAGCATTTTCAGTTTTTGACCTGACACTACTGCCGAAAATTAGGGCTTTCCACAAAAGTGGAATTTTTGAGTGAGCCCAGGCCTCGATTGATCTCCTCCCTAAAATCGAAGTTTATAGATCAAGATCAATATCAAATATTTTGGTTGGACAGAACTCTGGGAAAGTCAAACCCTAATCTGCTCCTGAACCAGCTCTGCAGAAATTCAGCTCCAGATCCAGATCTAACATCTTAACATGGTAAGATCTAAAATATTTTGTATTTCCATTTGAGGCTCTCAGTTAAGATGTCTCATTGTACCAAGATTGATGAAAATCTTGAGGGAGTTGATAACTTCTGAGCTTGGAAGTATAGGATCTCCCTGGTCCTGGAAGAAAATGATTTGGACTCTTACATCATGGAAGAGGTTCCAGTTCTAGAGGGAGATGAGGCTAAAGGCTTACACAAGAAGAAATTGGTCACTCCTAGGAGGACTATTGCTGATTCAATAAAGCATCACCTCATACCACATGTGTCCTCCCTACTATACACATAAAGCTATGTTTGATGCCCTGACCAAACTATTTGAAGGAAAGAACATAAACCAGAATATGACTTTGAGGAACCAATTGACGAATGTCAAGATCCAGAATGTGGATACCATACAGTCATACTTCACAAGGGTCTCCCAAATCAAAGAACAACTTGAAGCAGTGGATGAAGAAGTGGAGAATGTAGAGATTCTAATGACCACCTTGAATGGTCTCCCTAGATCATGGGACTCCTTTATTCAAGGGATTTGTGCTAGAAAAAAGCTAGTCACCTTCAGTAGACTATGGGAGGAATGCTCACAAGAAGAATCTTAAATAGAAGCTCGAGAAGAAAAGATGGGAAGTGAATATCAAGATCTCATGGTACACTCCAAGAAAAATAGAAGGGACTATCATCATTATAAAGGTAAGCATCCTCCCTCCATAAAAAATCAACTCAGATGTTATACTTGTGATGAAATAGGATACTATGCCAGAGATTGTCCTAGAAACAAAAGAAACTCCCACAAGAAGAATAACAACAAGAGAAGACATCATGCTCAAGCTGCAGAAGATGATGAACCTTCCACAAAGAGAATCAAGCAAGAAAGAGATGTTTCTTCAATTGATGAAGAATATGTTTCAATTGTCTTTTCTGGCAAGAAACTAGAAGTCAACCATCTCAGAATATTTGATTGTCTAGTGTACATACATATTCCAAAAGAAAAGAGGACAAAGTTAGATCCTTCAGGAAGGAAGGATATATTTGTGGGGTACTCTGAAAGCTCGAAGGCTTACAGAATATACTTCCTAAGATTCAAGAAGATTGACATCAACAGGGACATAACATTTAACAAAGACTCAACTTAAAACTAATCCAGAAAGAGACCTGCTGAAGAACCTAAAGAAACAGAAGTACCCAGAATTTGTGACACAACCATGAACGAATAAATTCAAGAAGAAGATCAAGAATTAGAAGAACCTCAAGAACCTATAGATCCACCTCAGGAGAATAATCCTCACAAGAGGAAACCTACTTGGGTATGAGAAGCTATGCAAGGTGCAGAAAGATATGGGGCTCTAGAAGAAAATCATAGAGAAAGGAAAAGAACCAAGTCCTGCTTTGGTTATGTATCCTTATTATGTGACTTAATCGATAAAGAACCTTCCAACTATGAAGAAGCAGTAGAAAGGAAAGAATGGAAGGATGCTATGATCGAAGAGTATCAATCGATCATGAAGAATGATGTTTGGGATAGTGTCCCAAGACCAGAAGGGAATCTGTTGTAACTTCCAAATGGATCTACAAGATTAAGCTTGCTGCAGATTGCAGCAAAGAAAAATATAAGCAAGATTTATGCCTCGTGGCTTCTCCCAGAAAGAAGGAATAGATTAAGAAGAAACTTTAGCACCTGTATCTAGATACACTTCCATCATATCAGTACTTGCTCTGACTGCAGTGATGAAATGGAAGATACACTAGATGGATGTCAAGACTACTTTCTTGAATGTTGTAGTAGAAGAGGAAGTGTATGTGGAGCAGCCACTCAGTTTTGAGACACATGACAAGGAAACTCATGTGTGTAAATTGAAGAAAGCCCTGTATGGTTTGAAATAGGCACCCAGGACATGGTACAGCACAATTGATAGCTTCCTATCCAGTTTGGGCTTTACCAAGAGTAAAGCATATTCCAACCTTTACTACAAGGTTGAATATGGTAACCCAGTGATACTCCTACTGTATGGAGATGATCTATTTGTAACAAGTATGGATGGGTTGATTGCTGATACGAAGAGGAAGCTTTCTCCTGAGTTTGAAATGAAATACTTGGGTGTGATTTACTATTTTATAGGCATGGAGGTGTGGCAGAATGCGGATGGAATCTCCCTCGGACAAGGGAAGTATGCAGTAGAGATCCTAAAGAGATTCAGGATGATGGAATGCAAGGCCATGGCCACACCTATGGCATCGAGCCTGAAGCTATTGAGTGATGTTTCATCCGATTCGGTTGATGCCATGATGTATCTTTAGATGATTGGGTACTTCATGTACTTGATGAATATGAGACAAGATATTTGCTTTGCTGTGAACACCTTGAGCCAGTTCTTGACAAATCCAAGATATGTTCACTTGATTGCTGCAAAGCATATTTTGAGGTACCTAAAAGGTACAATTGATTATGGGCTCAAGTATAAGGCTGATCGAAAGATTAACCTAGAAGGTTATGTTGATTCAGATTGGGAAGGTAGTACCATCGATAGAAAGAGCACTTCAAGGTGCTGCTTCAGTATGGGATCAGGTGTAATCTATTGGTTTAGCAGGAAACGGTCTTACATGGCACTGAGTACAGCTGAAGCAAAGTATGCCATAGCTTGTTCAGCTAGTTGTGAGTTAGTATGGTTGAGGAATCTACTGTCTGATTTATTTGATCTCCAGTTGGATGCTACTTGTATATATTGCGACAACCAAAGTTGTGTGAATTTATCTGAGAACCCGATGTTCCATGATAAGTTGAAGCATATCGATATCAAATATCACTATATCAGGGATATGGTGCAGAGGGGAGCAGTGAAGCTCTGGTATGTTGCAATGGATGAACAAATAGCTGATGTGTTGACTAATCCACTGGCCAGAGTGAAGTTTGAGTACTTCAGGGAGAAACTTGGTGTTCTCCAGATCGATGTTCCCTCCAAGGGGAAGTGATGAGTCCATGAGCCATTCTGACATGGTGAGAGGATTGGTTCCTTCCATGTTCATATGTAAGTGTTGAGCCATTCTGATGTGACTTTGGGATGTGTTCCCACATGATCAGATATAAGGCTGAAGGCTATTCTTCAGGAGAATGGAGGCACCTGGTCAGTTACCAGGAATAATCAGCTTGGAGATGAGGGCCATTCTGATGTGATTGTGGGATGTGTTCCCACATGATCAGATGTAAGGCCAGAGCCATTCTGACATGGGGGTAGGCTAGGCCCTCCCATGGTTAGTTGTAAGGGAAAAGCCATTCTGACATGGGGGCAGGATGGACCCTCTCATGGTCAGATGTAAGGGTAGAGCCATTCTGACATGGGGGCAGGTTAGGCCCTCCCATGGTCAGATGTAAGGGCAGAGCCATTTTAACATGGGGGAAAGTAGGTCCCTCCAATGGTTAGATGTAAAGGTTGGGCCATTCTGACATGGGGGCAAGCTAGGCCCTCCAATGGTCAGATGTAAGGGCTGGGCCATTCTGGCATGGTGGTGGATGTGTTCCTCCCATGGTCAGATGTGAGTGTTGGGCATGCCATTCTGACATGGGGGCAGGCCGGGCCCTCTCATGGTCAGATATAAGTGTTGAATGGGCCATTCTAACTGAGTCAAATATAAGTGTTGAAGAAGATGAATAACTACTTGGAGGCTAGGGCTACAACCAGCATGAGAAAGGGCTAGCTCTATAGAACTTCCTGTGATGAGAAGAATCAAGAGATAGCACCCGTGATGATGACCCATTGATGATCTATATCAAGTGATGATGATCCAGCAATGATGATCTAGATCGAGTGATGATCCAGATCCAATTATGATGATCCAGCAGTGATGATCTAGATCCAGTGGTGATCCAAATCCAGATGAAGATGACTTGAAGATGAAGATGACGAGAACTCAATGATGATCCAGATGATACAGAGAAGAAGACATGTGCTGATAAATTGTGTCGAGAGAATACCTTCCTAGTTAGGAGGGAGTGTTGATGTATTTGTAACTTTAGAATGTATTTAATTGTATATCTTATGTATTATACCCTGATGTTTATTTCGGGTAGTGTCTGTAATGTATTTGAGTCATGTCATGCCTCGTTGTTCCTATTGGGAGATTCAATAATGTAAACAAGTCATGTAAAGTCATTGTGGGTAACCCTCCTATTGATGTAAGGGCAGAGCCATTCTGACATGGGGGTAGGCTAGGCCCTAGGGTTATTAGACTCTCCTAGAGAAGTCAGCCTTAGTGATTTATGGTCAAATTGGAAATTAGTATAAATAGAGAGTGAGCCTCTCTATTTATCATATATTCACTCACACTTAGTTATAGTGCATAACTGAGAGAGAAGAAGTTGCTGGGACAAGAGAGAGAGAGAGAATACTGCTGTCGAGAAATCATCTTACTGTTTTTGGGGTTTTGCTTTTGGTTCTGATTCTATCTCTGAGGAAGTTTTGGGATTTTTGCCTTTATGGTTTCCCCGAGGAAAAAATTTATGTTCATTGTCTCTTATGTTTGATTCTTGTGCTTGTTATTCTCTCAGTTAAAGATCCTAAGATAATTCTAGCTTGAATGATAAAATTCTAACAACATCTTAGGCCATAGTGAATAAGGTCATTAGATGAGTAAGCTTGCACTACTAGAAGTGTTGAAGAAATAAAATTATTTCCTAATTCCCTTAGATGAAATAAGTCTAATATTGGCACTTAACTTCTCTTCCAAACAAACTTTAGGAATTACCTATTCGAAACCTCATATCAATAGAATGGTGTTGGCCCCTTCCTTAAGTGAGATAATCGCTTGCTTGTGATCCTATCATCCAAGTCTCCTCCTCTGACAATGTCAAGTTCCTAACAATGTCAGAATTATAGTACCAGAATTGGAGATAATTTTATATGTTATCCAGGAAAATCATTACTTGGTCGCATACAAAAATTGATGGCCACGAATTTTGCATAAAATCTTGTAACTAATTCTAACAAACAATCTCCCAACACAAGAAGGGAAGAATACAAAGGGTGAACGGTAGCTAGCAATTTGCCATTGCAAGGGGCCAATAATAGTGTAACACACTTAGACTTGAAAAATAAATATTATTTATTTATTTCAGAAAACATTATGTTAAATTTATTGTAAAGTTTTATGACAAGGTTGGTCAAGGATGACTGTAATTGAAGAATTATTTATTTTAATAATTAAATAAAAGAGACACCTATCCAAGGGACACTATTAAATGAGTGTTCACTGACCCACTAGGAGGAATGAGCAGCTGTAGAAGGCTGGTTGACAAGTGACAACACTAGAGTTTCACTTCCTAGATTTTGCAAGAAGCATTATCCCTAAAAATGTGGTCATGTTCCCTAAGAGGAGGGAACTGATATGGTGGCTCACTTAATTCCAAAACTAACCCAAAGACCTAGGAAATCTTATAAATACCATCAAATTGAGCAGGAGGCTCGCTACTCATTCTGGTTTTCAAGAGAATGTACCCTGTGATTGCTGCAAAATGAAAAGTCAGACACATAAGGAATTTGATGAGGGGATAACTAAAGTGGATTTGTTGAACTAAGTCTGTTACTGAGTAATAAGTTGTAGCAAGTTGATGTGTGGGCTAGTTTCAGTGATCTTCGTCTTAGGGGTTCAGTGAACAAGCTCGAGGGTCCTAAGCAAGTAACTTTGGCTGCCTCAGGAGAAGGTTGGGTGGAGCGGTCTCCTTTGGTTGTCTGTCCCCTTCTATACATTATTCGAGTACTAATTGTTGTTATTTATTGGTGATTTTATTCTATGAATGTATTTTGGAAGTATGCTCAGTATCTGTAACTCTTACGTTGATAGTTTATTTCTTTTCTTATCTATACTTCCTATCTAAAAAATTGTTTATAGATAGGTTATCAGCTACAAAGATTTTGGAAAATAATCTTTACTGTTCTAAAGAGAAGAAATCCGAGTTTATTTTAAGTTTTCTGCTAAGTTAAGTTTTAATTTAAAATGGTACTATTTCCTTTTCTCCAGCATTTTTTAGTAAAGTACCTCTACTTTATTCTCAATCTATTAAATTGTTAAATTAAGTGGTATTTCTTCTATTAGTCTAGTTTTAATATAAAATATATTTATAGTTACAGAGGTTCATAAATATGTGTGTGTGTGTGACCAATAAATTGTAATAAAACTAAGACTCTTAGATAACTCAGTGAACTAGTAACATAGTTTTCTTGAAATTAATCCAAACAATGCTTACTATAAACATCCCAAGGGTTGGAACCTAGGACATAGTATGCACAAGTATGCACTTATTAAAGACTTACAGGTTATAAACATTTCAACTTATAACCTCTAATTACACTACTACAGTTCTTTTCCAAAATCTAAGGCTAATTTCTAGTTGTTAATAAAACCCTAAATTATGTTATAATAAACAAAACCTTTAATACCAAATCGGGTTTATCAACAGGCTGCAGCATTGATTATAGGCTAGGAGTCAAATTGGTATTGTCATCTACAAGACAAGTACTAAAAAAAGAAAATTATAGAAAACCATAGGAATTAATTTATTTTCTTTAGAAATAGTATTATCATCTAAGAAGATCATAAATCTTTAAAAAGTGGCCCTACGACCTCTCTTAAACATTGTATCAATGAAAAATTCCTCACGTCGACATTATTATAAACCTATACAAACTGTAGAAACAACAAACAGAGCAGAAAATTGAAATGGAGATTATCTATTGCGGCAATGATATAAATACAAAGAAGTATTAGATGGTGTTATATAAGCCCTCATAGAATCGCAACCATGTCAAATCTTTATACAAAACTAGAGATCAAAATAGAGGCCTTATGACTGCATCGTTTTCTTTAAATACAAAAATGAAACTGTGAAGATCAAGATACGATTCAAAGACTGTAAATATAAAAGCCTTATGCGTAAAACCTTTTCCATAAAATATAAATAGTAATAATTTATTGGTAGTGACTCTATAGCCCAGGGATTTAATTCCAAAAATGAATGCAATAGGATAAAGTCCTCATGGCCACCATACAGCGTTACAAAAACATTGAACCATAAAATTCAAGATATATACAAAGCCCTCACAGGTCACTGTCAAACTTGAAAACCATTGCCCGAGTTAAGAAACAATAAATATAAATGACAGTGGACTTATGACCCTTTTCTAAACCAAATGCGGTAGTATAAAGGCCTCATGGCCACATCATTCATAAACTTTTACAAACAGAAAATCTATGGTAAAATCTAGCATAGAGCAGCAATGCTTTAATTAAATCAAAGTTACAATATTACAAGCATGGCATTATACAATCCCTCATGGGGTCTTTTGTATTTAAGTAATTATACGCAGAGACAGTCGTAGACTATTTATAAAAAAAACCCTATCATAATTCAAGTTATCAAAAAAAACTTAACACAGTACATCGACTTCACGGTTGAATGCCTTTCCTTCTTGACATTTCTTCGAACTGTAAAGTAAATCCTCATGGCTACCAAAGGATCCTATTACTTTCATACCCAAGAAGATGGACGTAGAAATAGAGTTCCAAACATTGCTAGGGAAACACATAACAAGTTGATGCTACTAGAATTATAACCACGAGAAGGAAATTAACAGGTCTTACCTAGACTAACGCCTTTAACCCCCACAACAAGCTATTCTTCCTTCTCCACGGTATGTTGCGCTGAGTCTCCTATACATAACGTTAACAGAGGTCATCTTCTGAAAACTAATAGAAACTTGATAACCTTCAAACAAAAAGAAAAAAACAACAAGCTTCAGTTTCTTTACCTGAAAACAAGTCAACATTGGTAGCAAGAATCTGACCACCAATGTTATCTTCCTTTGAAAGAGAGACAAAAAAATCCACCACAAGTCTTCCAAAGAGAAGGAATGAGATCGAGAATCGAGCACCTTGGCTTTCCCACCATGAAAATACAATTAAGCTAAATAGTAGAGAAGACAAAGGCCTAGTAAAACCTCTCAGAACAATAACCAAAACCAATTCGAGACAAAACTTCAAGGACAAGCTACACCCTCTCGAGACACCACTAAAACCCTAGGGTTTTGAGCAAAGCTTTGTTGCCGAAAGCTGGAACCATTAAGACCTCCACATGGCCAGGAAGTCAACACATTAAATATACAACGAATATCTTTCCTATCAACATCCATCATTTTATCATGGATCAACCTTCGAGGCACGACATAGTTTACACTTTTGTATGGTTATATGAAAGGGAAGGATGGTAAGAATATAACCCATAGATTAATGTATAGAAATTCTTGGTAGCACATGTTTAAAAGGTCATGTTTAGGGTTGTTTGGGTTGAAGATTATATAGGTGGTCAACCTTTGGTGTTCCACCCTTGTTTTAGAGTGAATGTTGGATTTGTAACATAGAGCCTTGTCGATGTAAATAAAGTTTTAAATCACTTTCACCTACACGAGGAGAACAAGGTTTTATGCATTAGCCATGGAGGCAAAGTAAGGCTTGAAAATTTTCTCTTCCTAACTCAGGTAGGAACAATATTGAAAATACATTCTTCTACAACTTGGCAGCTAGCAGAGAATTAAAGGTAGTTATAATAACAAAACAGTATCGGCACTTTTTTGATAAAAGAAAACACGCTAATGGAAAACGCTAACATAAGCCATGTAAATCATGTAGTCTAACTAGGTCATCTTGTAAAAGCGTAAAGAGTAAAAGTTACATATGGTAAATATTTTATTTATTTATTTATGGAATTTTGGGGATGTTACATGTGGTATTAGAGTGAGTTTCCAAAGACTAGGACTGATTGGCTCACTCACATGCAAACAAGAAACAAATCTATTGATCATATTTTACATTTATTTCTATAGAGAAATATCAATTTTTTTTGCAGGAAAATGGAAGGTGTTGAAGCATTTGCTAAAAATGGATCTCAACACAACAATCGAGACAACATTTATGAAATGGAACTAAATAATCCACCTTCAGAATTACTACAAACAGCTAGGAGTTAAAGGATGAACTACAAACTACAAAAATAGAGAATGAAACAATTCTGGAACTCAATAAGATGTTATTAGACAAAATACAAAACATAGGAAAAGATAAAAGAAATAGCTATGAAATTGATTATGAAACTATGTCCTACAAACCTAAAGGAAATAAAGCAAAATATTATGATAGTGAATTTTCTTTAGAGGTTAATGCAAGGTCACATAGGGGAAGGTATAAATACAGAAGTGATAGTAGTGAAAGTGACTGTAAACCTAGGAGAAGGAAGTATAAACCCTATGAAGAAATTTCTAGGGAATTAAAAAAAATAAAGTCTCCCATGTTTAATGGAGAAGTAGAAAAATGTGAAGAAGTTGAGGCTTGGCTATCAGGAATGAAGAAATATTTCCAAATTTATAACTACTCTGACAGACTGCAATCCCGAATAGCTATCTACAACCTAACTGAAAAAGATGATATATGGTGGCAAGACATAAAAAGAGTAAAAACTATTAAGGAGAAGTACCTAACTTGGAGAATCTTTAAAAAGTATTTTAAAATGAAGTTTTTATCTGAACATTACTATGAGGAAAGAGCTAAAGAATTCTATGAACTAAAATTTGGTTCAATGTCAATGAAAGAGTTAAGTAGGAAATTTCTAAGTCTGTTAAGATATGTACCTTACATAATTGATGAAAATCCTAAAATACAAAACATTTTAAGTTGTCTTCCCAATAGCTTCAAGGATATAATTGAGTTTGATATCCCAAAAAACCTTGAAGAGGAAATGAGAAAAGTTGATTTATGTTATGAATAGAGTAAAAAGAGATAAATTTTACCAAACTGGAAGAATAAGAGAACAAGTCACTTTGACCAGAAAATAAAAGGGTTTAAGTCAAATAAGAGTTTTGGGAAAAATTATCAGTAACTATTAGAGAGAATATATTAAAAATAAAGCACCAAAAAATACTACAACACAAAAAGGCCATATAATTGGGATATGAATTTGGCTTCTTTCTTTCTCTAGTGGTTCCTTCTGGGACACCAAGTCTTTTTTCTTCTTCAATTACATCACAAGCCCAGGAAGGCTTTCTCTTTCGAGAAATTATTTCATTGGTCACTTCTCCAGGCAACTGAGGTTCAGTCATGTCATGATCCTGAGGTATCTGACTTTCTTTTCATTCCCGACTGGTTTAAGATTCTCTGTAGCTTTGATAGTTTCATGTTCCTCTTCATCTTCTCTATCTTTCTTCAACTTTCTAAAAGCTGAGTCTTCGTCAAATGTTACATCTCCGCTAAGCTCAATATGTCGGTATTCTGGGATATAGATTTGATAGGCTTTTGACTGTTCACTATATCCCACAAACAATCCCTTCTTTCCTGAAGGTTCTATATTTGTTCTTTTCTCCTTGGGAATATGAATATAAATAGGGAAACCAAATATCTTTAGGTGACTTACCTCAGGATTTTCTCCAGATAATGTTTCTTCTGGAGTCTTGTTCCCAAGGGCACTGTGGGAGATTCTGCTATATACAAATACTGTTGTTTTGGATGCTTCTGCCCATAGGTACATTGGTAGATCTTGATCATGTATCATGGTTTTTATTGCTTCCACGAGATATCTATTCTTTCTCTCTGCCACACCATTTTGTTGAGGATTGTAGGAAATGGTGAGCTACCTCTTAATCCCAGCTTCCTTGCCGGAATCATTGAATTCATTTGATGTGAACTCTCCTCCATTATCTGATCTTAAAATATTTATTTTCCTCTTAGAGAGGTTTTCTATTAGGGCCTCAAACTCTTTAAACCTTTCAAACACTTCATCCTTCTTTTTCAAAAAATATATCCAAGTCTTGTGGGAGTAGTCATGAATAAAAGAAGCACAGTAAACATACCCGCTTAATGAAGTTGTTTGCATTGGCCCGCATATATCCGAATGGATAATGTCTAATATCCCTTTTGCTTTGTTGTCACTCTTTGGATAGGGATTTTTAGTATTATTTCCTTGTGCATATCCTTTCCATACACCTTCATGTTCTATCTAAATTTCTAGTAGATCAGTCACAACCTTGCTTACTATTGGAAGAGCTCTGTAATGAACATGAGCAAGTATTTTGTGTGAAATCTCACATGGACTTATTGTACTTGTTCTAAAGCTGAATCTACATGTCCCTTTAGTTTATAGATTCATCCTTCAATTCCAATTTCTACTGCATCAATTAAGGTCTTTCCTTTTGACCACATGAGAACTTTTCCATCTATGAAAGCAACTCTTAATCCTCTCTTGTCCAAGTCTGAAATAGACAAGAGGTTCTTCTTTAGTCCAACAACATATAGGACATCCTTCAGCTTCATGGATTTTCTAGAATCCAACTTATAGGATGCTTCTCCCATTTCTTTAATGGGATACTGAGAGTCATCTCCAAGCATTACTCTATGTGGTGAATCTTTTTGTACAAGGCATGATAGTGAGTCCTTGTAACCTATCATGTGTTTGAATGCACCGCTATCTATTAACCAAGTGTCATTTCCTGGTGAGACTGATCCTGTTAGGGTAGAAATCAATACATATTCTTCACTGGATTCTTCATCTTTGTTTGCTTCCTCTTCTACTTCTTGATCACTATCTTCAACAACATGAGCTTGGAACCTTCTCATATTTTTTATTCTTTTTGCTTTCATGGGACAGTTGATGGCAAAGTGTCCCATCTTATGACAAGTGAAGCACTCATAATTTGAGAAGTTTTTCTTCAGTCTTTTTAACCCTTAAGTCTTGAAAGGATGATAATAACTCTTTCTTTTATGTTTTCCCTTAGCATGGGTTGTCAAGGCTTGATATTTATTTTCATTTAGCTTCACTTCTCTAGCTAATATTCTTTCTTCTTGTTGAACACATTCTTCCCATAGCTTTCTGAATTTGGTTAGCTTTCTTCTTGAGCAGATTCCTCGGATAAAAGCTTCCCAATCTCTTGGGAGACGATTTAGAGTGGTCATCACAATTTCTGCTTCTTCTACTGTATCACCAATGGCTTCTAGCTGATGTTTAATTTGAGCTACTCTTGAGAGGTAAGATTGTGCAATCTCTAAATTTTGAGCCTTTACACTTTTGAGGTGATTCCTCAAAGTCATCTTCCTGTTGATATTTCTCCCTTCAAATAAATTGGAGAGGGCATCAAACATTTCTTTTGGAGTTTCTCTTGATGATACTTGAGGAATTAAGTTATCCTTGATTGAGTCAGCTATGATCCTTTTGGCTATGAACATATCTTTCTTATGATTGGACTTAGCTTCATCCTCTTCTGGTTCTTTCACTTCCTCCTTCACAAATTTTTCTAGATCATTCTCTTGTAGGATGAGCATGATCCTATACTTCCATGCTCTGAAGTATTTAGCTCCTTTCTGCTTTTCATCTAGCTTGGTGTTCTTAGTCATCTTCAACAGAATGAGAACTTCAAATGGAGCAAGGAATAAGAGTACTTACTTGAAGAAAATAGTTTTTGGTTCACCTCGTTCTATAAGACCCAGGGTTTGATGTAGAAACCCTAATTTCTCAACTGGAAACCCTAATAAGGTTGAGAGGTGGAAAAGATGCACCCTCCTAAGGCGAGGTAGACTGTATCTTCCTTTTTTTGATATTGATGATGAAACCCTGGGAAAACTGAAACCCTAGCTTGTCTCGACAGTAGTAATAGGTCCAAAATTGAAATTTCTTCAAATTCAATTATGTCACAACAGAAAGATGCGCCCTTCAGAGGCGAGTTGGATGAGCCCTTTTTTCTGGTTGAACTGTCGAGGGATTTGTTAAAAACAACAAACCCTACATGTGAAGTGTCTCCTTTCAGGGTGGCTCTGATACCATGTTAAAATTCTTTATAATTACTTAGATGATATCTTAAAAAATGTTGCCACTGGAAGATCGCTGAAAGAACAACATGCACAAAAACATAAGAACACAAGAACACAGAGATTTTCCTTGCAGAAACCACAAGGGAGAAAACCCCACAAAACTTCCTCATTATAGAACTCAACTAGTGTAGTGTAAAACCCATCCTCCTTCTTGGTGCGCTACTACTTCTCTCTCTTGCTAAAACCAGCTTGAGTGAGTGAGTACAAATGAAGTGGAGCGCCCTCCTATTTATATTCTTTTGTTGACTTGACCTCTAACTTGGTGGGGCCGACTTCACTAGCTATCCGGGCCTACATGTCCAACTGGACATTACAAATAGTATTTATTATATTGACACTTGGATACTAATGACCCGACTTATATTCGGAGATTTACATTGCATCCTTCAATGACTCTAACAAGACCAAAACCATTTCCAATAGGAGAAATACAATACAACTAGAATATCTTCCGAAGTTACATTATTTTAACATATATTACGAACTAGCTCTAATATATGGTAAAAGAAACATGGCATAGTTTCGATGTTTTAGTTCGTTGCCTTGTTCATTCCTTAGCATGGTTAGAGTCTCCTCGGTGTCCATACCTAAGACTCTTATTTGTTAAAACACAAGGCAAGCGCTCCACCGAAATACCTGCATAAATACAAATAGGATATATACAAATAGGATATGCTTTAGCTGGATAAACTAAGTAAAACCTATTTACAACGTAACCCACTTACGTCAAAGCAATGATAACATGTGAAACCTCATAAGCAAGTAAGCTAGCATAAAATAATATGGATTATTAACGCAGCGATCTTATTCGAATTATTAAGATGTAAGGTTTATATGATGTGAAAACGGTTTTGGTCTACTAAATGACCCTAAGTGTTAAAAAAAAAATTACTATGGGATTTTTTTGGTGTGGTTAAGATATAGCACTATGGCAATTCAAATTATGAGTAATAGAGGACGGGTCACGGAATTCTAAAATTGAAATTGACTCTGGTCATCACTGGTAATTCTTCCATACGTGACTCCGTCGTCTTAGCCAGGAAATACGGCATCCTCTAAAAGGGCATCATTCCCCTCGACCAATCGCTCGTCGGCCGTCTTAACCCATAGAGTGCGGAATCGTCGAGCAAAACGTCAACCGTCCGTCAACTATCATCGCGTGGGCTGCGAACTCCTCGCGTAAAGCTGCTCTCCTGCAGCTCAGGGTAGGAATTTCAAATGACCGACACCCGTCAAAATTGCCGGTAATCATCAAGATCTGAAACGTTTTCTGTATTCTAAGCCACATTTTGACGGTCTGTGTAAAATCTTAGCTGTATTTGACGGGTAAATTGGCCCATGACGGGCATTTACCCGTCAAATTCCATCCGTCCGCTGAACCCGACCGATGGCATTGCTAATTGATCTATATTTCGTGCAGTACAGATCATACTTGACGGACGCTTAATTCATGCCGGATTTTCTGGGAAAGACAGTGGAGCATGCTCATAAAAGCTCATTCATTATTGTTCTTTCGTCTGTCGGATTGTTACAAGTGACGCAGAGAGCGAGTCTCAGCAGTGGTGCAGAGATATTGGTTTGGCAGTGGATTAATGGATCGTCATGTGTTGTTACTGCTGCTGATGCGCATTGTCTTGCTGCTTTTGTTCGCCTCATCCGCACTTTCTGCGCGCGTTCAATGGAAATCTTTTCCCTCCCACCATCCCTCGGGCAACAAACCAGTCGGACAACCACCCTCGCCGTCCGTCTCACCAGGTATGAATATGACATTAGGAAAAGTTTCCTCTCCCTATTCCTCACCCTCCCAAATTAGAAATGGGACATTCGAACCAGTCCATCGCAATGCATATGACGCCCACAAATTCCCTCCTCCTCCGTCTGCATCCTGCAACGCCAGTGGTGGTGGAAAAGGCGGTGGTGGCTCTTGCTCCTGCAATGGAAGCGGTCCCTGTTCTTGCGAAGAAGGTGGAGGCGGCTGGGGATGGGGAGGAGGAGTCAAAGGAAAAGGCGGCAAAGGCGGAGGCGGATCTTGCTTCTGCGAAGGTAATCCTTGCTCTTGCAAAGGAAGTGGGGGAGGAGGGGGAGTTTCTGGAAGAGGTGGTGGAGGCGGTTCCTGTGAAGAAGATGATCCTTCTTAGGAGTATGATGGAGCTCTAAGAAGCTAATAATGCATTTGAGTAATAATAATGGAAGAAGCTTTTATAAGAATATTAGGGATATTATGTTTCTTATTATTATTCTACTTTGGTGATTAGAACACAATAAATGTAAGTTGGTATGATCATCGTTTTATTTCTATCTATAAAAATCGAGTTTTATTTTATAATTGTGGTAGATGAATCAAATGCATACTCGTGTATTTCTTCCATAGAGTAATGGTGAATAATTTTTTTCACGATGTAAGCAGAATCATGATGTGTTAGATTAACGTATTTATGTTAGATCATGATCTGGTCGATTAATGTATTTCTTGACATAGATTTTATGTACCATGCAAGACCTAAGCTATGGAAAATTAAATACAAGGTTGTCGTATTCATATTTGACAAAGCCCAGATTTGTTTTAAGGTAATTCAAGCATTGTTAAAATTGGATAACATAGTAATTCTTGCATGGTTAAAATTGGATAACATATCCCAAGCAAGCTTTTTAGTCTTACCATGTTATTTTCCATCTAAACAAACGTTTGAGGCCTTACAATTTTATGTCACCAAATAACAATAATTAGTATTATGGTTTTGACAAGTTTGATTACAAATTATGTATTATTTTGACTAGTGTATTTTGGATCTTGATGAGTATTTGGTAAACATGATGCCATATCATATGAATTAGTGTTTGGTAAACATGATGCCATATCATATGAATTAGTGTCATGGTTGGAGAAGTTTGATTACAAATTATGTATTATTTAGACTAGTGTATTTTGGACTTTGATGAGTATTTGGTAAACATGATGTAATATCATATTAATTAATCTAGGAATGGGACAAAATTGTAAAAAATACATGTCTTTTTGTAATGTAATGGAAATGGTAAGCATATTAAACTATCTTACCTTTACAAGGATGATGTCGTTACGATCCAAACAATGTAATGGAAATTATAAGCATATCGAACTACCTTACCTTTTTAAAGATCATGCCATTAAGACCCCAACATTGTAACTTGATATAAATGTATTGAGACATCTCTATAATGACTTCGAAAGAAAACTGAAAATTCTAAACATAATAATCTTCAAAACGGATATGTAGCATACAATTTAAAATTGAAAGCTTAATAAGGTACTATCTTATGCACAAAATTTAAAATTTAAAGCTTAATAAACTAGATAAAGTTATGCACCATCAAGAACGTGCAGCGTTATTAACATCTACAGAACCCATGCTACTCTTCAAAGCATACAACTACAAACATTCTCCATTGGTTATGCATAGATTAACTAAATATAAATAGTGTGGAATTTACAAGAATTCACACACAAACAAGAAGGAATCAGAACAAAATTTCAATGCTCCACTAGTTCAGTTAAATTGTAGAACCGTCATAATGTGAGTGATACTCATAGGGTATCATAGTGAAAGGAAAAGAGCTTGTAGTAGAGATTTTTATTGTTACAATATTGACCAAAATTGTCAAAAAATCCTCTACTACAGCTTCCATAATTAGTAGTGAATTTTTTAACAAAGGTTTTTGTGGATATTTTTTATAACTAAAGAAACTTGACGACTAAAGGCTATAACAGATGTTCTTTGATCGATGTGCTTCTTTAAAAAACAATGCACTGGTGTGTAACATATGAATATGCATCGATGCACTCCAACACATAGAGCACCTAGATCCACCAAAATTTATCATCGCGAGGTGCTTTAAGAAAATATACACACAAGGACATTGTAACCATACGAGCACTAGTACTTATTTATTGGTTAAATGCATCGGTGCCTACGTACTATAACAAATCATTGGTGCAATATGTTACAACATATAAATAGGAAATTTTCTATATTTTTAAAATTTAAAAAAGCTTTATATATATCATGTATTCTGCCAATGAATTTCATCGTAATAAGCACTGGTGTGTTTTAACAATTGGAAAGCACTTGGGAGATTAATGAAGATAAACACACTAGTAAATGCAAATGGGTTGTGAACTTTAAAAAAGTTAATGATGTGGTAAATATAAATTAGAGTAAAAGGGTGTATTGTTCAATAAAATGTACTAGGACGTAAAATTTGACCCAATGCGTCAATGCATAACATTTGATCAAACAAACCAGTATGGCAGTAAATACCAAAAGCGCCATAGTTTATTTTTTGAACAGTGGCTATTGACATTGCATTGAAATATCTCTATTTTTTATTTTTATTTTTTTTACTTCCATTATTTATCTGAAATTGAAATATTTTATAAAGTACTATTCATTTCAATTTTGATTATTGTGTTTGTTTGGATTGATTTCTTATATCACAGAATCTATCGTCTATTGTAATATTTAATCACCCATACTTTTTGTTACCAATTTACCATTTCACATGTCACATTTGGCATTGACATTGGAGAGTGGAATAGAATAAAAAAATTATTTTATTATAAATTAATAAGACACCCTTTGTCATACAAAATATGACAACATAGAGTCCACAATAATCAAATTGTCAACATGCATGTAGTTGTTACACTTATTGGTAACACATTCTCTTTCAATTTGGACATCATGTCCAGTACATTATGTACAAAATGTATGTTTTTTATAGAAAATTATTTCAAAATATAGAGTAGATTGCATTAACATCGAAAATATATTGATCATCATTTTTCCCTAGAACTGTTATCAGTGCTAAATCACCTTGCATCACTTGGGTTATCTAGATGAATGTTTGTTGTCTTCCTGAATTGTTTTCCTCTTCTTCATCTTCCATTGCAAACATAAAAATAAAGTGTATCGAGTGTATCTAAAATATTGTTGGAATAATAAAAATAAAAATAGATAATATACATGCATGCAAATTGAAAATCGACATACCAGAGAAAGAATTGCATCATGAATGTCACACATTCTTTCAAAATCAGATCTCACTGCATCTATCAATAATTCCATTGTTGGATGCACTCCATACTTTGTTTCCTGCAAGATTTATACCTCATAAGAGATCATAGATTTAACATAAAGGATTTTTGTTGTTCTATTACTTATTAAATGAGAGAAGTAAAAGAAAATATATTTACAAATTCAACAATTAATTTTGGATATGCCAAGATATACTCACAACCCTTGTTTAAACCAATATCAAGCAATTCTTATAATGTCTCCTCTTTTGTAAGTTAACACATGTATCAATACATTAGAGGATGGCCAATGGAAAAATAAATAAATATAAACATCACAACCACTATAAAATATTAAGTTGTTGTAAGGAAATCACAGCTTCACAAACTTTGTTGTCAACCCTTTTTTTCCTTGTCGTATTGTCTTATGTGCTGAATGGGTTCCATTTTTTTTCTTTTATACAACAAAACAATTGAAAATTAATATTTAATGTTGAATTAATTAATTAGGTGTACATGATACTCCAAAAAACCAATGATTTCATACATTTGAAGCATATTGTTATTGAGATGGTTCCTCTTGCAATGTAGTGATGGTCAATTTCCTTGACCATCTCCTTGTACACTTTTTTGGACATCCCTACTAGCATATTTTTCATATCAACTTGTTCATCCTTTCGGATTTTCATAATTTCCCTAAAAATTTAGAATGAAATCAAACTATTTTTTGTTAATATATATGAAACATAAATACACCAGAATTGAAATTATTAAAGGAATGGTTTGTAGTACTAGATAAGTTTTCTACATAAACATGTTTAGGAATATAAATTTTTGAATTATTATTTTTTGTTGTTGTATGTTTTTGTTATTGCAAATCTAATAGGTCACATTGACCATTGCTCTGGAGACACCTCTTGTAGTTTACATATGACACAATTCTTGGAATCATTTGTTTGATTTTTTGTATTGTATGTGAAAAGTGCATTTAATTGTAGATGTTGACATACGATGCATTTGTTGTGATGACACATTGGTGCATACAAATCTTTAATTCGTACCGGTGTGGTTATTGTATATTTGGTGCACCGGTTGAATATAAACACCCTATGATTTGATATTTGGTGACAACAATGTTACTATACAACTTGAAAGCAATGCATTGCATGTAAAATGTGTGTTTCTCGGCACCTTTGAGGTAACTCACCATCAAATACCTTATATTTTGTGGAATATTATCACACAATCAACATTAAATGACATTGTACATTTATATTTTCTAGTAACTACAGGTTATTCAAAGATAAGGTACTTTCGATTGATAATGTCTTTCCATACAGTTGCAAAAAGGAAAATCAAATGTTGAAAATATTAAGTGTTGAGTACATATTATATCATGTGTGTCCCAATAATTGTATTCTATATAGGGGTGAATATGTATACAAAGAGATATGTCCAACTTATACAGCATGGAATGTACTAAGAATAAAAAATCAAAGCTAAATCACATGGCCCTCCTAACAATATTCCCCTATGGTTGTCCATGAAGAATGAACATCTTATGTTCATTTTGATGGTCCCTAGTAGAAGACAAGTGAGGAATATGGATGTTTACCTACAACCATTGATCGATGAGTTGAAGGGATTATGGTAAGGTATACATGTATATGATGTATCGAAACCCATCTTATCAGAGAGGACTTTTGCATTGCATGACATATGTGCATACACCATAAATGATTATCCAAGGTTAGGAGTTTTCTCTAGTAAATATGTTGTTTGTTTTGTTTATGATCAAAGAAATATTTCTTGGCATATTTAATCTGGTATGAATATCTTGATCTTCAATACTAACATGCTCTATATACCATAACATTGTGGGTCTTGTAATAAAAGGTTATCATGGATGTAAATGTTGTGGACCTTCTATGAATAATGAGGGGTCTAGAGACATACAAAATACATTGCATGAATGCTCTAGGGTATATATTCCAAAAAACCACCCTTATTGAAGAGAAACATCTTCTTTGAATGGTAAACTAGAGAGAACCCAGAGGCTTGAAATAATGGCATTGGCTAACTGACTTAGGGAATATGACAGAGAAAAGGAGAAGGAAATTGTAGAGATGTTCCATTCAAATGGGAACCTATGTTCAATGATGTTGAATTCTTTGACAACTATATCAAGCAAATTCTCAAAATGATGAAAAGGAAATTGATATTTTAGGAGCTCCCATATTGGGAGTGTAAATATAGTGAATTTTAAACTTGCATAAAAATCAGTGTATGTTTTTTATATAGTCATATATTTCAGTGTATTAATAATAAGAACTACCTATGGTATAGTGGTAAGGGTGTTGGGATAATTGGAAAGAGGTTCACGGTTCAATTCTCCCAAATCAGCTAATTATTTTGAAAATATATTGAATTTTAAACTTGCATAAAATTCAAGGTATGGTTTTTATAGTCATAGATTTCAGTGTAGCTTTTAATTATTCCATACATTTCAGTCTATTGTGTTTAATCATTGCATAAATTTCAGAAATTTTAGTCTATAATGTTTAATCACTGCATAAATTTCATTATTCACATGTTTGTGTATAGATTTTTAATTATTGACAATTTTTATATACATTCCGACCTAGAAATGGAATATGTGTATGTGGAAGATGCAATGAGACAAACAGGAGAGGGTTAAAAAGTACATAATGTCGAACATCAAAAAACATATCAAGGAAGAAAATCTAATGAACTGACATCAAAAGAAGGAGAAGAACGAAAAAAAAGTCAGATCGACAAAAAGAATATCGAAAATGAAAGTTGGATGAATTGACAGTGGAAGAACGAGAAGAACAAAGAAAACAAAATGATGATCGACAAAGTGCATATCGAGAGAGAAAATTGAAGCAATTGGAAGAAGCAAGAAATCAATTTGTAGAACAACAAAAAAATCTAAATGTCGAATGACAAAGACAAAATCCAACCAATATACCAATTAACCAACTATGGAAGATGTTGAACATGTAAGGGTTAGATAGAAACATGTTGATGACATGGTCGAATTTGAAGCAGTTCTAATTAATAATATGATCCCAAAGGAAGATCGACAAAAAGGTTATCGAAATAGAAAGTTGGACGAATTGATAGTAGAAGAACGAGACGAATAAAGAAAGTGAAATGTATATTGACGAAGAGCATATCGAGAGAGAAATTTGAAGCAATTGGAAGAAGCAATAAATCAATTTGCAGAACAACAAAAAAATCTAAATGTCAAACGACAAAGAAAAAATTCAACCAATATACTAGTGGAACCAACCATGGAAGATGCTCAATTTGTAATGGTCAAAGAGAAACGTGCTGATGACATGGTCCAATTTCAAGCAGTTCCAATCAATAATATGATCCCAAATTCAAATCGACAAAAAGAATATCGAAAACGAAATTTGGACGAATTGACAGCAGAAGAACGAGAAGAAAAAAGAAAACGAAACGTTGATCAACAAAGAGCACATCGAGAGAGAAAGTTGAAACAATTTGAAGAAGAAAGAAATCAATTTGCAGAACAACAAAAAAATCTAAATGTCGAATGACAAGACAAAATTCAATCAATATACCAATGGAAACAACTGTGGAAGATGCTCAACATCTAACAGACAGAACACAACATGTTGATGAAAGAGAAAGAAAGTTGAAGCAATTGTAAGAACATGTAAATATAAATGGGGATGCTAAACATGTAAAGGTCGAAGAGCGAGGTGATGAAATGGATGATAATATATTTGTACCTGTTGACGGGCATAGTATGACTATGCACGCAACGAGGGAGACAACCCAGACCGGGATCCTTAAAACAGGCTCCAAGCTGTTTGGGATGGTTGTTCTCGACAGGTTTAAAGGCTCTGTTAGCCTGAAAGTTTACACTATGTCAAAATATAAGAGATAGATCTAACACTACTGGTTATTATTAGTCAATGTATCTATGCCTGTACATATTAACAAATGTTATTATTTAAATTACTAATCAACTAAGTTAAATCAGTTTATAGGAAATTAAACAACTATTAACAAGTTAGATTAATAACAAAGATACATGATATACATCTGTACATAAACCAATAATGAAAAGAATAATCTGCATATGACAATGAGTATGAACATCGGATTGAGATAGATTTTTTTTAAATAATATACTAATCAGAAAATAAGAACATATTATCTAAACCTATGTACTATCCTGATCAGGAGCAATACGAATTAACCGAAATTAGATCTGTTAACAATGACTATCAATAATCTTGACAATCTTCAAAACAAATTTAGAAATTATCAAGATCAAGCAACAGGCATATACCATGTACATAACAATGACAGTCATTAATTTACAACATAGCATTTATTAACAGAATGATATTCAGCATGAGTCAATAGCCAGAGAATAATATATTTGCACAATTTCAAAAGTGAGATTATGACAAACATGTATAATGTTGAAAAACAGTAACAAGACTATGGATAGCATACACATGTGTTAAGCATAAAACCATAAACATATATATAATTTTATCACCAGTTTAAAAATCGTATCTGGTAACAGAAAGTTGTCCCCAGTCACCAAAAATCACACTGCAGTCTTGTTGTCTCTTTTCCATAAAACCATCGACCCCTTAACCCACATGCCATCTCCCCTTAAATACATGTAATCTCAAAAGAGAAACAGTCCTAAAAACCAGAGATAACCAAATCAAAACCTCTAACCAATTCCCATTAAAAATGACAAGTAAGACATGTCATTCTTCCATATACGTAAAAACACCAAGAAACGGTAAAGATTCGATCCATGAAAATCGAAAATCACAACGATGAAACAACACCTGGAAATTCTGATATTCGATTCATTCCGATCATGTGGGTGATGATCCAAAAATAGACAACCATCAAAATTTGAGCACGAACAGTAACCATATCGCCTACATCATAACACACGAAAATGATATGATTAGCACATATGCAAAAATCGACATGACAAACAATATATAATAAACAAATTAATACCTGTATAGAGATAATCTGATCGTCAATCCATCAAAACTTAAAATTAAAAAACCAACAGCAAATACACCCAACAACATTACAAATTTACAGGCGCATTGAAAACTTGGATGTTCACACCACTCGACTGACTCGGCGATTGCCCCCTAAACTGCATGAGTGCAATCTGAGCATTAAGCTCCCGAAGCTTCTCCTCATTTTTGTCGTTCTCATTATGAAGCTTAAGAACCCTTCGGATAAGCTTATTCTTGTGATTCTTCAAGCGTAAGAGCTGTTTATCAGTCACATCCACTTTCTCCTTTAACATAACATTATCAACCTTCATCAAATCACGATTTGCTGCTACTTCACTAACCCTTTCCTCCATTCTGCGAATTTTGTCTAAAAGACAGTTAACAAATAGAGGATGCATCATACCATCAATGCAATAAGAACCGGGTGAGCTTGACTTTACATGCTTCTCTTTAGTTGGATGACCAATAATAGGATTGACCTGTATTTCTTTATCAGTCACAGGAGGATTATCATGATCATGGTTCAAATCGAACTAATGCTCGACAGACTAATCATTCACAGGCAGACTGGGATCTTCAGCTTCATCATCAATCACCACAGTCTCAATATGAGTGCTATCAGACACGGGGGTTTTGACAGGCTGGCCTTTTGTCATACTCCTGGTGAATCTACCCACCAACTTGGACTTTGATCAGTTTCTTCCCTGATTACCAGTTTTATCAGTATTGTTTTATGGCATAATTGGAGATGAGAATCCCCTCACACATTTAGAAACCGCGGGAGTATCAACACTTCTTACTGGAGCAGGCATAGAATCACTGCAGGGTTCAGGACTCATACAAGCAGTAGGGTTTGCCAAGGGTTTATGTGAAGGAGAAACCGAAATTGAACTTGGCTCTTTGTGCTTGTTGCACTCCTCAAGGATATCAAACATACAGTGAAAAAAAGAGGAAAAACCATTTGACTCAACGAATTCATCCCGGGACCGATTCGACTTCGACCACTCCCTATCGATTAACATACGGACTAAGCCATGGTGGAAGAGACTATGACTGCCATGTTTAGGACCCTTTTTGATTGCATTAGACATCTTAAATAGACTATGCAAAAGATAATAAGGTAAGTTCAATGGGAAACCTATGAATGCAGACATAAGCCTGAGATGATATACGTACGCTGATGACAGGCGGCCTTCGCAAGTCAAATATCTATGGATCAAATCCAGAACAGGATGCCACTCCTTTTTGAAGTACTTGCAAGCTACCCCGGTTCGAAATGAAACATCCTGGCAGGGGTTTTTAAGCAGCTGCCGCCACTCTGTTATATCCATGCGCTTATATTTAAACCATCGCTCACTTTCTAGTGACAGACCTGTAGCAAGCGCCACTGATCTTTCATCAACCCGGAAACAGAGGTCACCTACTTCATCCTGATAATCGGCCAGGGAGAGAGTGAAAACCCTTGTGACTTCAAGGTTTGAATCAGAGAATTTACTAATGAATGGCATCCACCCAACGGCCTGAAATTTTGCTAACAGCTTAGGGTTCGAATCCAGCAGTTTCATTTCACAAGGTTCTACCCTCACCACAGGCGCCATGACCGGCCGTGTCAAAGCATGTAAACGCACACAAAAGAAGTACCACAGCTCGGCAAAAGATAAAAAACTAGATAATGAGCACTCGGGATAAAGCCTGAGCAAGAACAAGAAATGAAACTCAAACCCATGATAAGGAAAATAAGCCATGAATGAACGCGGACTACACCCCTGTAATTTTGGCATGGATGAGAGCATTATCACTTAGAGAGGTAATTGATTAATGAGGAATGACGGTCGAAGACTCTAGATAAATCCTGTTATCATTATTAATCCGGTGTGACTGATACGAGACCTCTCGCTGTAGACAGAACAAGTGTTCCATTTACAAGCCACCACAATAGAGGGAAAGTACCAAGACTTAAACATGATGGACAGGATTCAGTACCAGTGTCATGATAACATATCAGCTTCGCAACAGGTGAGTCGGAATGGAGGTTACGGCATAGGTTGATTCTGACGATAAACCATAATGCATATCATCCTTGCCGTAAGTTCAATTTACCCTTCAAAGGTGGCAAAAGATACAGCATAATACAAACCATCCAGTCGAACTTAGACTTTGGAATATGAACTACATAAAAATCATAATTAAATTGCTATGGTAGTATCAACTATGGTTTGTAATAAAAGGATATGGCGGATATGGAACGTAAAACATTTGGTCTTCGACAACTCTAGGCTTTACCAAAGTCATAGCAAAACAACCATGCAATAATATCTATGGTAATGCGAGAAATCATACCAAGGTCAACCATTATAATATCTCAAACTTATCAACCATGATAATAATGAAATTAAGCAATAAAATCGATTTATAATATTTTTGGATAAGATTAAAGACTAGGATGACAATAATCACTATGAGAATCATTTATACTCATCCTTTGATTTTCCTAGTATAAGTCTACCCAAACAATAGCTTCATAGTGGTAATTTCGTTAATTTAATATAGTTCTCAAAGGTTGTTTAAAAACATTGAATCTTGCTGAATCAGTAGCTCAAGGAAAACCACCCTTTCAGTAGCCGGTGATGCATTGGATTTGTCCCTTTAAAATTTGAACATTTCATCAAACAAAATGGGATTTTGTTTGATAAAATATGTCTTTTTTAAAGGCTGTTGAGCAGGGGCACAATAGATGGCGACTTGCTGGGCGGAATAGTTATCTCTGTTCTATGACCTGAAATCATGCGAGCAAAGAAATTAAATCCTTAATATGAGCCATTATACAAAAAACACTATTTTAGCATATCAAACAGATTCAAGTATTTCATAGTTCTAAAAATTACCAGAAAATTACAGTTTCATTCATTTATTTGATAATTATCAGATCTCTACCAAAATCAGTCCTTAAAGAGTAAAATAGCAAATGGATTAGTTTTAAAGAGTGAAATCTCAATACCAGAAGCATGGCCCTGCTGCCAGCAGGCGTCCATAGCCTCGACAGGGTTGCTTCAGAACCCATAGAATTCCAGTATCCCATCTGCTAGTTATAAATATACAATTATGGTTGGGGTGAACTGTTACCATTATTTTCTTTTAATTTTATTACTCATGAAGGCCATGGTTCAAGCTTGGTAACCAGATAGTAACCATGTCAGTCACCAGTCCGCATTACAGTAAAATGAACCGGCTCGTGATGAGACCTTTCACCCCTCAGAGTTTTCCGTCCAAGGGTCATTGCCCAGGATTGGTGACCGGAGACGACAATGTTACTGGATGCAGACCTATGATCCTGAATAGATCAGCTCGTTATGAGACCTTCTGTCCTTCAGATTTTTTTTGCAAATGTTCCAGTCCACCCTTGTGCAGAAAGTAATTATTGTTAATCTCAAATTAGACTGTCTTAGCAGATAGGGAGGCAAATCTGATCCTCTTTTCGAGAAGGGATGGCGTAAAAGACTTAAATAGATAACTTTACCAAGTACTGTCCCAATCCCCTTGGGCAAATCTTTGCAGAGACTGATATAATTAATTATTATTAACATGGTTAAAAAGTTTATGGTAAAATATGGAACAATGAAACACCATTCTCTGTTCAAGAAGTAAAACAGGATGATAGTTTCAGGATAGTAATGTCTTTGTGCATGATTTACAGATAAATTACAGAAGTTGAAATTAGTCATTAGTTTGAGGTTTGATGAATTGATTAGGCTCAAAACACACAAACAAAACAACAAATAAATATGGGAAAATACAAACAAATCAAAAGCAAATGAAATAAAATCTTCCAAGCAAACACACCACACCAGGTATATACAGGATGATCCCTTGTGGGGGAATCAGCAAAAATATCTCTTAATTAGGTGACCATTTACTAGAAGGCTGTCAATGTCACCTTCCAATGTTTGCAACCTGAAAGTGCTAGGACCAAGTTTTTCTGTAATAATAAATGGTCCCAGCCACAGGCATTGGAACTTCGTATGCTTTCCTTTATCTTCATGCTCTTTGTCCCATTTCAGGACTAAGTCACCCACTTTCAAATCCCGACTGACTGACTTTCTGAGGTCAAACCAATGCTTCACGGTCTGCTGGTGTTTTTCAAACTTTTTCCTAGCCGACTCCCTATCTTCCTCCAGTTTATGCAAGGTGTTAATTCGATGCTCCATGGCAGAACATGGTGTCTCTTGCACCAACTGGGAGAGCTGTAGAGAGGGTAAGAACAAGTGAGGAGGAAAAATGGCTTCCTTTCCATACACCAGGAAAAAGGGAGAATTTCCTATAGCAACTTTGGGGGTCACTCTGTCAGCCCACAAAGCATTTGATAGAGCAATATGCCAATTGCTATGATGGTTAGCCACAATATGTTTCAGAATCTTGATCAGATTTTTATTAGAAGATTCGGCTAACCCATTACCCTGAGGGTAATAATTAGTTGAATATTTCAACTTTATACCCCTATCCAATGCATACTCAGTTAATTTTGCAGAAGAAAAATAAGTTGCATTGTCAAATATTAAAGATTCTGGAACACCGAATCTGGTAATAATAAAAGAATCAAGGAAAGATATCACCTATTCTGAATTGACTACCCACAAAGGGATGGCTTCAACCCATCTAGCGAAGTAGTCTGAGGCTGTTAGAATGTATTTATGTTGCTGTGAAGAAGCTGGTGTGATTGGGCCAACAATATCCAGACCCCATTGCTGAAATGGGACTTCGATAATAACCGGCTGGAGGGGTAACGCTGCCTTCTTCATTCTACCTCCTGCTCTTTGACACTCTTGGCACTTCCTGGCGAAAGAATATGCGTCTTTGAACAATGTGGGCCAGTAGTACCCAGCTTTAAGTATCTTATGGGCAGTATTTTCTCCGCTAAAGTGTCCTTCGGCTGGTCCTGCATGTAGTTGAGATAACAAATTATTAGCCTCATGTCCTTTTAGACAACGAAGGAGAACTCCTTCGAAATTCTTTCTAAACAAAATATTATCAATAAGCTGATAAGGTGCAGATTTCAATCTCAAATCCCTCTTACGACGTGGTTCTAAATGTTTAGGGGCGGTCCCATGCAATAAGAAGAACTTAATATCATCATACCAAGAATCAGGAGGGGTGGATATCGGAAAAAATTCCTTTTCAAATAAAGAAGGTTCACTAAAGAAGTGCAGATCTGGTTCAGAAATGTCCGCAGACCCAGCTGCTAGCTTGCAAAGTCCTTGTCCCCTGCAAATCTTTAAAGGTTTTATTCCAGGTTATATTCCTGAAGTGCTGTGACCCAATGTGCTCTTTTTTCACCAAGATCCTTTTGTACCAAGAGATTTCTAACTGCCGAATATGGTACGACTTTGGTGTGGGACTTCAGCAAGTAAGTCCTGAAATGCTTAACAGATTTGAAAACAGTGAAAGCTTGCTTGTCTACTTCTGGGTAGTTTAATTCTGCACCGTTCAGACTAGAACTCGTAAAAGCGATAGTAGCTTCATTATTTTCCTGGTTTTTTTGTGTCAGAATAGCAGCATAAGAAGAATCAGAAGCAAACGTATACAAAATGAAAGGTTTGGAAAAATCTGGGCTAGTTAGAGTAGGAGCTTCAGCAATAGCTTTTAAGATGTCATGAAAAGATTTCTTCTCATCAGTGTTCCATTTAAAATCAGCATCCTTTTTTATCATTTTCTGAAGCGGCCTAACAATTTCCATAAACCTAGGAATGAATCTAGAAATAAAATTTATCTTTCCAAGAAATGACTGCATAGACTTTTTTGAGTGAGGCATCGAAATCTGTGATATAGCACGGGTACATTCTGGGTCAATATTGATGCCTTGTTTAGAAACAACAAAACCCAGCAACTTACCTTCTGTGACTAAAAAAATAGATTTCTTAGGATTTAGAGAAATCCCATACTTCCTGCAACGTTCAAAAACTCTCATGAGATGAGTTAAATGATCAGTCCTGTTCTTTGAAAAGACAGTGATATCATCAAGATAAATAACAACAAACTTACCAATCAGACATCTGAAGGCGATATCCATTTCCCTTTGAAATGTTGCTCCGACATTTATGAGACCAAATGGAATCTTCCTATATGCATAGGTTCCCCAAGGAGTCCTAAAAGTTGTTTTCAACTGGTCATCTTTGGATACCAACACTTGGTTGTATCCTGAAAAACCATCTAGTAGTGAAAACAATTCATATTTGGAGACCTGTTGCAACATTTTCTCCATTGGAGGAATAGGATAATTGTCCTTATCTGAAACCTTATTCAGGTTTCGGAAGTCGACAGATAACCTGATGTCACCATTTTTCTTCCTCACGGGTACAATATTTGCTACCCACTATGCATACCGAACCAGGAAAATTATTCTGGCAGCAAGGATTTTATTCAGCTCCTTCTTGACAGCTAGTTCTAGGCTGGGATGCATTTTCCTCATTTTTTGTTGAAAAGGCTTAGCCTCTGGTTTCATAGGAATGACATGTTGCATTATATTAGGGTAAAATGTTTTCAAGTCGTCATACGTCCATGCAAATATGTCTTTAAACTCGTTGAAGAGTTTAATGAAGGCTATTTTTTCCTGGGCAGTACATGTACTGCCCAAATTTACACATTGAGGGTTGTGCTCAGTTCCTAGATTTACAATGTTAGATTGCATGATGGAGCTATTAGTTTTGCAATTCCTTACAGCTTTAAATTTATCCTTTAAGTCATAGAATTTCTCAAGTTTGATTACTAATCTAGGAAGAGCACTAACCTGATTGAGAGATTCCTGAATTGAGCAAGGCTTATGGATTACCGCAAAATTATATAGATCCTCATCGTGAATCATTTCATCCAAAACCGTATCCTTAAAAGTATCCTTCAAGGTCAGAAAATCGATCAACTGCTCGTCGTCATTGAAGACTCTCCAATTTGCTATGTTGTCAGGTATAGAAGGTCTAAACAGCAATTCAACCAAGAAAGCATCAATAAGGATTCCTTCAGATGGAATCAATCTTGAAGCGACATTAGCTAAAAGATCAGCTTCCTGATTTAGATAACGAGGGATGGAAATTATGTTAAATGCTTCAAATGCTAATAGTAAATTCCATACCTCAGCCTGATAATTTCTCAGGTGTCCAGCTATGCAGTGTATTGTATTACGTACCTGTCGAACAATGATCTCAGAATCCCCTAAGACTACTAACGCTTTGGCTCCCAAGTCAATTGCTTTCTTCAGCCCTTGAATGAGGGCTTCATATTCAGCGATGTTATTGGTGCAGTCGAATTCTAACCTACAAGCAATGAAATACCCTTTCCCATAAGGATCTATAAGCACGCATCCTGCACTAGCTCCTTCTTTTGACTTGGAACCGTCAAAGTAAAGAGACCAAACACCGTCGTTGAGATCTAAATGTGGTGTATCTGGAACTAGAATTTCAGCTGGGACTTGTGTAAAATGGAAAATTTCAGAATGCTGATTTGAATCTGGAATTTCTGAAATTTCAGCTTCCAAGTTCCCAAAAAATGAGTCAGCCATGTAGTTACCCATTATGGTATCAGTGAACAAGACTGGTTCATTTGAGTCATCAATTTCAGTGACAGTATGCTTCATATACCATTCTCGATCGATTCTGATCTTATTCGGGCGACCGTTATGAGATATCCATAAGTGTGACCAGTCTGTCACAAAATATCCATCGAGCTTTTCTGACCAATCCCTGCTAAGAAATAAACCATATGCTTCTGGGATGTCAGCAACAATTATATCGATGATAAACTGAACTTGAGGATTCGAAGCTAACCTTATCAGCACCTGCTTCAACTTACCTATTACTTTTACGTTTGAACGATCAAGCTGTATAATACTTGTATCGCAAGGTTCAGGGACATCATTAAGTTTTTTACATACAGAGTAAGGCATTACATTCTTGGAGGCCCCTGAGTCTATCATACAGTTATGTACTTTACGATTAAAAATTTCAAATGTAAGTAAAAACGGTGGGGTTGAAGAATCATATTTCTTGCCTATGGATGATGCATTGACTGAATATTTTTTTGAGCTATCCTTAGTATTGACAGAAGGAGTCTTACTAGTTTTACTTGGGGAAACTCCTTGCATCATTTTATATCGAATCAGAGGTAGCTTGAGAAGCTCATAGAGCGAGATGTTGGCTCTGCTTTTCTTTAAATCTTCAATTAGGTCGTATTCTAACTCGAGGGAATGTGTAGATTTAATATTTGCAGGCTAATCTTTGTTTTTGACAGCTGAAGTATTATCTGCAGCAGTTGTAGAAGGTTCACCTGGGGGATGGTCTTTCTTACTTCTGGTGTTATACTGGTGCTGATTTACATTGACAATAGCCACATCTTCGTCATTGGTCAATTCTGAGGTGTCCCAGAAATGACTGATGACATGGGGTGGTTTGTCATCATTGCTATCATCTGTGTTTTGGTTATCTTGAGAAATCTGTCCGGTAGACTGAGTTTCATTTTCAGTAGATGTTTCTAGATCTGAAACTATTAATTTGAGGAAACTATTAATTTCCTCAATGTTGTTGGATTCAGAGGGTGGAGTTTGTTTCGCAGCTAGATTTTGAAAAGGTCTCCTGAAGAACTGTTTAGGTAGCTCTTTGTTTGGGGTGTTCTCAGAATTACCCTTTTTTAAATCAATGATTTCATTAGATAGTTTTTTAATAACTCTTTGGAGACTGTCTAGATCTAAGGCATCTTGTCCTTTTTTGTCAGAGCTTGCTGCAGTTTTGGCAAGACTGTCAGTCTTCTTCCGAGAAGAAGATGCTGAATCAGTATCTACTCCGAGATTTGCCTTTGTGGCAGTCACATCTTTTTCGACTTTAATTGCCTCTTCAAAGTTTTCAGTGAGGGTAAGTTTGGCCTTTTGTCTGACAAACATGGCTATTTTTCCAGGCAGGGCTGAAGTGTAAAATTCAACGGTGACATCCTCAGTCGGCCTTGAAGTAGCAGGGATTTTGTTTCTTAGAGTTAAAAAATGCTGGTTAAAATATTTGACCCTTTCTTTAGGTTCCATACGAATATTAGACAGTTCTAACACTAATACTGCTGGAGTCTTGTCGTCTCCAAACTTGTTCATGAATGCAAGGTCGAATTCATTCCAGCTGGTAATGGAACCAGCTGTAAGTGAAAAATACCACATCGATGCTTTTGCCTCAAATGTATAAGGGAAAAGCCAACATACCACATCTTCATGTTCAACATCCAGGAGTCGAACTGCCAACATAAACTTCTTGACATGATCTTCCGCTGGCTCTTTCAACTCAGGGTTGAACTTAGGTAGTAATTTCTTAGGATGTTTAGGTAAAGGGTGTTGAATTCCTGGGACAGCCACTGCATCCTGAGCTAGCCATGGCATATTAGCATTGGGGTTTGGGGGGTTTTCACCTGCCATGTTTCTTGGAGTTGGAGGCAGTGAAGGTGGTGTTTGTAGAGCACGAGGAGGTGATCGAGGCGGTGATGGCGGTTGTCCAGGCCCTCCTGAAGCAGGTGGTCCTGAAGAAGAGGAAGGATAGTTGGTTCCTGTTAGAGATTGTTGTATGTGAAGATTGGGATGGGCACCTAAAGGCTGTTCTTGTTCTCCCGAAACAGATTTAGGATGACAAGTATGAGGACGGGTAATCTGCGGAAGGGGTAATTCAGTGGGCTGGCGCCCGGTGAGATTCGAATAAGCCCTAGTTAAAATTCTACGAGATTCGTTTATGGCTTGCTCGTACTGGTCGATTTCTTTAGGTAGGTGAATACCGGGAGAGTTGAACTGAGAGATCAGATTTCAAATAGAGTCGCTCACTGGGGTTTCATTCACTCGTGATGAACGGTGAGCGTGTGGTTGTGTAGTTGACTGTATTTGAGGGGTGATAGGCTGATTAACTTTGTTTACAGGGTTGTTTTCATCAGCCATTTGCCTAGGCTGGCCCTCCTTGTAGCGCCATTGTTGACGGGCGTAGTATGACTATGCACGCAACGGGGGAGACAACCCAAACCGGGATCCTTAAAACAGGCTCCAAGCTATTTGGGATGGTTGTTCCCGACAGGTTTAAAGGCTCTGTTAGCCTAAAAGTTTACACTATGTCAAAATCTAAGAGATAGATCTAACACTACTGGTTATTATTAGTCAATGTATCTATGCCTGTACATACTAACAAATGTTATTATTTACATTACTAATCAACTAAGTTAAATCAGTTTATAGGAAATTAAACAACTATTAACAAGTTAGATTAATAACAAAGATACATGATATACATCTGTACATAAACCAATAATGAAAAGAATAATCTGCATATGACAATGAGTATGAACATCGGATTGAGATAGATTTTTTTTAAATAATATACTAATCAGAAAATAAGAACATATTATCTAAACCTATGTACTATCCTGATCAGGAGCAATACGAATTAACCGAAATCAGATCTGTTAACAATGACTATCAATAATCTTGACAATCTTCAAAACAAATTTAGAAATTATCAAGATCAAGCAACAGGAATATACCATGTACGTAACAATGACAGTCATTAATTTACAACATAGCATTTATTAACAGAATGATATTCAGCATGAGTCAATAGCCAGAGAATAATATATTTGCACAATTTCAAAAGTGAGATTATGACAAACATGTATAATGTTGAAAAACAGTAACAAGACTATGGATAGCATACACATGTGTTAAGCATAAAACCATAAACATATATATAATTTTATCACCATTTTAAAAATTGTATCTAGTAACAGAAAGATGTCCCTAGTCACCAAAAATCACACTGTAGTCTTGTTGTCTCTTTTCCATAAAACCATCGACCCCTTAACCCACATGCCATATCCCCTTAAATACATGTAATCTCAAAAGAGAAACAGTCCTAAAAACCAGAGATAAACAAATCGAAACCTCTAACCAATTCCCATTAAAAATGACAAGTAAGACATGTCATTCTTCCATATACGTAAAAACACCAAGAAACGGTAAAGATTCGATCCATGAAAATCGAAAATCACAATGATGAAACAACACCTGGAAAGTCTGATATTCGATTCATTCCGATAATGTGGGTGATGATCCAAAAACAGACAACCACGAAAATCTGAGCACGAACAGTAACCATATCACCTACATCACAACACACGAAAATGATATAATTAGCACATATGCAAAAATCGACATGACAAACAATATATAATAAACAAATTAATACCTATACAGAGATAATCTGATCGTCAATACATCAAAAATTCAAAATTAAAAAACCAACAGCAAATACACCCAACATCATTACAAATTTACAGGCGCATTGAAAACTTGGATGTTCACACCACTCGATTGAATCGGCGATTGCCCCCTAAACTGCATGAGTGCAATATGAGCATTAAACTCCAGAAGCTTCTCCTCATTTTCATCATTCTCATTCTGAAGCTTAAGAACCCTTCGGATCAGCTTATTCTTGTGATTCTTCAAGCGTAAGAGCTGTTTATCAGTCACATCCACTTTCTCCTTTAACATAACATTATCAGCCTTCATCAAATCATGATTTTCTGCTACTTCACTAACCCTTTCCTCTATTCTGCGAATTTTGTCTAAAAGACAGTTAACAAATAGAGGATGCATCATACCATCAATGCCATAAGAACCGGGTGAGCTTGAATTTACATGCTTCTCTTTAGTTGGATGACCAATAACAGGATCGACCTGTATTTCTTTATCAGTTGCAGGAGGATTATCATGATCATGGTTCAAATCGAACTCATGCTCAACAGACTGATCATTCACAGGCAGACTGGGATCTTCGGCTTCATCATCAATCACCACAGTCTCAATATGAGCGCTATCAGACACGGGGGTTTTGACAGGCTGGCCTTTTTTCATACTCCTAGTGAATCTACCCACCAACTTGGCCTTCGATCGGTTTCTTCCCTGATTACCAGTTTAATCAGTATTGTTTTGTGGCGTAGTCGGAGATGAGAATCCCCTCACATGTTTAGAAACCATGGGAGTATCAACAATTCTTACTGGAGCAGGCATAGAATCACTGTAGGGTTCAGGACTCATACAAGTAGTAGGGTTTGCCAAGGGTTTATGTGAAGGAGAAACCAAAACTAAACTTGGCTCTTTGTGCTTGTTGCACTCCTCAGGGTTATCAAACATACAGTGACAAAAAGAGGAAAAACCATTGGACTCGAAGAATTCATCCCAGGACCAGTTCGAGTTCGACAACTCCCTATCGATTAACATACGGACTAAGCCATGGTGGAAGAGACTGTGACTGACATGTTTAGGACCCTTTTTTATCGCATTAGACATCTTAAACAGACTATGCAAAAGATAATAAGGTAAGTTCAATGGGAAACCTATGAATGTAGACATAAGCCTGAGATGATATACGTACGCTGATGACAGGCGGCCTTCGCAAGTCAAATATCTATGGATCAAATCCAGAAAAGGATGCCACTCCTTTTTGAAGTACTTGCGAGCTACCCCGGTTCGAAATGAAACATCCTGGCAGGGGTTTTTAAGTAGCTGCCGCCACTCTGTTATATCCACGCGCTTATATTTAAACCACCGCTCACCTTCTAGTGACAGACCTGTAGCAAGCGCCACTGATCTTTCATTAACCCAGAAACAGAGGTCACCTACTTCAGCCTGATAATCGACCAGGGAGAGAGCGAAAAACCTTGTGACTTCGGAGTTCGAATCAGAGAATTTACTAATGAATGGCATCCACCCAATGGCCTGAACTTTTGCTGATAGCTCAGGGTTCGAATCCAGCAGTTTCATTTTGCAAGGCTCTACCCTCACCACAGGTGCCATGAATGGCCGTGTCAAAGCATGTAAATGCACACAAAAGAAGTACCACAACTCGGCAAAAGACAGAAAACCAGATAATGAGCACTCGGGATAAAGCATGAGCAAGAACGAGAAATGAAACTCAAACCCATGATAAGGAAAATAAGCCATGAACAAACGCAGACTGCACCCCTGTAATTTCGGCATGGACAAGAGCATTATCACTCAAAGAGGTAATTGATTAACAAGGAATGATGGTCGAAGACTCCAGATAACTCCTGTTATCATTATTAATCCGGTGTGACTTATACGAGACCTCTCGCTATAGACAGAACAAGTGTTCCATTTACAAGACGCCACGATAGGGGGCAAGTACCAAGACTTAAACGTGATGGGTAGGATTCAGTACCAGTGTCATGATAACATATTGGCTTCGCAACAGGTGAGTTGGAATGGAGGTTACGACATAGATTGATTCTGACGATAAACCATAATGCATATCATCCTTGCCGTAAGTTCAATTTACCCTTCAAAGGTGGCGAACGATATAGCATAATACAAACCATCCAGTCGAACTTAGACTTTGGAATATGAACTACATAAAAATCAGAAATAAATTGCTATGGTAGTATCAACTATGGTTTGTAATCAAAGGATATGGCGGATATGGCACGTAAAACATTTGGTCTTCGACAACTCTAGGATTTACCAAAGTCATAACAAAACAACCATGCAATAATATCTATGGTAATGTGAGAAATCATACCAAGGTCAACCATTATAATATCTCAAACTTATCAACCATGATAATAATGAAATCAAGCAATAAAATCGATTTATAATATTTTTGGATAAGATTCAAGACTAGGATGACAATAATCACTATGAGAATCATTTATACTCATCCTTTGATTTTCCTAGTATAAGTCTACCCAAACAATAGCTTCATAGTGGTAATTTCGTTAATTTAATATAGTTCTCAAAGGTTGTTTAAAAACATTGAATCTTGCTGAATCAGTAGCTCAAGGAAAACCACCCTTTCAGTAGCTAGTGATGCATTGGATTTGTCCCTTTAAAATTTGAACATTTCATCAAACAAAATGGGATTTTGTTTGATAAAATATGTCTTTTTTAAAGGCTGTTGAGTAGGGGCACAAGAGTACCATATGAAGAAATTTATACGAGACATTGCAAATTTTGTGAATGAATTGATCGTTTAGTAGAAGTTCAAATGTGTCATGTCTTCTTGGAGTCATATGTTGTAATACAAGTACGTAATACAAGTACATGTTCAATCTGAATGCGATTTCTATGAGAGGAATCTAATCACAGATTCTCAGCTAAGAACCACATGGATCCAGGAACTCAACCTCATGTCCTTGAAGATATCACACAAGTTGAAGAGATGTTGATAGCACATGCAAGTCTAATATTATAGGTGATGCATTCAATAGGTGGACAATAAAAATATTGAGGACACATCATTCGTTTTCTGCAGGATATTAAAGATGTTATCAAGACATTGCCACACATATTAACAACTTGAACTTAATGGTTGTTGTGCGAAAAAAAGGACAACAAGGATCCAGTTATGATTTGACTGTTAGAAAATAAAGAGTTATGGATGCATTATTATATAAAATTCATAATGATCCATATTATCGAGATGTTCAAGTGGATTCTAATGCAGTAGAAGAGTTACGTGAAAATGCAATAGATATCTCACATATGCTTGATTTTGTTACTCTTCCCGATATTAACGACGACACTAAATTTTCAATGTTGGAAGGGATACCAAGAGTTGATGATATCTTAGATGGTTTACAAAAAACTTCTTTTGCATCAAGGCTTCCAAGTGCACCACAAGAGATAGAAATAATTAGAGCATGGGAAAATAATCCAAATCCAAATGAAAGTAACTCAAATGAAGAATTGACTAATGTGCTTAACTAGCCTAGAATCGATTCATCTCTGATTAACGAGTATAACACTGTTGGATTATTTGATATGGAATTTCCATCATTGTTCCCTAAAGGAGAGGAAAATTGGTTAGAACCACAAAGACAAAATGTCCATCTACATGAGTACACAAAACATATTCTCAGATATCATGATAACAGATTTGGAAGACACCCTCGCTTCAAATATTTTTTACTAAATATCATAATGAGACATCGTGCTCAAGCTTCCTCAACTATTTTTGTCAAGAAAAATATTAGTGAACTACCCACAACAATGGAAGAGTTACAACAACATTTAAAAAATATTCCAAATTCAAGATTTGGAGAAAGATTAATGAGATTTGGAATGGTATTAAGAGGTACACATCCATATTAGAGCAATTGTCGTCAAGAGTTATCCAACTTGATTAAACAGATAGGTTGTCCAACAAAATTCTTCACACTAAGTGAAGCTGATATGCAGTGGCTTGATTTGCATAAATTAATGCCAAGCACAAGTCCTACAGATCCACGTGAAGCAAGAAAATGGCGATGTCAAAATGTAATTAATAATCCACACATCGTAGGACATCATATGCACTTGAGACAAATAATGTTTTGAGAAGAGTTTTTCGAACATTTTCATGAGGCTACAGATTATTTAGTCACTAGGAATGGAAACATCATGGATCTCCTCATGTCCATGGGTTTCTTTGGTTAAAAAATTCTCCCAACATGGACACTTTGAATTTGGATGATCTTAGAGCAGTTATATCTGCAAAAAAATATTTTGATAGATGTGTGCATGCAATAAATACAGGTGAGGGACATCAATGAAAGATTCAAATTGGAGATAATGTAGATGATCATACTCGTGTAAATGACACATAACAAATATTTCAATTGGATCCAATGATTGATTATGAAGAACTTCTTAACTATGTCAAGCATCATATTACTTGCAATGAGAAAATTTGTCTTTGAAAGAAAGGAGGAAAAATGGTTTGTGAGTACCATGCACCATGGGATCTATGTGACCATTCAAAAATTTACATTGACAAACAAGGAGAAAAAATGTATGAACCTAAACGAAATGATGATAAAGTGAATACACACAATCGTGAAACATTGATGATGTGGAGGGCTAATATAGATTGGAAGCCTGTACTTTCCAAGCACGTGGTTATTAATTACATAGTGAAGTACGATGGGTGCTCGCATGAAGTTGGTTCCACTTTTTAGTGCTACTTAAAAAATAGGAAATGCATTTCCGAAATGTAAATCGAGAACGCATATGTGTTATTTATGGTGCGTTCAGAATAACCCGAGCCCAAACACAAGGCTAAGGTTAGTAAGGAGTTATCGCATATGCGTTCTATAAAAGTTAAATATCGCATATGTGTATATTGCATATGCGATATATATCGCAAGTGTGATATATTGTATATGCGATATGGAAAAAAATAACAAAAACAAAACAAAGGCTGCGGGCCTCATTTCTCATTTGCACAGTGACGTTTTGGGAGAGCGATAAACTACATAGGCGATTTGCGTTTCAACATTTGGAGGTCGATTTGGAGGTGGCTATGGAGGTGGCTTGGCTCCAATGGCAGGTAACTACTCATATCTATTACAAATTGTTTTTAATTCTTTATTGTTTTTGTTAATTTCATAACTTTTATAATTGTTTAAAACAAATTTAATAAAAAAATTGAATTAAATCAAAGAATGATAAATTAAAAAAATTTGTATTTTGTTGTTAAAATCTTAACAGATAACATAAATTAGCAAGATAATGTGGAAAATGAACCCACCAATAACCAAGAACCTAACCCAAACATGAACCCAAACCCAAACCTGGAGGGGAAAGAAGACCAAAACTCACAGATTCTGGCGCGTTTGGCATCATTGAGGCGCCTTAGCTTATCTATTAGAGAGGGGGATCATTTGAGACAATCTTTAGCTGATGGATTGGAAACGATAACAAACACATTTGCTAATGCCCAAGGAGCTCTGTACAACATTAGCTCGTACAAAGAATCTAGGAGGCAATACTACTCCGATGGTTTGAGTTATAAAGACATCAAAGACCTAAAGATTACAAAAGACCAATTATTTTCATTATTCTGGCACCCTAGCACCAGATTGGTTCCACCCACTATTCGAGCACACATTTCCATAGATTGGTGTGTGGAACCAAATATAAAGGCCAATTGGATGGATCGTTGGTATATGGTCTTCGATGAAGACCCTCATGGGAATAGGGACATCCCATTTTATTTCCTTAGGAAGTTATATGAAGAATTCATCCTAGGGAAACATGTTAACTATTTCGATATCTTAGGCTTCCAGGGTGTTGGTCATGGGATACCCCAAGATAGGGAAGGGGCCAGGATGGATCCTAACCGTGTGCCATGTCCTCCACACACACCAAAACCCCCTTAGCTATATCCGCATGCGGGTCCTATGATTGAGGATACACTGGAGGCCTTATTTGACTTGGTAGATACATTTCTTAAGCATGGGATTGATGTCCAAGGCAATGTAGTCCAAGGGGTTGGCACTTCTAAGGCCGGCCCATCGCACAGTAAGGATCCATCTATAGATCACACAAGAGATGCAAAGAGTTCATATCATCATGTTCCTCCACACCCTTGTACATCGCATGGAGGCATATGCTATGGCCCTGCTTCAGACTTCTGGGATAATGGATTACTTCAATTTGTAAGTAAAACTCATTATTTTCATATTATATTTTGTATCATATCACAATTTTCAATTGTTTTGCAATTTATTTCTATTTAATTATCTAACAAATTATGTGAACAAATATACAACTGGTGTCCCATGGCACACCAGAGTCGCATAGTCTGCCTATTAATGTTGATAACATTGATGCAATTGTCAATATTTCATATGGGTTTGGTTCTTCACCATTAGCAGTAATAACTATACTTTTTAATTTGTCAACTTTATTTACATATTTATAGTAGAGATTGTAACATTCAATACATCCTAATTTTGATACAATATGCTTTATGCAGGGTGATCAAGATGAGTACATTGAATCCCAGCCTAGTCCTTCTCATGCGGAGGTAGATTCCTAGACACAGGTATTTTTTTAAATATGCTTTTAATTATGATTTCAAATATGCTTTTAATTATGTTTCGCTTTCTTTGGAAAACTCATTTTTTGTCCATCATGTATATGTCTTTTTTTCTTTGTATTATCTGACATTGACATATGTTACGTTATGTAGACATCCATTGAGCCATTGCTGCTTTAAGAGCACCAAAGCGAGGTTGTTGCCGACCCACCTCTTCCCCCCCTCCAGGAACATGTAGGTTTTGCTTTCTTTGAAAACATCATTTTCCGTCCATGTAGTATATATGTCTATGATTCTTTTTATTATCTGAATTTGACATATGTTATTTTGTGCAGGCTTCTATTAAGGCATCGATGCTTGAACAGCACTAGATTGATGACCCACCTATGATGAGCTAGCAGGTACATTTATGTATCTCTTTCCTTTAATTGTGATTTTAATGATTCAACATGTACTTTTTATTTTTTTTAAATTGTCTAATTGTATCTTTATCCTTTTGAACATAGGAATGTGATTTTGATGAATATGTCCAAAAAGTGAGCTTATTCACTAGTACAAGTAGAATTCCTTTTATCATGTTTCTAGTTAATCGATCCACTGGTTACACACCTCCTCATGTCCCCCAGGTATATTTATACATTGCAACTCTTGCTTATATTGCTTTTTGTACATGCAAGTATCTCTTTCCTTGTTGCCCCCATTGATATGCCTCTTTTTCTTTGTATTATATGACATTGACATATATGTTACTTTATGCAGGAATCTATTGAGACAGTGGTGCTTGAAGAGCACCAAATCGGTGACCCACCTCTGACAAGCCAATAGGTACGTTTATGTATCACTTTATTTGTACCTTTGTGTATCACTTTCTCTGATTTGGTGCTTGAAGAGACCCGAATCAGTGACCCACCTCTTCGCCCCCAATGTACATGTATATTTGTTGACATTGGCATATTTTTTTTTATGCAGTTTGATAGTGAGAAAGTGGTGCTTGAAGAGAACCCAATCAGGGTCGCTGCTAGTGAGGCACCATGACGCACCATTAATTACTCATGTACAGTAAGTAAAAATGTTATATTGGTTTGGAATTTGAACAAATGTACATAGAATTTTTATAGGTTGGTAAACTAACTTACAAATTTTGGTTTTTCTGTAGTCTCCACTGATGCGACCTATCCCTCTTGTTCAATGATGGGGATCACCAGTGAGCATTCGGAAAAGAAATATAGACTTCTCCAAAGACATTGAAAGTGGCAGCAAAAGGGGGGATAACTACAATAAATGTATAGGGGGGATACATAGATTTAACTTTTTGTTTTTATACATACAGATGTACATTTTGATCCAGTATTTTGTATTATGGCCATGTCGCATGCCAATTTTTGTAACATTATTTCTATACATATATAATATAAAGCAAGGTTCAAATTTATACATATATGGTTGACTTGATATTGGAACATGATATGTGTGCTTCACCTATGTGATATAATGATATATGTGGTTCACATGTGTGCTAACTTATGAATTTCCAATACTTAAAGGAATAATTTATGACTCATCAACTTTTTAACATTATGGCTATCCTCAACTTTTTAACATCATAACCATACCATACACTACCTAAATTACATACACTAACATCATAACACTAACTCATGCATGCATGTGTAATATACCATATCATACCCTACAATACCCTATGATACTAACATCATACCATACTAACATACAATAACATACCCTACAATACCCTATGATACTAACAACATACCATACTAACATACCATACCATTGTAATATACCATACCATACCCTACAATACTAACATCATACCCTACAAACCCTAGTTGGTTTTCAATATGTACATACATCCTTGTGTTTCTAGTTCCATCTCATAACTTGTAAAGAGGTGACTAAACAATAGTTCCATGTCATAACTTGTCAACCCTAGTTATAGCATGCAAATTGGTGTTCATGAAACCCTAGTTGGTTTCCAATTTCTACATGTCCATGTGTTTCTAGTTCCATCTCATAAATTGTAAAGAGCTCACTAAACCCTAGTTCCATGTCATAACTTGTCAACCCTAGTGATAGCATGCAAGTTGATGTTCATTAAACCCTAGTTGGTTTCCAATTTTTACATGTCCACGTGTTTCTAGTTCCGTCTCTTAACTTGTAAAGAGCTCACTAAACCCTAGTTCCATGTCATAACTTGTCAGCCCTAGTTATAGCATGCAAATTGGTGTTCATGGAAGCCTAGTTGGTTTCCAATTTGTACATGTCCATGTGTTTCTAGTTCCATCTCTTAACTTGTAAAGAGCTCACTAAACCCTAGTTCCATGTCATAACTTGTCAACCCTAGTGATAGAATGCAAATTGGTGTTCATAAAAGCCTAGTTGGTTTCCAATTTGTACATGTCCATGTGTTTCTAGTTTCATCTTGTAACTTGTAAATTGCTCACTAAACCCTAGTTCCATGTCATAACTTGTCAACCCTAGTGATAGCATCCAAATTGGTGTTCATGAAAGCCTAGTTGGTTTCCAATTTGTACATGTCCATGTGTTTTTAGTTCCATCTCATAACATGTAAATTGCTGACTAAACCATAGTTCCATGTCATAAATTTTCAACCCTAATGATAGCATGCAAATTGGTGTTCATGAAAGCCTAGTTGCTTTCCAATTTGTACATGTCCATGTGTTTCTAGTTCCGTCTATTAACTTGTATAGAGATCAATAAACCCTAGTTCCATGCCATAACTTGTGAGCCCTTGTGATAGAATGCAAATTAGTGTTCATGAAATCCTAGTTGGTTTCCAACTTGTACATGTCCATGTGTTTCTAATTCCATCTCATAACTTGTAAAGAGCTCACTAAACCCTAGTTCCATGTCATAACTTGTGAACCCTAGTGATAGCATGCAAATTCGTGTTCATGAAACCCTAGTTGGTATCCAATTTGTACATGTCCATGTGTTTCTAGTTCCCTCTCTTAACTTGTAAATTTCTCACTAAACCCTAGTTCCATCTCATTATTTGTCAACCCTAGTGATATCATGAAAATTGGTGTTCATGAAATCCTAGTTGGTTTCCAATTTATACATGCCCATGTGTTTCTAGTTCCGTCTCATAACTTGTAAATTGCTCACTAAATCCTAGTTCCATGTCATAACTTGTCAACCCTAGTGATAACATGAAAATTGGTGTTCATGAAAGCCTAGTTGGTTTCCAATTTGTACATGTCCATGTGTTTCTACTTTCGTCTCATAACTTGTAAAGAGCTCACTAAACCTTAGTTCCATGTCATAACTTGTCAACCCTAGTGATAGCATGCAAATTGGGGTTCATGAAATCCTGGTTGGTTTCCAATTTGTACATGTCCATGTGTTTCTAGTTCCATCTCAAAACTTGTAAAGTGCTCTATATGAGGTAGGAAGTATTGTACATGTGGCCTATTTTTGTGACCAAGTGTGCGCAACTTGATGTTTATACCAACTACTAGGTTGCTGAAGTGGTATAAAATAGCTCCTGGTCTATAATCCTGATATACATACCCACCCTTCCTTTTCTATCATGCTGCAAGTGTCAAGTACTCCCATTTGGGAATTCAATATTTTCATCATCTGTAACAGGTTCAAGAATGGTTTGTTTCCCCTCTAAGCAGCATGCCAACCAATAGTCAGAACCCCATTCATTATTTTTTGGGGAAACCACTGCATATATCTGACTTGTGAAAGGAAATAGGTCGAGTTAAAAATACATTTTTTAAATAAGGTCTTGCATTTCTAATTTCTACATAAATTAAATTCTACATAGGTCGAGTAAAAAATACATAAATGCATTTTCTAATTTAGGTACTACTCATGTAACTGCTTGTATGAGATCTGATATGTGATCATAGTCTGTAGAAATATGTGTCTAATCATTATCCAAATGATCTATTTCATTAACCTTGTTGAAATTGGTTCCAAGTGTCACTCGATCCCATGTATCAATGGTATCTATATACTCACAATCATCCCATTCATCGATGCTACAGGAACTGCATAAGAAAGACTTCAATATTTTCCAAATTTGTAGGGCCGAGTTGTATGAGCTTCTAATTGAATGAAACTGTCGAGTTACATGCACTATGTTCACCCGATGTGTTTGGGATCAGTCCACATTTGTCACCTTCCAAAATATTACTTGCACTAGGTGTTTCCTTGTTGCTTGTTCTCCCATGATAGATGCACACCATTTCACTATAGATGTAGCGTCTTGAAGGCGAGCACCTGTAAATTTCATCTCTTCCCTTCGAAGGGAAATTTTAATGCATGCACCAGCACCATCATTCTCTCCTTTGCCATGACCAGTTTCAAAGTAGTTCCATACATGTGGCACCTTGTATTTTATGTGCAACAAACACAACCCATCAAATACATGTGCATTCTTGAACTATCCATCACAATCATCTGACCAAATGAAATCATGATAAAATAGTATATCCATAGCTATCACATGATCATAGAATAATTTAAAGCAATGTTTCACGTAATGGATGTCATGGGTCTGGTCGTCACTTATGTAGAAGTGACTTTCTTTCAGTATCACACGTTTCTCTTCATTACTATCTGGCCCATGTCGATACGTGATATGCACCATTATGCTCACCTGCTCTGAGTGATAATATTGACTTTGTATTTGATTTTATGGTTTTAATTCTTGCACATGGTTAGGATGCAAGAAATGATGTATATGTGCAAATGTATGGTAATATAGGTCAAACTCTATGTGGTATCTACAATGACAAGTGTTCCGGATGGTATTGATTCTAACATACCAAGGCTTACATTTTTCAAAAGATCTTCACCTGAGCCTTAGCTCTATGTGGGGAACTTTAAACATCTTGAACAGTTAAGTTTGTGTCATGTCACGATAATGTTTAACATGAGGTTCATTATTTCTAGAACCCCTACAATGTTTTAACACATCCTTCATGTTAGAAGAAGGCCTAGTGTTATCATGCCAAAATGTGTGCACTAGGCCCTTCACTGCTTCAACTAACTTTATGTCTTTGTGGGGAAACCTACCGCTAAATGCCCATAATGTTTCCATTTGTCCCTCTACATCAAGGTTGTCTCTTCTTATTGAATATTTTTTAAGTGTCTTTGGATGTACAGGAACAATTTGTGATGTGCATTTAATTAAATGACATTGTCTTGTGGATCTACATACAATTGATTCAACCAATACACGACTAGCCATATTACAGTCCTGTGAACGAGTTTCTTTACCAATCGATGTGAATGCAGCAGCAAGAGATTTAACAATGTGATTACTTGATTCGATATTGTTCATTGTTCTTATGCCTAAATTTGTTCTAACACTTGCCATATTTCTAGATTTAAGCAAAGCTAAAAACAATTGGCATTTACCGGCTTCGGATTTGTTATCAAAATATTGTTTCATTATTTGAGAACAATGACGAAGGATAGTGCATTTAGCCACCTTACCTTCCATGGAATTCAATTCGCTCTCATCCACTTGTATCCGTTTAGGAGTTCTCTTTCATTTTTATCCAAAATTTCTTACCGTTTGAAATGCTAAAGTGACGTTTACATCCACTACAGGCTGACAACTTGAATTAGGAGATTGAACCATCGGCTATGGTTGTTGTTGAGTGACATTTGCATTGGGATTAACATAATTATTGAACTCTTAACAATATTGTCCATTTATTAATGGATCAATAATATCAACTTCCGTATAACCATCTTCCTTTAATGTTGCATTATCTTCCTCAGCTTCTACGTCAAGTATCTGTTGAGGGGGAATGGGGACTATTTTCTCATGTAATGAATGCAGACAATTTCTTGAACCTTGCCTCTTTTTTTCTTTTTTCTTTTCACCTTCTTCCAGTGTAAGCACCTTCCTCGTAGACTTTCGACCTCTATTACGTACATTCCCCATTAAAATCCACCAAAACTTGTACAAAAATACGGAATTATGTAAGTAATGATTAAATTGCACGTTGAACAGTTCTCTATGCGTGGGTTCAGAAGAATTATGTATTTTGCTACAGTAAACCTGGCCCACAACATGCAACCCAATATTTTTTATATAACACATATCACCTATGCAATATAACACACCTTTGTTTTATCACATATGTGATATATCACATATGCGATATGGATACAATGCTTTTTAATTAACGGGCAATTTTTTTACCTAATCTCCAAAACGCATATGCGATTTAGTGCCCACTAAATATGAAACTTGACTGATCTATGCTTATCAAATATCAAAATATTAAGTATCAAATGCATATCGAACTTGGACAAAAATATGTTAAACTTCTATCACTTTAAAATGGATCCCATACCAATGGCTAAGACCTCCAAACCTATCCTTGGACCATGGTAGTGTCTATGATGATGATGATCACGAATAGTATGACTATGATGACAATGATTATGATGATGATTATGAGGATGATGATGACTATGATGGTGATTATAATGATGATGACGATGATGATGATGATAATGATGATGATGAGGATAATGACTATGATGATGAGGATGAGGATGATGAGGAGGAGGAGGATGAGGAGGAGGATGACTATGATGATGATGATGATGATGAGGGTGATGATGATGATGATGATGATAAGGATGATGATGATGAAGGATGATGATGAGGATGATGATGGTGATGATGATGATGATGATGATGATGATGATGAACAATGATGGTTGTGATGATGATGAACAATGATGGTGATGATGAGGAGGAGGAGGATGATGACTATGATGATTATGATGAGGATGAGGGTGATGATGATGATGATGATGACCATGATGATGATGATGAGGATGAGGGTGGTGATGGTTGATGATGATGATGATGAATAGGATGATGATGAGGAGGAGGAGGAGGACTATGATGGTGATGAGGAGGAGGAGGAGGAGGATGGTGATGATGATGATGATGAGGATGATGATGGTGATGATGATGATGACGACGATGATGATGATGATGATGAACAATGATGGTGGTGATGATGATGAAAAATGATGGTGATGATGAGGAGGAGGAGGAGGATGACTATGATGATGAGGATGAGGATGAGGATGAGGGTGATGATGATGATGATGATAATGAGCACAATGATGATGATAAGGATGAGGGTGATGAGGAGGAGGAGGAGGAGGACGATGAGGATGATGAGGATGATGATGGTGATGATGATGATGATGATGATGACGACGACGACGATGTTGACAAGGATGATGAACAATGATGGTGATGATGAGGAGGATGAGGAGGATGATGACCATCATGATGATGAGGAGGATGAGGGTGATGATGATGAGGATGATGATGATGAGGATGATGATGAACAATGATGGTGATGATGATGAGGAGGAGGATGATGACTATGATCATGATGATGAGGATGAGGGTGATGATGATGATGATGATTACAATGATGATGAGGATGAGGATGAGGGTGGTGATGATGATGATGATGATGATGATGATGATGATGATGATGATGATGACGATGAAGATGAACAATGATGGTGATGATGATGAGGAGGAGGATGATGACTATGATGATGAGGAGGAGGATGAGGGTGATGATGATGATGAGGATGAAGATGATGATGATGATGATGATGATGATGATGATGCCGACGACGATGATGATGAACAATGATGATGAAGATGATGACGATGATGATGAGGATGACAGTGATGATGATGATGATGATGAGGATGAGGATGAGGATGATGATGATGATAGGCTTAGTTGAAAATTTTCTTTGATTTTATTTTCAAGCATTTGCGATGGAATGGTGATGATGAACAATGACGATGAGGAGGAGGAGGATGATGACAATAATTATGATGAGGATGATGACTATGATTATGATGAGGATGATGATGATGATGATGATGATCATGATCATGATGACGATGATGATGAAAAATGATGGTGATGATGATGATGATGATGATGACGATGATGATGACGATGATGGTGATGATGATGATGATCACGATGACTATGGATATGATGATGATTATGATGATGATGACAATGATAGTAATGAGATTTCACCTACTTACTATAAATAATAATCACTAGATCTTGAAAACAATCGAAATATTTAATACACATATAAACACTCATTACACTAATGGCCACATACTTGTTTGAAGATTCCTGGTACCAGATGATATGTTATCTTCTATGGACTGTACATTTTCATACATCGATGAACAACCATCCACTCCTCATATCTCTCTTCTTCCCCCCTCATATATTTCCCATAGCCATCCCTCCCTTCCCCTTATATTTATCCTCCCTTCATCCCTCCCATATATGTCCCCTACCCATCCCTCCCTCCCATGATTCCCTCTACACCTTCCTCTCCCTCCTTTGACTCCCCTCGGCCTCTTGACCAATGTAATGTTGGGCCATGAGCCACCCCATAGACCGTTTGGATGGAATATTGGGAGTTTAAATGGTATTATAATGTGGTAAGGATTCCATTACTCTCTTTTACTATCGTACTGAATTAGTTAAGCAAAAACACATATGCGTTATAGCTTAATCATAACGCATATGCATTTTTTTAAATTAAAAAAATTGGTGGGAATAAGGTTTGGAATTAAGTTCGAAAATAGCTTCGGACTACCGAACCTATTGGTTAGGACAAATAAACAAGGGACGTTGCTTGTCTTTTAGAACTCTATCAATATGCTCAGTTTCGATGGAGTGTTTTGCTATGACAGGCACAATATTTTTTTATGAAAATTTAGAATATTGTAGAGTAAGATCTTGTGATTCTTAATATGTAATTTTTTCCTTCAAAACTATGTTTTATTTATTTATTATTATTTTTCTAAATGACAAACGCCATTTTTTGAAAATAGATACATCAATTGTTTTTTATATAACTTTTGGTTTCCATCACCATTTCCCAAGAAAACTATATGGTGCACTAGAAGAGAGCAAGATCTACGATCTTATATATAGAAATCAAGGATTTCATTAATTTTTGCCCCTAAAGTGTTGCACCCGCACATAACGTTTTCATTTCAAGATTTTGTGAATTCAATAATTAATAATAAACAAAATTATGAAATATTCTAAATAAATAGCATTGCATTAGCTCCATATATCCTTTATATGTCTGTTATATTTTATCTAAAATTGACATCATTTACCTCATATATTGTTGCACCTGCAAAAACATATATGTTAAGATGTGCTGAAATTTTGAAAACCCAATTTCACGGAAACTAATTTTATAACCATTTACACACATTTTTTCTGCATAAATGCTATGTATTATGAAAGATGATTCAATTATCTATCTTTTGTATTTTTACTTCACCTTCAAATAAGTTAGGGAAGTACCCCTAATTGTCACCTAAAGTCAGAGTTTCCAGGTTTTTCCAGTATTATGTGGCATCTAAAGTGTCTTTAAATGAGTCCATGATTGTGCATCAGCCCCACTACTTAATCTGAAAAAGGATCTAAAACTTTCCACAATATGGTAATGTAGTTCTCTTCTATCCATAATCCAAAGGAACTCGCAGGACGTGCATATAAAAGTTTGTGGTGTGAATCCATTATTGATAGGGACATTGGTGCACAAGAGACATGCCATTTTCTTCTAGAGCTTCCTCTTTTAGAATGTAGTCATCGTTTTGTGGTTCTAACTGTTGGTATGAAGTTTTTCAAAAAAAGTACAAGTTGGTACATAGAATGTCGACAATGATAACTCTCTTATTGATTCATATACTAAGCGACCTAAGAATATGGAGGAACTTACATTGATAGATGTTGAAAAATACTAATCATATGACAAATGTTGATGGTAGGGAAATGGTTACAATGAAGGAATACATTTATTGTATGTGTATTTCATAGATTTAACTCTATTCCTGATAAAAAATATGAGAAGTTTGTTGAATTCTGTTGGTCTGAGTTGGTGTTGTAAAAGACATTTCATGACTTTCGAAAAGATATAGGCCAAGCATCTGATGAGATAATACATAATTGGAAGAATTTGCAATATATACCTTGGCATTTTGATAAAAAACTTGTACCTACAAATGCTCGAGTTGAATCTAATGAAGAAGTAGAAAATCCAAATCCACAAAGAGATTCTAGGAAGCATGAATGGGATATCATATGTGGATTATATAAAGATGAATTTATAAATTATAATGACTTTGAGATGCTTGGACATAGGGATCTTGATCGTATGAATGATTGGAACGCTGCTTTTGTAGATGAGGAGGCCTCCAGAGGTGCAATTCATTTCATCTTTGAAATGCTGAAATTGAAAAAGATTTCTACTAATCAATATGCAAATTCTTACTCAGTTGATAGTTTGGGGGATAAGAAAAGAATTGCATACAATGTTATCCTTGAGCATTATAGAACATGATTTGACCCACTACACATGATAATACAAGGAACTGCCTACATGAGAAATTCGTATTTTATTGGAGCCATTAAAACTACACTTGAAAATATCTCACATCCAGGGAAAAGTCCATTACTTCTTCTAGCTCCTACAGGGGCGACATCTTTCAACATATCCCCAACAATAGTTCATTCTGCACTTCATATACCGATCAAAGAAATTAATCCTTTTCGAGGACTGAGTTTAATTAACTTACAAGAAGAGTTGAGGAATGTTAAATATATTTTGATCGATGAAATGAGTTTAATTGGAAAAAAATATATTAATCAGAATAGATTCAAGACTTTGCCAAGCCTTCCTAGAAAATGATAATATACCTTTTGGTGGGAGATCAATTTTATTGGTCGGTGATTTGGGACAATTTCCACCTACCATGGATAAACCTATATGTGCATAAGAAGGTATAGCAAAATAATTGTGGAACACATTCAGAACAGTTCTGACCCTCAATACGGTGTTTCGACAGAATGGACAAAGCAATGAAAAAATATATTTTTGTAATTTTTTAATGAATATTAGAGATGTAGTTCCAACAATAGAGGATTGGAAATTACCGATGACTCGTACAAACACTTCCTTGTATGCTTCAATGAAAAATTCATTTGATAAGGTGATACATTTGTTTGTGACAAATGATGATCTAAAATGTCATAACAAGCATTTAATAAGAGGCCTAAACTGTCCGATGTCGACCAATATTGCTACATCTGTAAGAATCAACTATTCTAGGAAAGGAGATGAAGAAGGGTTGGAACTTGAATTACTGATAGCCAGAGGAGTAAGGGTAATGTTGACATCAAACCTATGGAATGATGCAGGTTTCGTCAACAGTGCTTTTGGAGTTATACAATAAATTGTATATAACCCTGGAAGTTTTCCTCCAAAACCACCCATGCATGTCTTAATAAAATTTGATAATTACATAGGGGTACCATCGGATGAATCATTTCCTCAAGTTGTTCCTATTACATCTATTGAAAGAGGTAATAAAAAACAAATTCCATTGACACTCACTTGGGGTTTAACAATCCATAAGTCACAAGGATTGACATTGGACAAAGATACTATTAATATTAGAAAGCAAGAGAGGTAGGGTATTACATTTACAGCAATATCTCAAGTTAAAGATTTGGTAGGTCTACAATTTCAACCTCCATTCTCATATGATCGATATGAGAATATGTAAAAACTACTAGGTGTGAAGATAAGAAAAGATGAAGAAGATATATTGAGAATGATAACGATGTGAACCATATTTTCATTTATTTAATCATTACAAAATTATTGTCTCTATTTTCCAATCTAACAATTTATTCAATCATTATTGCTTATTAGTTACGTTGAGATAATCCTCATAATTCTATATGTGTTTCCAACTTAACATGTTCCTTACAATGTTGATCAAAATCCATTTTTGTGTCACCGCCCATGACTAAAACTAGCCTAGATCCAAAGTCCAAGCTCTATCAAGCACCAAGAGGGATCAAATCTCCTGAGGTGCAAACCTCTCCTTGAATAGCTCCTCATGTGCAATACCTCGGAAGAGGTTTGCACCTCAGGATATTTGATCCCTCTCGGTGCTTAATAGATCCTAGGATTTGGATCTAGGCTGGTTATGAACAATTTTAACTCATTTATATTCAAAATTCTCTTAAAAAATGGGGCGTTTTAGTTGTCTTTTATCCTACTCGAGAAATTAGATTTGGGAATAAAAATATACACATAGAACCATCTATGGTATTATTTAATTATCTTCTTAATTATATCTTTGTGTTAGACTTTAGTTGATGTAAATCCTATATATATATATATATATATAACAATAATAACATACAAGAACCTAGGTTAAATAAACACTATGTATGGGTACATTTAATCTTTATGTTGTTAAGAAATAAATCTTTGGATCTGATTCAAATTTATTGGTTCAATGTTTTTCAGTAATCACATTAATACGTTGTTATGGTTCAAAATCCTTCCGCATTAATTTTAAATCTACTACTGTAGAGGGATTATTAAAAATAAAACCTAAACTTTTAATGATTTCACTTATTTCTAATAGTATTTCTTTATACTAAATCTTGCAAACAAAATTTATATCTAAAAAAGTACTTAAATTTAGTACATCTATATGATCTAGAGTATATAACTGTATATGATCTAAAGTATACAACTGTGTGGAATCTATTTATGTATTCACATACATAATTTAAACATTACAAAATTTAGAATTAAAAATAAATAAACATGTTTAGATTCCTTCCATATTGATGCCCATGAACATCATATTCGCCGAAAATTTGGCATACTCCAAAAGCATCACGTTAGCCATCAAGCATCTGTAAACCATCATCCCAATTCCCCATAGACTTCGTAATTTGTATACATTTAAATATATTAATTTATCTTAAATTCTTTCAACCTAAAGTTAAGAGATTAAGATTTTGTTTTGAAAATTTAGCCTTCAGATTTTGCAATCCTATGAGCTCTTTATGTTGTTGTTGAAGATGTCAACTGAAATGCATATATTTATTTGTCTTAAGTTCTTTCAACCTAAAGTTAACAGATTAAGATTTCATTTTTAGAATTTAGTGACCAGATTTTGCAATGCTCTGTGCCCTTTATGCTGAGTTGAAGATGTCAATTGAAAAGAAACTGCTAAATGGATTTTAGTTAATGATTTTTAGGGTAGACTTGAGATTAATATTTTATTTTCTGTAATTTCAATAAACATTCTAGGATTTTATATTTCTTCGATGTGGGGTGGAAAACTAAAAAATAATAGCTATAGGGCTTTTTATTTTCAAGATTTTTAGACTATAGTCGAAGGTAATTTTAGATTTTCAATAATTTTAATAAACATTCTATGATCTTATATTTTTTTTCAATGTGAAAGTGGATTTTTTTCCTGTTCCTTATGTTTTGTGGTGTGGTTTGTTAGGGTTATGTCGTGTGACAATCGGTGTGGTGGGAGGGTGAACTTGCTTAGGAACAAAGAAATAATGGAGCAAATCCTCAGCTCATTCTCATATTTAGCATTCGATTTTGTTATGGATGCATTGCAACCGTATTCAATTACCAACTACTTAGCATTGCATGGCATTCTAATATGAGTACTCTAGCTTTGATATCGACCATCTAAGGCGAATATGTATACAACCCAAGTTGTGGAAGCATAAAATGTTCTATACCAGCTTGGGGATTAATATAAGTTTATTTAAACTCAACCATGCACATTTCAAATTGTAAGACTTTAAATATTATGTATCTAAATGTTATAGAGTTAATTAAATATTTTATGATTTTAGATTTTTTTTCATTTCTAAACTTCAACCATAAAATTTATGATGAAATATTTATTTTTTATAATTTTAATTGTATATATTTTTATATATAATTCAATTCTTTAAGCATTCTTATATACCCGATTTATAGAATTTCAACCAAATTTCTACTATATATGAAAAACATTAAAAAACAAAGATTTATGGTATTTAATAAACCTAAATTTTTCTTTGAGAGACAATCATTCTAGTCGAGACAAAAAACTCCACACGTTGCAAAACTCTCCATTAATGACTACCACCTATAAAATCCTCAATGAAAACATTAATGTTATTTATTTGACTCAAGGATGCCATTGCATAGTGTCTATTATATGATGCTACAATGCATTGAATAGTTTCTCTAAACTTTAGAGGATTTGCATTTTTTTAGACAAGTTTTATTTTTGGAATATGGTCTTTTGATTAATTAAGGATATATGATATAATTTTGATTGAAAAAAAAATGAGAACTATGATTACCTTTTTTTTCCATGAAAAATAACCATACTTTATATAAGTATTGGTAAAGAGATATCTACATATTTAACAAAGTGGAAGCAACCAAAAGAGTTGTCCCATTGAACAAATAGAACTAGACCCAACATGGCATAGGGCCCATCAAGAAAAAATGGCCCATTGATAACACAGTCAAATATAGTCGAGTAAGTAGTCCATAAACACAACCCAATCAGCTCATGAGAAATAGAGGGTCATGAAGAAACCAAAATTAAAAATAGCAAAAAAAGTGAAACCTGACTCTCGGATAAAAACAACCTGTAGGATTCCAATGAAGATCAAAGAACCAATTAAAACATACTAAAATAAAATGAAACCATCTTCCACATGGAAATCCTGTTTGGATAACAAATTTTCCTGAAGATATGAGAGAATGATATGTTATTGAACCGACCTCCAAAGAACAGCCAGATTCTTTTCAGCCATTGAACAAGATGAAGAAGCTTTATCCCATGAATACCATTGGCCCAGTCAATGACAACACTTGAACCTCCACATACATGTATCCCATCTAAACCAAGATGTCAGGTGAAGTGCAAAGATCATTCATCTAAAGAAAAGCACCATCCCCACAAATATTGGATCCCATTTGGGATGCCCCATAAAAAAAACCCAAAATACTATTTGCTAGATTCAACCCCTTGAGAACTCGTAGTTTTTTCCTAGTACTGCAACAAGTAGGATGTACCTAGCATATTCAATGAAAGCATTCAAACTTTTCAACCCTATAGAAAAAATATTAAACACAGAGCCCTTAAATATCCATTTGATCTTACATCTAGATTTCCCACAAAATTTAGCATGCCATTGAATACCCATTCGAAACATTTTGTTTCCAATCAATAAAGCAGTTGGATAAGAAACCACTGTTCCAAGATGTGTTTGCATTTAGTATTCCAACTATGATTCCCTATAGGACACTGAAATGATACACTTCCAACAATCCAAAATAAGTACACATAATATCAAAGTTATCTCATCTTGTTTTTTTAATTTCAATCGATGAAACATAAGAAAACAAGAGCCATGAGGTGGCAATGTCCCTGAAATTGCCACCTTGGTAGTTGCTAGCTTAACATATGTTAACATGAACAAAACATTACATTTGAACTCAAATTAGAACATAGTGTCAATTATAAATTTTAATTCAAAATACAATAATTTTTAAATAAAAATGTATTTTATAAAAGAGAAACCACTATTCCACCATATCTAGTTTATGGAAAAGAAAAATGATATCCAAGCTCCAACCCTAACTAAAACTCTCGAACCCGTTTCCATATCTAGGCCGACCCTTCCAATGCGTAGTGGTGAGCCAATGCCTCTAAAGAAATATGGAAGAAAAAAATTACCTATGAATAAAGAAAAAATAAGTTAAATATAAGAAATCTATATTGATCTAGATTTGGAGGGTATATATATATATATATATTCGGTTACCTAATCTGTGCACAATATACCATGTATATATTTATATATACATGTCTCCACCCTTGTTTTCGCACTTATTGAACTAGCATTTTAAGTGAAGCTATGGAATGGAAATCAATAATAATATGAACGACAACAAACAGAAACCATAGGAAAAAAATCCCCTTTCCATCAATTAGAAGATGGATGCTTAATAAAAAGAAATAAAAGATTGCATCCTAGCTGAGCCCAAAATAATTTGAAAAAAAATAACTAATATGCATTACATAAATCCTCTCTTCTAAATGAATAAGTACACACACCGCCTTTAGCCAACAAAGGCGTTCAACACCACTGATAACAATAATTTAGATAACATAACCCTGGAATGGGATAAAGCCAAACCCACAAATGCAATTTAAAGAAAAACCAAAGAATGCTCATTGGAAATTTAACTAAAAGGTAATTCACATTTAAATCTTAGACAATATTACTCATTATAAAGTTTAGATGGTTTTAAGGCTTTCTCTATTTTGATTCTAATCAGTCTGGACCACCTGTTATTAGATGATGTTCAGAGGATCAAAAATTTCAAAATGGATACTTGTTAATATCTTGATACCGAGTTTTAGAACTGAGCACATATGGAACATAGCTCGTGATCTTCAGCGATGTTGTAACCGAAGAGGAACGGTATATATAGTGAATAAGAATTAGAGAAATGTTTGTACAATTTTTATTTTGTAACATTACATAATTTGAAAATCATTCTTTAGGAAATGACTGAGTGTTCAAGTTTCATAGAGGAGCGTCCTATAGACAAAAATATGAGGCCTATTGATAGAGTGATAGCCATGCGAGATTGTATCAGACAAATGGTTCAAGATTCATCATTCCATTGAAACCTAGATACATAGTCTTTGTCAAATCAAAAAGTTTTATTAGTTAGTCATAGTCGTCGCATGGCCAAGGCAAGAAGGGAAAAAATTAATTGTATTTATAATTGCTTTGGGCACAATGCTTATAGAGAGGCAGCATAAAGCATGACAAGAATGCATTTTTTTCCTTTTCATTGCAACAATGAAAGAGGAACATGAAAAATATATGCAAGAATTGCGAAAAGGAAAAATGAGAACAACATACATGTGTTTTTGCAACCATATCACCCTATTCTAGTTTGTTTGGGAAAGAAGAAATAATAAATGCAATACAAACATAATGCAATGAAATAACTCCAAACATGCTAAATCCTGAACCATCAAGCTAGATGTAATATCCCGAATTTTGGACCTAACACTTGTAGGCATGTGCCTATTGATTATGATGATTATCTCGATGTTTTATTTTTATATTGGGTCGAAGACCCCACTGCATATGGACATGATGATTTTTTATATATATTGGGCGTAAAACAATTATTGATGATATATATATATATATATATATGACTGCTTGTGTTGGGCATGGACCCTGAAGCACATGATTGATAAGATGTTTTGTGTCGAGCGGGAAGCTCTAGAGCATTTGAGTGATTGATGATTTGTGTTGAGAAGAAATCTCTGGAGCACTTGAGTGATTGATGATTTTTGTTGAGCGAGGATCTCTGGAGCATAGTGAGTGATTGATTATTTGTGTTAAGCAAGAAGCTATGGAACACATGAGTGCTTACCTTTGTGTTGAGAAAGAAACTCTGGAACACATGAAAAGATAATTGGAAGTGTTGGGCATAAGCCCTGGAGCCTTCCATGTTGATGTTGAGCATAAGATCTGGAGCATCAAATCCTTGGCCATTGTATCCCTACGTGTATCGTACAAGTACATCCTAGCATTAGTGTTGAGCAAGGAGCTCTGGAATTGCACTGAATTGTAACTCCATGTTAAAGCATTGAGTATGGGCTCTGGTAAGTGCTAGGGGTTACTGAAAAGAATTTAATAAACTTCTGAGTGAAAACGAATCGAGAAAAATATTGATCTCATCATACTTATTTATAAGTGATTAAATGAAATTTCAAATTTCTGTATTCTCAGCAAACTACTAAAGAACTACCACATTAAACAAGGTAAATCTAACATGCAAGGATGTTTAGAGTTTCCTATCCTAGTAGACCTAAACCATCTACCTACTTGACCTTAATGAGGAAGTCTCATTAAGTCTAGGGATAATGGTATATGATGCCCAAAGACAAATGTTAACAAGTGTTATATTATTATGTACTTTATACATGGTATGTATAAAGGGTTGAATATAATTATAATATTAATTATGAAAGAGAAAGAAAACCTCCATCCAATTATTATTTATTATGTAAATATAATAAATAGTCCAAAACTTGAAAAGTCTAATTAGGGACTAGTAGAAAGTTCCTAATTTAAAATATTAATAATTACCCAAAGTAAGTGAAAAGGGTTAAATAAATAAACCAAGGTTTCTTGATTTAACTGTCCCTTTGACTGAAAATTCTGTCTATAAAGACTCAATCCAAGGAAAGGCTTGGGGTTCTGATCTATCATTAGAGGAGTCATTTTCTACCTATTTTATCTCAAGTAATTTTTGGAGAACATTTTTCCTAGAAGGAAAAAAGGAGAACTGATCCAGATCTGATATACCGGATAGGAAATGCTACCTTAGGAGCTCTAACCTACTTGCATGTTGGAGGGCTAGCTCGGTGGGATCCGGATTTAAACCAGGAATGGTTCTGCATCATGGTTGGGTGGAACGTGGTAGTTCCCCAGTGATTTGGTCATAAAAAACAGAGGTTATATTTGTCTTGAATTGTTAATGTTGGTTGTTTGAGTGTGCAGGTTCAGCCATTAATAGAGCTTCAAGTTACAAGTATGAAGCCCTAGACTATCTATTCTATTTTCCTAGAATAAGTGCTACCTATTTTAGGTAAATGATTACCTTTCATTTCCTAACCCAATGTATATGTTTCTCTATTTAAAACTACTAGGGTTTGCATCTTAAAGTATTAACCCTAGGCTGTAAGTGATTTCTTATACGAGGTTATCTAGGGTTTAATTATTGGTTTATTTCTGGAAATTCAATTTATTTATTTCTGCAAGTTCAATTTATTTACTAATGTTCATCAAGGGTTATACACCCTAGTTTAATTTCTGTAGTAGTATTATTGATAAAACTGGGTTATGTACAAACTAGGTTATTTTAGACTGTTGATATTGTTCATTTAATCTTCATATACTCTAGTGACATATTACATTTGTCAGTGGAGAAATGCTGTAGATTTAAATAGATTAATCTTAGAAGTAAATTGAAAATACATATATGTATAAACTTACACTCTAGATAACCTAAGGTACTATCTACAAATTGGAGTACTATGTGTATATAATATTATATATAGACATCAAACATAAACAAATCAAAATACTATCTTTAAGTATTCTACATTAAAATCTAAGATAAATAAACCATTAATACCTTTCAAGGTCTAAACCATTAATACCTATTAACTACTAAATAATTCCATCGAATAAACATCATCATAACTAAATAAACAAGAGGTATCGTGACCATTATTTTGGTCCAAGATTTCATCTCTGTTCCTACATTAATTTGCTCATAACTATTAATTATAAATTAACCAAGTAAAAGATTTAAAAACAAATTAAACAACTCTGGAATTTTAAACATAGGTCACGATATTGACCCTTGTGGGTTCACAAACCCAAGTCACAAGCCTCTATAAAAAAAACCAAAATATATACACATAAACCGTAACCAAATTACATAACTCTACCAGTCATCCCATATAACGAATTAAACACCAGATAAAAGCATACAAAGGAATCTTTTCTATTTTAATAAACCATATGAAAATATCTACACAGTTCCAAATAATCACGATGGGAGTAGGAATCGAATCCTGTGGGAATGCAAGCCCAACTCACATATAATTAAAAATACAACTCATTACAATAACCACGAACATGATTCAAACCCTGTGCATAATGTTTACCAAGGCCACGCTATACATACAATGTATGTGGGCTACATTAATAACCACAATAATATTAACAAACAAACCAATACGCTACAGCGAGGTCGTAAGACCTTAGTTTCTTCCCAATGCTGTAAGCACGAACTCGGACAAAATAATTATTGCATAGTCCATTTAAAAGTCTATCTACAACAACGAAGGCCATCATGGAATTGCACCCATGGCTCACATATAATCCACATAATAGTCTAAACCAATGAAATCTTAAACAGTAAAACAACCATCTGAAGCTATGCACATTTTCCACATAAGCCACAGCTATAAAATAAATTACACAGCATATAATTAAACAACAAACTAAAACTACTAATGACTTCACCTACGAGAGCCACCATGGTTTTTCCACATCCCTTAATTCATCAATTAAATCAATACAGTAAAGGATTGAAGAAATCAAGCTATCGCACTAATCGTGGGAGGGATCATGCCATACCCTACATGGCCTCAACCCAATGCTATCAAATAATTACAGTCAAGATCTAATCCAATCATTTATACACAATCAATAAATAAAGGCGACTGCCACATATTTAACCCACAGAGCTACAAATAGCACAACAATAATCCAACACATACGCAGTAACCACATTAACCATTTCCATTTTCATAAATGCATAGTATATCTATTTACATAGTAATTCCATTATCATTTTCAGTTTTACAGAGTCGTGCCATGGGCTTGGGCACCATTGAAAGCAATAGTGTTTCCCAGGCATGAAAGCCCCAAAATCCCATAATACGATTTACATAAATGAAAATAAATACACAGAGCCTGTGAGGTACAAGTTTTCTCCATAGCCAACAAATGATATAATAGATCATTTTAAAAACCCAAGTCTATCTACACAAGCTTGAAGGCTCATCAAACCCCAAAGAGAAGCCCCAAACCAAACAAATCAAACAAAATGTAGAACAGGTCGAGAGACAGCAAGCGTAGGCTTGTTGGAAAGGCTTACCTTGCACCTTAGCTCCATAGTCAAACCAATGACAGAGCTTGAGCCATGCTTCTCTTCACCATCCCTTGGAACCTACAAACACCAAGCAAAACCAGAATGAGAAGTATGGAAACGATAAGAGCCATAAAAGAAAATCAATTGCAGACATAAAAACCCAAAAGAAAGAATACCTTCAAAGTCTGGAGGTTGCCTCCATTTCCCCTGCACAGAACCAAGACCAAACCCCAAAAACTAATATAATGACAAGTCCATCATGATCCAAGCCCTAAGCTTGAGCTTCCATGAAAACCAAGGTGCATTAATGACACCAGCCAGTATCCACTTTCAAAGCCACAATCCACTTTGCTATAGTTTGATATCATTTCGTCAACGTAGGTCTCCATTTCCATGCAAGGCTTAAACCCCATTAACATATGGTTCAACCATATGGTATTTTCACCACCCCAAAACATATCACAAGGTTTAATACATTGAAAGGTTATGTCTAGTGCATAGTCCATGCATGGTATGCACTAGTCCAAAGTCAAAGCCACAAGGCTTAAAGCCTTAGTGCAATGCGCTTTCACTAAGCTTAACGCTTAGTAAACATGGCATATGAAATATGCCATGTTAGTAACTAAACTTTATAAAAATCAAAGGTCTAGTTTTTAATCCAAGATCATAACTTGCAAATAGAAAACATAGGACATGTTAAATTTGTTAATAAAATAAACATAGAGCGTAAATATAGTCAGACATAAAAGACAAAATACAAACCATAATGAAGTGTAAGTAGTACATAGGAAATTTAGCTATGATAGATAAATTGACGAAAATAGTACTTACCATGTTACAAATCTGAGTCGGTAAGGAACCGTAGTAACAAACAATAGGTCTAGTGCGATCAAGATATTTAGTTCTCTTTAAATAGGACTCTGTTGCAAAGTATGATCTACATATGAAATAAAAGAGGTGCCTTAGTTTGAAGAAATAAGTAAGCCTGCAAACAAGTAAACACCTTTACCTCTCATACTGTCATGGGAGAACAAGTCCCGCCACTCCGCCGACTTTGTTTCCACAAACAAATTTAAGTTAGGACTTTATAAATAACAAGTAAGACTATGCAGAAAGGACAAAGCATTTAAATCAAGTAACGACACATACGCGACAAATGTATAACCATAAGAACGAAGCAGTAAACAACAGTACGATATCATGAGTAAAATACATTAATAATAATGACTGAAAGTAAAAAGGACAGAACAAAAGAACATCTTATGAGTAAACGGTGGTACATGTAGTGTACGATATATTTCCGCAAGTGAAATAATATTCCGTATAGGTAGTACTTACTAGTCTAATAATTTTTATTTTTTTTCAATTTTTGGCGACATTACAGGTGGTATTAGAGCCCAATTTCAATACTAAGGAACATATGGGAGCACTAATCATTTACTGCAAGGAAAATAAAGTATGATATTAAATTTGTTACTAACAAGAAATTTTTTCATTATTTAATTTTTTTTGAAATTTTAGGAAACTTTTACTGAATAGTTCAGTTTATGAGCACTAAGTAATATAACAACCGACAAAGAAGAATGAACACCCCCACCCTAGAAGGAGAACTGGTTGTGGAGCTGAATTCTGACATTTTCAAGACTATACACAGTCTTCAAGAATAAATATGAAGTCTCAAAGAAGACAGTATGAATGAAAGAAAAGAACTGCAAGCTATAAATGAAGCATTACTAAGAAATATGGCGGGAGGAAGCCCACAGGGTAAACCTACCTAGTCCACAAACAATTCCAAAAGAGAACCTTACATTAAACGAGCTATTAGCCCAAGAGAAGGAGAAAAATAGGAACATACCCTTGAAGCACCAAAAAGAGATCATCACAATCCTTCCAATCATGACTCTCCTTCTCCTCGAAGAAAGAAACAAAGAAGAAATGATAGTCTTTAGGGGTGGTTTAGAAAAATAAGAGCCCCAAACTGTGAAGGTGAACTAAACACTAGGGAGAAGGTTTACAAGTGGTTGTTGGGCATGAGTAAATATTTTCAGGTTCATAACTACTCAAGTGATATGAAGGCTCGTCTTGCCATCTATAACTTGAATGGAAAGGGAGCAAGATGGTGGAGAGATTTAAAACACACCACGAAAGATGACCTAAGATAAATACGTTGGCATACCTTTCGAAAAATTTTCCAAGAGAAATATATGCCAGAAAGGTTCTTCGATAGAAAAGTGAAAGAGTTTCATGAACTACACATGGGGTCCATGACTATGGAAGCATTTATTAATCGATTTCTAGATCTGTTTCATTATGTACCATACATCAAAGAAGAAAATGTAAAGATCCAGTAGTTCCTAGGATGTCTTCCTCCCAGTTTTCAGGACAAGATTGAATTTGACATTCCTAAGACCTTGGATACCACACTGCAAAAAGATGGGCTCTGTTATGAGAATGGACAGCTAAGGCCGGAGAACATGAACCAAAACCGATACAAGTCTAAGAACTTCTCTGATAACCACAAACTTGGGTCCAACCCATAGCCATACAGAAAGCAGAATAATAGCTTTCAAGTGAATAAGAACTTTAATAAATCTGGTACGAAGCCTTATGTACCAACTGCTAATGTTAACAAGCCAGTAGCAAGTGGAGGCAATGCTAGCCCGCTATAGATCAAGTGTTGGAAATGCAGCGGGCCTCATTATGCCCGCGATTGTAAGAAAAAGACCGATGGGGTCTTGCACAACTTACAAGAAGAGCCAACTATTGAGGACATAGCTGGAACACTGTGGATCTATGCAACTTTTGATGGCCGACAGGTAGACCATCAAGCTATAATGGTTGAGATAGAAGGTAAAATCTTGACTAATTCTATTTCAATACTTATTGATCCCGGTGCTTGCCGAAGCTATGTTTTTCCTAAAATTGTAGGTCAATGCAAACTAGGAAAAGTAAAACATGATAAACCTTGGCTGGTTCAGTTAGCCACGGGTACGAAATGAAAAGTTTCAGAAATTGTTAAAGAATGTGAGTTAACCCTAAATGGTTTTCCTACAAAAGTAAACCTAAACATCCTACCTTCAAGATCGTACGATGTACTTATTGGCATGGACTAGCTGGAACAACACCATGTCATGCTCGATTGCTTGCACAAGTATATCTTGTGTACTGATAGCCTAGGGAACCAAGTGAAGGTTCATAGCATTATAGAGAAAGTTTCTATAAGACAAATATCTGCCTTACAAGCGAAGAAATGCGTTAGGAAAGGTTGCAATTTGTTTGTAGTGAACATCCAAGACATAGAGTTTGACATAGAGAAACGCATAGAATACTTCCCCATTCTCGAACAATTCAAGAATGTGTTTCTCCAGGAAATACCAGGATTACCTCAGAAATGAGACCTAGAATTTTCCATTGAACTGACCCCAAGATCAGTTTCGGCTTCCAAATCCCCTTACCGCATGAGTGCACCTGAGTTGGTGGAACTCAAACTGTAGTTGCAGGAATCAATAGAGAACGGGTATATCTGAATCAATGTGTTTCCTTAGGGAGAACCGATTTTATTTGTAAAAAAGAAGGACGGTACAATGAGGAAGTGCATCGATTACCATCAGTTGAACAAAATGACTACCAAGAACTGTTACCCACTCCCTAGGATCGATGACTGGTTCAATCAAGTGGGAGGAGCCAAAATATTTTCAAATATTGACCTATGATCTAGGTACCATCAGGTACGGATTCATGATGAGGATATTCACAAAACCACCTTTCATACAAGGTACGTACACTACAAGTTTGTGGTGATGTCATTCGGGTTGACCAATGCACCCGCAAACTTTATGTGTATGATGAACACCATATTCAGTAAGTATCTACATAAATTTGTCGTCGTATTTATAAACGACATACTAGTTTATTCGAAGAATAAATAAGAACATGAAGAATACCTTCACGTAGTACTACAAGTGTTGAGAGAACACCAGCTATACGATAAGTTTAGTAAATTTTATTTTTACAAACCAAAGATACAGTATTTAGGTCACATTATCTTTGAGACACGGATAGCTATGGACCCAAAAAAGATTAAAGCCATAAAGGATTGGCCTACCCCTACTAGTGTCACTGAATTTAGGTCCTTTTTGGGATTATCCAGATACTGTCGAAAGTTCATTGAGAACTTCTCGAGAATTGCTTTCCCCATGACTTCTTTGCAGAAGAAAGCAAGTTATTATGGACCGCTAAGTGTGAATAAAGTTTTCAAAATCTTAAGCATCTTTTGATGACCGCACCAGTGTTACAAATTGTGGATTCTGATGGGGATTTTGTTGTTTGCATGGATCCAAGCAAGGAAGGACTTGGAGGATTCCTCTTGCAGAGCGATCACGTGATCTGTTATAAATCATGAAAGTAAAAAGAACATGAGCAGAATTACCTATGCATGATTTGAGTTAGCTACCATCATCCATTCTTTGAGGATGTAGAGGCACTGCCTCATGGGAAGGAACTTCCTTCTGAAGACAAATAATAAGAGTCTGAAGTATTTATTTGATCAACTAGATCTGAATGCAAGGAAATCCAGGTGGTTGGCTTTCCTTAGTGAGTACCATTTTGAGATAAAGCACATTAAGGGAAAAGAGAATAAGGTTGTCGATGCTTTGAGCCGATGAACTCATATGACATATGAGGTAACTTTGAGTCAAAACGATGCATATTTTCATGAGAGTATTAGAGTGGCCAATAGAGTTGACCCATTCTATGTGGAAATCCTCAAGAAAGTCCAAGAGGATAGGTTGTTTCAACAACAAAAGGAATACAAGGTAGATAAATTTTGATTGCTATGGTCCAGGGATTAGTTGTATTTTCCAGAAGGAGGGGACCTTTGGTCCAGCATCCTCACAGAATTTCATAGGGAACCCTACTCCAGGCACCCAAGATATAAAAATATGATAGATCTGCTGTAAAGAGACACTGCAATGTTTATTGTGAAATGTTAGGAATGTCAACTAGTCGAAGCTGAGCATCAGCATCTTGCAGCATTTCTGTAGCTGTTACCCATTTCGAAATGGAAGTGGGAGGTCATTATTATGTATTTCATCACCGGTTTACCAAAAATTAAGAAGAAAAATGATTATATTTCTGTGGTCAACGACAAGTTGTCTAAATTAACAAACTTCATTCCTATGAAGTCGACCTACAAAGCAGTGAACATTGTTGATATTTTCTTGAAAGAGATATATAGATTGCATGGGATGCCGAAGGAAATTATCTTGGATCGAGATGTTAAGTTTACAAGAAACTTTTGGAGATATTTATTCTCTGGATTGGAGATGTAGTTGAACTTCAATACTTCATATCACCTGTAGAAAGACGTGCAGATAGAAAGAGTAAACTAGATTGTTGAGGACATGCTTCAGATGTATTTCATGAACAAAGCCATGAAATGGGAGGAGTCCCTGCATCTCACAGAGTTTGTGTTGATGTAATTGTAACTTGGAAATGTATTCACTTGTATTTCTTATGTATTGTACCCCGATGTTTATTCTAGGAAGTGTTTGTAATGTAATTGAGTCATGTCATGCCCCGATGCTCCGATCGGGAGTTTCTATAATGTAAACAAGTCATGTCAAGTCAATGTGGGTAACCCTCCTATTTTTTATAGCTGATTTTACCACTCTAGGTGAATCACACTTGTATGGCCTTCCCCTATCCCTCTGCAGACTCCTTAGACCCCTTGGAACATTTTTTGTCCTTTGATGTTTCCTAGAACATCCCTAAAAACATGTGAAAATTGATATATGTGACTTTTAAACCTTTAATCGTGTGTATATGCGTGTTTGATCCCTAAAACTACGTACATCGGGATGTGTGCATAATCCAAATCCTTTTGGAGTTTTCCTTGACATGGATCCGACTCACTTGACTCTTGGTCTTCCCTATGCCTTGATATCGCTCGAATTCGACCTTTCATTACCCCTTTGAAAAGCTATATAAGGAACTCTATGGTACATTGAAGGCATATGAGAGAATTGAGAGCAAAGAAACTATAGTCCATCGTTGCTGAAACTTATGCTTGAGTCTACATCCCTTTGTCCCTTGGAGCACTTTTGTGTTCTTCCCAAGCTTGCCTTTTGCTTGTGAGCTTGCTATCGAGAGATGGAGGATTGAGGTAGTGGAGGCCCAAGTGGGGGAATCCATTTCTCCAATTTGCAGACATGTCGGAAAAGGTTGTATCCATTGTAATCTCTGATTTTATATTAATAGAAATATATTTTCCTATCCAATAATGTATGTTTGAATGAATATTTTATCCATGGATGTTTTCAAATGCTTATACATTGTTAATTATATATGCTAGAATAGTTCTAACACCAATCTATATAGTATGCTTGTATTGTTTAATTGTGGTTGAGGAAATAATCTATCAATTCAAGCTGAAGTTGGAAAACTCAAGGGGGATCTACTTCAACCGTCTAGAATAAGGTACGAGGTCTGATCCTTTAGTGTTAGATATTTAATTTCTATTGCATATTGGAAAGGATTGATTTCTGGAGTCAAGCTATCTGTTGTGGTACCCCAAGCCATAGGAATTTTTCTCCATAACAGAATTGGTGACTCCACTAGGGAGTTCCTAGTAGTTGTCCTTTAGGGGTTTTCTATCGGCATTCAATGACTTTGAATTGCTCTTTCTCTCTTGTTTTTGTGTCGGGTCCGGGGTCACATTTTCCTAGTAGTGTCTGATTGTTGTGAAGTTTGTCTCAGCTTATTTGTTCACCTTGATTTTTATGCACCTTTCTTCCTGTACGCGAGTTTTGAACTCACATTCGTGTATACATGCAGTTTTCTCTGCAATTTCTGCATATACACGTGGGTTGACTGTGAACAGTCATGTATGCCCTTAGTTTTTCCTTTTAGTGGAATTTAAATGGTTGTTGGGTGAGTTGTGATGATTGTTGAGTCTCCTTTGATACTGCCAGAGTCTGTATACACCTCTGTTTCTGACCAGAGACGTTTTTTTTTTTTAGGGTAATTTTTTTTTTAAGAATGTTCTTGTCATGGCATTTTCGATTTTTTGTTTGGGATTAGTGCATTAGATTTCTTTTACCTTAGTGCTTTGCTTGAGTGCTACTTGAGTGTGCCTGTAGAGTATCGGGGTTGTATAATCATTCTTTTTCTTTTTGTATCTCATTTTATTTCAAAAAATACAAAATATTTGCTTATCATCATGCATTGCATTTTGCATTTTGCATAGTACTTGCACTAGATTTCATTTGGAGTATTAGTCAGGATTTCATATAGGAAATCTTGCATTTATCATTTGAAGAAAATTGTGCATTTCACGTAGTAGCATACCCTGTTTTCATGGACACAATGCATTTGCATTGATTGTTAGATGTGCATTTTACTTCATGTTGTGTCATAACACCATTAGTTGCACGGCCATATCCCTCTTTTGAGTAATAAATCCAGTTAAAATCAACGCTTAATTAAAATGAACTACACTATTTTATTTGATAGGGTTCACCAACAAGATTAGGTTTTAGGGTCTTGGAATAGTTCATTGTGGTTAAATTCTCCAACACCACTAAACAACAACATGTATGTGTCTGTCTAGGTGAGTGTGAAATCCTTGGTATGACCAGTGTTTCTTAGGATCCTCCTCTCAAAAGGGAGTTAAGCATGAGGCAGTGTGAGTAGTTATTGATTGGGATGACCCCTTGTCATAACTGAGTAGCACCAGAGATATTTCCAGGATTGTATTCGTATCTGGGGGCTCTTTTGAGAGTTTCAGGCTTTGCTACCCTGCCCATATGGTCAATCCCGCCTGTGACTGTCTGCCCGAGCATTAACTATATTGAGGTGACCTTAGTGGCCTTACCTATGATATCGATGGGGCACTTTGCTTGGGTTATTTTGCAGGTGTCCCAGCCAGGTTGGGGTCAGACAGCACATTCGCTTTACGCGTTGAAGCTGAGGACCACAATAATTGGTTACGTACCTCCACTTGTTGTGTATGGGAGTCTCAAGCCTCTCCTAGGTGAGACATACCTGCTTTATTTGGGAGCTCACTTATCCTACCCTCGATTGCTTGTATTTGGCTTTAGATTTTATTGATGATTGCTCTATGCATAATAACTTGCCTAGGGTTTGCATAGATAGTGAGTCTTTTATATTTTTTGAGTCATTATGGATTTAGAGGCGACTCCTCATCGTTCTCGTCGTTTAGCAGGACTTCCGCCTTCTACATCTCCTCCTCCTTTGGGAGAGATAAATAGACAGTCCAGGAGGACTACTTCACACACTAATTCACACACCATGGGAGACCATATAGAAGGTGTTCCTGAACCACATTCTCCCATTCATGTGGAAGATGGGGAGTTTACTCCTACCTATGATCCTTCACCCGACTTGATTGAGTTAGGTCCTATGATTTCCGAGATAGGAACCTTTCATGATAGACCTACTTACTCTAGGGTTGATTCACCATTGACGCATCATGAGTATGTAATGTCGGAGGATGACGAGACTCATTTTGAACCTGTGAGCACTAGTTATGGTAGTTATGGTATGTCTGGTTTTCCCACACATGATTTGGCATTTCATGTCGAATCCAAGTTCGAGCCTAACACTATGCCTGGGGGCACTCTCATTCCTTACCATCTGGAGAGGTTTGGAAGCACTAGTCACATTGCACCTTCCATCTCGGTGGTGGAAGTTACATCACATATTCATCCTAGGTCTAGGTTTAGTGATCCTATTCGGATACCAGATCTGAGATGAGTGACTATAGGGAATAGTATGTACTTAATTACACAGATCTCTTCATCCTCTGTCCCTAGTTCTTTGAATGTTAACCCTCCACCTCATTCACGTGGTCCGTTGGGCCAGAACGTTGCTACGAGTTATGTCCGTACAGTGGTTACTAGACCGGTTGTGTCTCAACTACATGCATAGCCCGTTGTTTCAAGAGGTCATGTTCATACTTCTAGAGGTCACATTCCTACTTCCAAAGCATATGTTCCTACTTATGGAGTGTCTCAAGGGACATCCCATGCGATGAATTACGAACCCTATTATGGGACGCAGTATGGACAGGGTTCTTCACCTTATGGGGGTGGGTATCAACAACCTGTTTACTCTCCAAATTACGGCTTTGTAGCTCCTAATAGTCAAGGTACACCACACTATGGTGCTTCCATGCCACCCTATACAGGTCAAATGAGAGGAGGGAACTATGGCCAAGCCCATGGTGGTAATCAGACCTATGTGAATCAGAATTATCAGAGAGCGGTCCATTGACCTCATCATCCTAGGCTCCATTTTCTTGCAATGGTGAATCTTCCTGACTTGTCGAGATTGATGAACGATCCTATAGCTCATGACCCGACTTGGTTGGCTGTCCCTACTAAGTTTCCCTTGGACATACCTAAGTTCAAGGGCAAACCGGGAGAGGATCTGAGTGAACATGTTACTACCTTTCACCTATGGTGCTCTTTGAATTCCTTACACCATGACTCCATTCATTTAAGGCTGTTTCAACGCACCCTTACAGGGCCCACCATGAAATGGTATATAGAGCTACCTAGGGGGGCATTCACTTTGTTCAATGACCTGGCGATGAATTTTCTTAACCACTTCTAGCTACCAGTGCATTATGACGTTGGCACTGAACTCTTGTTGACATTTCAGCAGGATAAGGCCATACATATCTCGGATCATATCCAAGAGTGGTGTAGATGGAAGAGGTTAATTAAAGCCTTTATACCATTGAAATTTTTGCTCTAATGGTTCCTTAAGTCATTATTTCCATATATAGCGAAGGATGTTTCTACATCTGAAGCGCAGAATGAGGAACAAGCCATTTTTAGGGCGCAAGAACTGGACTTGATTTCTGCTTAGTCCGTTTTGTTATATGAGATCATTCCCAATGCTCCGCGTTCTAGTTTCGACCCCAAAGTTAAACCTGGACCACATGCTGATGGAATTGTTGGTTGTGCAAGTGCTAAACCTATGGATTTGGTTGCAAAACAAGTTAGTCAATTATTGATCAACCAATCTACTTTGGGACAAGCCACGGCTTCGTCTCAACCCGCCCAAACGACAAGTGCACTTTCGGTGCAATCGTCGGACTAGAAGGGTAACCAGCAGCCCTGACGGAATAAAAAGAAGGGTAAGAATAATTGTAAGGGTGGGAATAGGAATGAGAATGCTAATAATAATGACAAGAACTCTCGTAATGCTGGGGGGACAAGAAAGCTAAACGTAAGGTTAAATTCCCTTGCAAGTTGTGTAAGGATGATCACCTCACTTACTTGTGCCCTTGTATCGATGAAGCCTCGAGATTCTTGGCATAGGGCCCAGCTATGCTAACTAACCCTTTACCTCACAATAAAAATATGAACTTGAGGACCCATGGTTAGTTTGGTGGTGATCAATATCCATTGGAGGGTAGTGGCCGTGCTTGCATTAACATGGTACGTGCTACGAAAGTTGTGACCCATGCAAAGGACTATGGTTCATCACAACCCAGCCCAGGAAATGAACCTGATCCACCAAGGTCTCCTTTGCATATTGAGAAACATGTGGATAAACCTAAAGCTACACCTCACATTCCTAAGGGAGTCCTTAAGCATTCGAGGCACAATCCTAATGCCCGAGCTAACCAGAACTATTCAATTGTCAAGGATTTGGGCCACACTCTTTGTGCAATGTCTGCATTGGAAGTGCTTCAGAGTTGTCCTTTACAAAGGAAGGATTTTCTTTCTGCCCTTGGTGTGAATGATGATGATTCTTCCTCCATCATTAAATTTTAAACCATAGGACTTCAGCCTCACTTGCCTTACTATGTGTCTCTTTTGATTCACGTAGAATGTCTTAATATGACTGTCAAGTGCACTATGATTGACGAAGGCCCTGCCACTTCTGTGATGTCTTTATTGTGTTGGAAGGGTTTAGGTTCCCCTGAGCTATCTAAATCAGTTACCATTTTAATGACATTCGATGGGAGATCATTTAGACCACGCAACATCCTTCCTTCCCTTAAGGTTCGTTTGGAAGGGAAGACCATTGCGATAGAGGTTGAGGTGGTTGATGCACCCCTTGACTACAATATCTTCCTGGGTAGGAATTGGATGTACATTATGTGAGCCACTGCTTCTTCCCTATTTCCCATTGTATGCTTTCCATTTAATAGGAAGATAGTCATGATTGATCAAACGTCATTCAAGAATCCATCTGTTACCGCATCTTCGGGAGCTTTGATCCCAATCGTTGAACACTCCCAGCTGGAAACTGCGAGTGTGGGTGTAGGCATGTATCCATCCCTCATGGGAAGCTTTAGTTGTCCTGGAACTATCTTTATTATAGGTCTAGTTTTGGTGAGGCTTCAACATCTATGAGATCGGTGTCTTTTCGCACGAGTCATATGGAAGATCCTTGGATTATTCCTACACCGAGTACTCCAAGTGAGCCCATTGTGATGGATGTGTCGTTTCCTACAACTATGATAGCTTATCAAGATAATCTTGAGTGTGTTGTAGAGCCCGATCCTTCCTCTTCACAGACAGAGGAGGAGGACCCTTATGTGCTGCCGGCATGGGCAGTGTAGTCTTCTCACACACACGACATCCTTGATATTGTTTTCCCTTTAGATGAAGAAATTATTGAGGCTATGTTGGGAGTTGAGCCTCCATGGGAGGAACTCCATCATAGATATTACTTTCGTCTCGAGCTTGATCGCTTGGAGCATGAGGAATTTAGGGTGGTTCTTAGTGAGAGAGTTGGTATTCCTATGGTTCCATTAATCTCTCCTAGTCCGATGGATGATGGAAACATGGAAAACATATCTTCAATTATTCCTATCAATATCTCTCATGATCCTGGTAGGATAGAGAATGTCTATATTGGGGCAGAATGTTCCCATGCTGAGATTCAAGAATACACTGATCTATTTAAAGAATTATGTGATATCTTTGCTTGGTCTTATGATGAAATGCTAGGTATCGACCCTCGTATTGTCAAACACGAGATTAAGACTTATCCCAATGCTAAGACTGTTCGACAACGCTTGCATGCGGTGAATCCTAGGAAAGCACCCGCCATTAAGTTAGAGATAGAGAAACTATTGAAATATGGTTTTATCTATCCCATTCCCTTGATGGAGTGGATTTCAAACCCTGCTCCGCTGGATAAGAAGTAGGGAGAAATCCACATATGTACTAATTTCCGTGATTTGAATCGTGCCTATCCTACGGACAATTTCTCCACACCATTTATTGATCAGATTTTGGATGAGTGTGCGAGTAGCGAGGTTTTTTCCTTTATGGATGGATTTTTCGGATATAATCAGATACAAATTAAACCTGAGGACCAACATAAGACTGCATTTATTTTTCCTTGGGGGACGTTTGCATATTGGAAAATTCCTTTTGGCCTTAAGAACACCGAAACTACTTTTCAGCGGGCAATGACCTTAATATTCCATGATATTAAGTCAATTACCGAAGTATATTTGGATGAACCTGCTGCTCATTCTCGTATGAGAATGCATCATTCCTATCACTTGAGATTGGTATTTGAAAGATGCTGCCATTATTTGGTTAGGTTAAATCCTCATAAGTGCATCTTTTGTGTGAAGTCAGGTCACTTGTTAGGATTCATTGTTTCTAAAGAGGGTATAAGAGTCAACCCTTTGAAGGTTGAGGCAATACTTCAGTTGTCTCCCCCGAAGAATATTTGTCATCTTCAATGTTTGCAAGGCATGGCAAACTTCTTACGGAGATTTGTTGTCAATTTTTCCAATTTGACTAGAGGCTTCATGCCTTTGTTGAAGAAGGACACCACCTTTTGTTGGGATGAGCAAGCCCAGAATTCCTTTGATGTGCTCAAGCGAGCCCTAGCATCGGCCCTGGTGATTAGTCCCGCAAATTATAGCCGTGATTTTCTACTTTATGTGGCCGCGTCCATGGAGACAATTGGTATGGTTTTGGTTCAAGATGATGAGGAGCTCCAAGATCATGTCATATACTATCTGAGACAAAACCTTATTGACATAGAGATTCGTTATTCTCATGTTGAGAAGCTTTTTTTAGCTACCGTATATGTGGTTCAATGGTTGAGACATTATACTCTCCTTCGCTAGACCTTGGTCATAGCCCATGTCAATCCATTTTAATTCGTCCTCACTCGAAGGATGATTGGGGGAAAATATAATAAATGGATTGTCATCCTGCAAGAATTTGATCTCGAATTTGTTTTGGAAAAATCAAAGAAGTCTTTAATTTTTGCAAATCTTCTATCGAATTTCCCGAGTGAGGGAAAGGAGTTGGTTTGTCAAGATACATTTTTCGATGAACACATCTTCTTAATCTCAACTTTAGACCCATGGTATGGGGATATCATTATATATTTACAAACATTGAAGGTCCCTACTCACCTCTCACGGGGATGAACGATGACGATTACATCACGTGTCTAAGAATTACCTCGTAGTGGATAACACTTTGTACTGACGTGGGGTAGATTCCATTTTACGACGTTGTTTAACTCATGAAGAGGCTGAGGTAGTGCTGAATGATTGCCATGGAGGGGCATGTGGTGGTCATTTATCTGGGCTTTCTATAGCCCAAAAAATATTAAGAGCAGATTATTTCTGGCCGTCGATCTTTAAGGATTGTGTAGATGTGTTTAGGAGGTGCCACCCTTGCCAGGTGTTCACATGTAATATGTTCTTGAAACCTACCCCATTACATACCATCATCACCACCGGTCCCTTCACTAAGTGGGGGCTTGATTTTATAGATTGCAACCCAGCTTCAGCTGGGGGGCATCATCATATCATAGTGGCTGTTGATTACTTCATGAAATGGGCTGAGGCTATACCTACAGTTAAATCCGATGGTGAGACAGCCACCCACCTTGTATTCAACCATATTATTACTCGGTTCAGAATTCTTAAAGAGCTTGTCACTGACCATGGCTCGAACTTTCAGGATCGTATGATGGAAGAGTTGGCATCAAATTTAGGGTACACGCAAGAGCATTCCTACTCTTACTACCCTCAAGCGAATGGACAGGTAGAAGTAGTGAATAAATCACAAAAATCTATTCTCCAACGAACCATTGCACAGAGCAAGAATAATTGGCACATCATGTTATATCCTGCTTTGTGGGCATATAGAACCATTGCTAAGACTGCCATGGGTTTTTCTCCATATCAAATTGTAGATGGAGTGAAGTCGATATTCCCGGTTGAATGCAAGATTCCTTCTTTGAAGCTAGTCATAGAACTCTTACCAGACACTTCACCATTGGAGGAGCATTTGGTCCACCTTGAGCAACTTGATGAGCAGCGTCAAGATGCCTTGGTGGCTCTAGAAGTAAATAAACGTCGCGTAAAGGTCTAGTACGATAAGTCTATCCATCCAAGGAGGTTTAGTGAGGGATACTTGGCCCTTTTGTGGGATCAATCGAAAGAACCCTTGGGGTTAGGAAATTTTAACCCCATGTGGCATGGTCCTTACGTCGTTAAATGTGTGTTAGAGAAGGGTGCTTATGAGTTAGTGGATTATGAGGGAATGACCTTGGCGAAGGCTAAAAATGGGCTCTATCTCAAGAAGTACTATGCATGATTTTTAGCCAAGGCTAGTTATTGTATATTATTGTACAATTTTCATAGTTAGGTATTTTTCTTATAGTGATCGGGTTTGTGATTAGTTTCAGTTTCTTTTGGCAGATGTCAAGGGAATCTTCCACCCACATAGGATTCATGGATAGTGTGAGCCGTCACACTCAACACTCAGCCTCTGCTGCTTGGGTGATTTATACTCCTATGGGTCAGTTACTGTCTTCAGGAGGCATATGTTTGTGGCCATCTTCAAACAATGTTGTTGAATATAGTGCTGTTATTGAGCTTCTACGCGATGCCATTTCAAATGTCGTTCTCTCTCTTGAGGTACGTCTTGATTCAGAGTTAGTAGTGTCTCAGCTTAATGGTTTGTACCATGTTAGATATCTGACGTTATTAAGAATATTCTTACGTGTGAGATTATTAGAATGACAATTTGACAATATAACATACATGCATATTCCAAGAATTAATAATCAAGTTGCTGACTCATATGCTAACTACGTGTTAGATTGGCATTTGTTTCATACATAATAAATTCATCACAAACACAAATTTTTACACATGTAAATAAATAAACCAATCACCATAAAACTTTTTTATATAACATCCAAAATGTGGTAATACATAGTGTCATGATACAAAAATGGGGCTCTCAAGCCACCAATACATGGTAGTACAAATTGTATAAACTCCCAGGTATCTAAGAATGTGGAGGAGGAGGGGGGTTGTGATCATGGAAGGTCACTACGGCTCTAGCTATCCATTGGAATAATCACACCCATGCTCATGGTACACCCACCACCTGGCACTGCATAGCCTTAGGCAATTCCTCGACTTGCGCCATGGGAACCCTATGTGTCAACCTCATAAAATTGGTATGAATGCTCTGGAACATCCGATCTGCATCCACACTCGTGATATCATCTCCTCTTCCCCTCCATCTGTGACAAGGGAATCCTTTTGACCACCGTGGTCCCACATCTGCATACAAATGGTAGATGTCACTATGTATTGTCACACAAAAATATGTCTTTTGATTCCATATAATCAGAAAACAAAAAAAAATTAAATAACTCAAAAATGTAAAGAAAGGGTCGAGATTCATTACCTATATCGCCATATGCCGATCCTAGTGGTAGCGGCATGTCTGTGTCCCCCGAGAAATCGATCCCCGCATAGGGTTAGTCATCGATGGAAACTATCTGTCGTCACCACCATGGAAAGAACTCAGCTAGATAGGGGTTGGACACCCTACCTCCCCCCATTCTATGCATCACATCTGCCCAATAATGTTGGGCCAGATCTCAAACCCCATGAAGAGGAACATCAACTCTAGGGCTCAATCCTAGAACACTCTCGAAGAAAAACATGCTCAATATGCTGTTGAACCCGAAGTTCCATACTCTACCTACCTTACACTCATTGAGCTAATGTTTCATGTTGCTAAATAGTGTAGTGCTCCAATCATAGACCGTGGGTCTTATGCACTCCACTGCATAGAACATCAAAGGCTGCTAGGCCTGGTGGAGTGATTCCAAGCCTACTATCCTACCCAATTTCAATAGAATGGCCTTTAAGCCCAGCACCTGTATAGAGTTGGTTAGGACCTAAATCCCCACCTTCTTTGTGTCTGGATAGAAGTACACTACAATGTACTCATCGATAGTCAGGCCGCCTCCAGGACCACCACGAGAACAAAGGTTCACTACTTCCCCTCGTCGGGAAAGTCCAGTAATAAAGTATATGTCCTCCACATCTATAGTGAGGGACATCCCATATATCTGGAAGGACTCAGAGTCTGGATCCTGGTAATCCACTAGCATCTGCAATAGTCTTGGTTTGGCCCTCAATCCACCAAGACACCAAAACTTATAGAGTCCACATGCACGTAGATCTTCTTGAGCCATTAGAACGGCCCTTACTGTCTCCTCTACCTCCCCATGTTCACGCTCTCTCCATTCTAGGGCCATGTTACACAAAAAATTGCAAGTTTTCCCAATATATTACTTAAAAAACCTTATGTGTGGCCTCATACACGATTGTTTTCCAAACAGCCGCATATGTACGCAACTGTGAGGGCATTTTCCGTGTATATCCAGCCCCATACATGGAAAAACCCTCAATTTCCATGTGGGCTGCAGCACCCTTTTTAGTTTGGCCTACAAACCTCAAATAACCATGGAATTTGATAAAAATTGCATCAAAATGGAAGAGAAGAGCATGGGTAAGTACCTGGAAGAAATGGTAGTGGATTCCGCTGGCTAGATCTCTTGGAATTCGCTGTTGAAAATCTAAGCTCAATTTGGTAAAAATTTCAAATGTTTTATAATGTTTTGAATATTTTACTACTTATAGAAATTTTTCAAATTTCTGAAAAATTTTACCCCCTTTCCTATAGTTTCGACAATTTCTAATCATTTTGGATCATTTTTGACCTAATTCATGATGTAGGAGACCTTTTTGAGTGTTGTTTTAGCTGTTGGATTATCCCATTCGTGCCGATCTTAGGTATTATGTCTAAACTAACATATATGTTAGGTTTCATCACCGTTTGCATTTCGCATGACCTTATGACCGTTTCATCATAGCCTTAGGTACGAACCCACTCTATTATGTCACGGAACCTTCTTGTTGTTTTAGAAGTGGCATGGTATGAGTGGTAGAGCTTGACCTTACATGGGTACCCTAGGTAGCACCTTATTTGCATTTTGGTGCCCATATTGACGTTTTGTCCTTTAGGGTGTGGGAGTCCATTGTATAGTACTGCTATGACATTTCGCAAGAGCCTCATACTCCTCTTGATATTTTGCTGGCCTATTTCCCTCAGGACTCCCTTATGTCAAGTTGTAATTGCATTATCATGAGATTTTCTTGCGTTATTGAGCTTTATGCCAGCTTCCCTGACATTGTGCTTCAGCAATATAGCCTGATCTTGTCTCATCTCTAGCCATGCAGAGCCATTTTATATATCCTTTGCAGCTTGATTCCCTTTTTATCGGGAGGAGATTTTCCCCAGAGTGTCGATATCCTACACATGTGTCCTTGCATTAAGAATAGGTATGTTCCATTGCTTGGAACTAGTTTATTTTCCCCTATGACACTCGTCTCCTTCTAGTCTGTAACTATAAAGCAATTTTATTCTTTTTCAAGCTTTTTAAATATTTGAAAAAGTCCAAAAAAATAAAAAAACCAAAAAGTCGGATAAGGAAAGATGTTATCTTTGGAATCTATCAAGTAGTGTCGCCTTTGAATAGAGCACTATATATCACATCCATTGGTTGGGTTTATAGTTTGACTTTAGGAGTTGTACTCATTTATCTGAGTTTATCTCCACTGACTGGTTAAGCTTCCAGTCCCCATGGAGCCTCTGTCGATGCCTCTTGTGTCACAGAGATGTCCCAGTTTGTATATCGTGTCTATGCTACCTTTATTTAGTCACCATTTGTCGTTATGCTCTTGTTCGAAGGAATTTGAAACATGAGTCGTCCATTCCTCAGTTATCTTGACTTTGCATGTCGACCATTCTCAGTACAGTTACTAGTTCGTGCACCTTATGATCAATTCCTTCCACATTATATGGCTTTGTTGAGTACCTTGTTTTGGATGATGGGGGATGCCTTAATTCCATCTTTCCAACGGATTTTGTCCCATCGACTTCAAATCATTTATTCTAGGATTGGAATCTAGAGTCATTTTGAGTGCCTTGAGACTTGCAGTCATCAGTGGCAGGTTCTCTCACCATCGACAGTCTTTGGGAATACATCAATGTCCCCTGATCGATGGATCCTCCCAAGTGTTCGACCTCAACACATTTATTCACACTTGTTAGTTTGCACTCTAGTACCTTGATTCCCATTTTCATTATCAGTGGGTGATCTCGCATTTGTTAACGGTATACATCAATGACCGGTAATCAAACGATGGACTACTATGTTCAACCTTGAAACCTCTATTCACATAGTAGGACATGTACTTGTAGCGGGTTGTGTAGAAGACCTTCCATATTGGTGGCATCTCTTATATGCTACCTCCTTGATCGTGCCAGTATTCATGAGATTTCAGCTCTCGTGACTTGATTCCAGTATATGTCAAACATTTCCAGCTCTTATGGAGATCTTGATCTATTGTGTATATTAAGTCATTATGGAGATCATGGTCCTTTGTATATCTTCATCATAGAGATTTTGATCTAGGTATATTGTACATGGAGATGACCACTTATGTGATATTTTGTATCATGCCTATTCATGTCCATTGTACTCTTATGTATCCGGGACTGCTATATGTATTTGAAGTATCTGCAGAGTTGTATCATTGTACTATGCTGATTGGGTGGCTGGTCTTCCATTTGGGATTCTTCATCACTCCACTTCTGGGATGGAATTATAATGTATATTGGCCATTGTATGACCCCTCTGACCTCACACATTAGGGGGCATCTGTTATAGCTGATTTTACCACTCCAGGTGAATCACACTTGTATGGCCTTCCACTGTCCCTCTATAGACTCCTTAGACCCCTTGGACCATTTTTTTGTCCTTTGATGTTTCCTATACCATCCCTAAAAACATGTGAAAATTGCTATATGGGACTTTTAAACCCCTAATCGCGTGTATACGCAGGTTTGACCCCTAAAACCATGTACATCGGGATGTGTGCATAATCCAAAACCTTTTGGAGTTTTCCTTGACATGGATCCGACTCACTTAAGTCCTGGACTTCCCTATGTCTTGAGATCGCTTGGATTCGAATTTTAATTACCCCTTTGAAAATATATGTAAGGAACTCTATAGTACATTAAAGGCATATGATAGAATTGAGAGCAAAGAAACTATAGTCCATTGTTGCCGGAATTTATGGTTGAGTCTACATCGCTTTGTCCCTTGGATCACTTTTGTGTTCTTCCCAAGCTTTCCTTTTTCTTGTGAGCTTTCTATCGAGATATGGAGGATTGAGGTGGTAGAGGCCCAAGTGGGGGATTCAGTTTCTTCGATTCGAAGACGTGCCGATAGAGGTTGTATCCATTGTAATCTCTGATTTTATATTAATAGAAATATCTTTTCCTATCCAATAATGTATGTTTGAATGAATCTTTTATCCATGGATGTTTTCGAATGCTTATACATTGTTGATTATATATGCTAGAATAGTTCTAACCCAAATATATATAGTATGCTTGTATTGTTTACTTGTGGTTGAGGAAGTAATCTATCAATTCAAGATGAAGTTGAAAAACTCAATGGGGATCTACTTCAACCGTCTGGAATAAGGTACGAGGTCTGATCCTTTAGAGTTATATATTTAATTTCTATTGCATATTGGAAAGGATTGATTTCTTGAGTCAAGCTATTTTTTGTGGTACCCCAAGCCATAGGAATTTATCTCCGTAAAACTATTGTATAAGGGTTAAATTCCCCACAGTTTCGGGACACTAGGGTTATTAGACTCTCCTAGAGAATTCGGCCCTAGTGAGTCATTGTCAAGTCAAAAATTAGTATAAATAGAGAGTGAGCGTCTTTATTTATCACACACTCACTCACACTGAGTTGTAGTGCATAATTGAGGGAGAAGAAGTTGCTAGGGCTAGAAAGAAAGAGGCTCCTGATGTCGGGAGATCATCTTACTATTTTGGGTTTTACTTTTGGTGCTAATTCTATCTCTAAGGAAGTTGCAGGGTTTTCTCCATTTGTGGTTTCCCCAAAGAAAAACATTGTTTTCATTGTCTCTTGTGTTTGATTGTTGTGATTGTTATTCTGTTAGTTAAAGATCCTAATATAATGCTACCTTAATGTTAAAAATCTAATATGGTATCAGAGTTAACTTGAGAAGAAGACACTGTGCAGCTGCAGGAACTAGGGCTTCCTACTTTTTGGATCTCTCTCTACATATTTTTAGCAAAAGAAGGTTGGTATGACTCTCCTTCCTAGGGAAGATCTTTCAGTTGAAGCAGAATCTGATTCTGAGCTTTTTCAGTTTTCGACCTGACACTGCTACCGAAAATCAGGGCTTTCCACATAAGTGGAATTTTTGAGTGATCCCATGCCTGGATTGATATCCTCCTCAAAATCGAAGTTTAGAGATCAAGATCAAAGCATTTGGTTGGACAGAACTCTGGGAAAGTCAAACCCTAATCTGCTCCTAAAACAACAATGCAAAAATTTATCTCCAAATCCAGATCCGACATCTTGACCTGGTAAGATCTAAATATTTTTCATTTCCATTTGAGGTTCTCGGTTAAGATGTCGCATCATACCAATATTGATGAAAATATTGAGGGAGCTGATAAATTCCGACCCTAGAATTATAGGATCTCCCTAGTCCTGGAAGAAAATGAGTTGGACTCCTACATCAATGACTAGGTTCCAGTTCCAAAGGAAGATGAGGCTAAGGCCTTACATAAGAAGAAGTTGGTTATGGGAAAGATGATTATTGTTGATTCAATCAAGGATCACCTCATACCACAGGTGTCCTCCCTCAAGACACCTAAAGCTATATTTGATTCCCTAACCAAACTATTTGAAGGGAAGAACATAAACTAGAAGATGACTCAGAGGAACCAGTTGAAGAATGTAAAGATCTAGAATGAGGAAACCATATAGTCATACTTCACATGGGTCTCCCAGATCAAAGAAAAACTTGAAGCAGTAGATGAAGAAGTTGAGAATATAGAAATTGTGATGACAACCTTGAATGGTCTCCCTAGGTCATGGGATTCTTTCATCCAAGGAATTTGTGGTAGGAAGAAGCTAATCAAGTTCATTAGACTATGGGAAGAATGTTCATAAGAATAAGCTCAAATAGAAAATTGAGGAGAAAAGATGGGAAGTAAAGATAAAGCTCTCACAATACACTCCAAGAAAGGCAGAAAGCAAAATCATCATCACCAACATAAGCATTCTCATCAGAAAAATAATTTTTTAAGAAGGGATCCATCCAAACTCAAATATTATACATGTGATTAAACATGGCACTTTGCTAGAAGTTGTCCCATGAATAAGAGTGGATCCAAGAAGAATAAGAATTCCAAAAGAATACATCATGCTTACATTGCTGAGGATGATGATCCTCCCAAGAAGAAAGTAAAACAAGAAAGTGAAGACTCTTCAAGTGATGAAGAATATGTTTTGATCTCTGCTCTCATGGGAAATGTCACTCATGGAAGCAAAGATTGGCTTATTGATAGTAAAGCTTCCAAACACATGACAGGATTCAAGGAATCTTTTGAGAAATTATCCGAACATAATTCACCCCATAAGGTGAAACTTGGGGATGACTACAAATATCCCATAAAAGGTAGTGGTGAATCCTCCTACAAGCTACACTTTGGAAAGTCTATGAAAATGAAGGATGTCTTGTTTGTACCAGGACTAAAGAAGAATATTCTCTCCATATCGACACTAGATGAAAAAGGCACGAGGGTTGCATTTGCAGTTGGCCAAATCCTCATGTGGCCAAGAGGAAAGACTATTGACAATGCAATAGTAATTGGAGAACAAGAAGGATGATTATACAAATTGAAGGTCCATCCAGAACAAGCTTTGGCCCATGACATAGTAGATCCAAATGAACTTTGGCATAGAAGGATTGTACATGTGCACTATAGAGGACTACCACTTACAAGCAAAGCTATTGAAGGTCTTCCAAAAATTCAATCCAAACATGAAGGAGTCTGCAAAGGATGTGCGAAAGGAAACAACACAAAGAATACATTTCCAAGTAGCGAAAGCAAAACAAAAGGAATCTTGTAAATCATTCACTCCGATGTATGCAGACCAATGTCATCCAGTTCTTTAAGCGGGTATGTATACTATGTTTCTTTAATAATTTTTCTAGGAAGACATGGATATACTTTATGAAGAACAAAGATGAAGTTTTCAGCAAGTTCAAGGAATTCAACGCCTTGATCGAGAACCACACAGAAAAGAAGATCAAGACCTTTCGATTAGATAATGGTGGAGAATTCACATCAAATGAATTCAAAGAGTTATGCAAAGATTCAGGGATTAAGAGGGAGTTATCCACTCCATATAGTCCACAACAGAATGGGGTTGCATAAAGGAAGAATAGAACTATCATGGAAGCTGCAAGAGAAATGCTTCATGATCAAGATATTCCTATGCACCTATGGGTAGAAGCTGCCAAAACAATGGTGTATGTATAGAACCGTACTCCACACAGAATACTCAAGAACAAGACACCTGAAGAAGTCTTTTCTGGAAAGAAACCAGAAGTCCTCCATCTCAAAATATTCGGCTATCCATTATACATACACATTCCAAAAGAAAAGAGGACAAAGTTATATCCTTCAGGAAAGAAGGGTATATTTGTGGGATACTCTGAAAGCTCGAAGGATTATAGAATATACTTCCCAGGATTCAAGAAGATTGACATCAATAGGGATGTAACCTTTGATGAAGACCCAGCTTACAACAAATCCAGAAAGAGGCCTACTGAAGATCCTGAAGAATCAGAAGCACCCAAAATTCATGACACAACCATGAACGAAGAAAATCAAGAAGAATATCGAGAATTTGAAGAGCCTCAAGAACTTATAGATCCACCTCAGGAGAATAATCCTCACAAGAGGAAACTTGCTTGGGTACAAGAAACTATCCAAGGTGCAGAAAGATATGGGGCTCCAAAAAAGAATCACAGAGAAAGAAAAAGGACCAAGTCCTGCTCCGGGTATGTAGCTTTATTATGTGACTTTAACAATAAAGAACCTTCCAACTATGAAGAAGCAGCAAAACAAAAAGAATGGAAGGATACTATGATCAAAGAGTATAAATCGATTATGAAGAATGATGTTTGGGATGTTGTCCCAAGACTAGAAGGGAAGTCAGTTGTAACTTCCAAATGGATCTACAAGATCAAGCATGCTACAGATGGTAGCATAGAGAAATATAAAGAAAGATTCCTGGCTCGTGGCTTCTCACAGAAGGAAAGAATATATTATGAAGAAACCTTTGTACTAGTAGCCAGATACACTTCTAGCAGATCAGTACTTTCTCTAGCTGCAGTGATGAAATGGAATATACACCAAATGGATGTCAAGACTGCTTTCTTGAATGGTGTAGTGGAATAGGAAGTGTACATAGAGCAGCCACTCGGTTTTGAGACACATGATAGGGAGTCTCATGTGTATAGATTGAAGAAATCCCTATATGGTTTGAAACAGGAACCCAGGACATGGTACGACAGAATTGATGGCTTTCTATCCAGTTTGGGCTTTACCAAAAGTAAAGCAGATTCCAATATTTACTACAATGTTGAAGATGGTAACCTAGTGATACTCCTACTATATGTAGATGATTTGTTTGTAATAGGTATGGATGGGTTGATTGCTGATACGAAGAGGAAGCTTGCTGCCAAGTTTGAAATGAAGGACTTGGGTATGATGCACTATTTTCTAGGCATGGAGGTGTGGCAGAATGCAGATGGAATCTCCCTCAGACAAAGGAAGTATGCAGTAGAAATCCTGAAGAGTTTTGGGGTGATGGCCTGCAAGGCCATGATCACACCTATGACATCGAACCTGAAGCTATTGAGTGATGCTTCATCAGAAGCGGTTGATGCTACGATGTATCGTAAAATGATTGGGTCCTTGATATACGTGATGAAAATGAGACCAGATATTTGCTTTGCTATGAACACCTTGATCCAGTTCCTAACAGATCTGAGACATGTTCACTTGATTTCTACAAAGCATATTCTGAGGTACCTGACAGTTGATTATGGGCTCAAGTATGAGGCAAATCAGAAGATTAAACTAGAGGGTTATGTTGATTCAAATTGGGCAAGTAGTGCCATTGATAGGAAGATAAATTTAGGGTGTTGCTTCAATATGGGATCAGGTGTGATCTCTTGGTTTAGCAGGAAGCGATCTTGTGTGGCACTGAGTACAACTAAAGTAGAGTATTTTAGAGCTTGGTTAGCTAGTTTTGAGGCAGTATGGCTTAGGAAGCTACTGTCTGATTTATTTGATCTCCAGTTGGATGCTACTTGTATACATTGTGACAACCAGAGTTATGTGAAGTTGTCGGAGAACCTAATGTTCCATGACAAGTAAAATCATATCGAGATCAAGTATCGCTATATAAGGGATATGGAGTAGAGCAGATCAGTGAAGCTCCAATATGTTGTGATGGGCGAACAAATAGCTGATGTGTTGACAAAGCCATTGGCCAGGGTGAAGTTTGAGTAATTCAAGGAGAAGCTTGGTGTTCTCTAGATTGAGGTTCCCTCCAAAGGGAAGTGATGAGTCTGTGAGCCATTCTGACATGGTGAGAGGATTGGTTCCTTCCATGTTCAGATGTAAGGGCTGAGTCATTTTGTCATGGTGAGAGGATTGGTTCCTTCCATGTCAGATGTGCGTGTTGAGCCATTATGATGTGAGTATAGGATTGGTTCCTACATGATCAGATATAAGCGCTGAATGCCATTCTTGAAATGGAGGAACCTGGTCAGTTACTGTTGTAAAGGAAAGTATCCTATGGCTAGGGTTTAAGAGGCCATCAACATACTGGGGTTGAAAGAGAGATGCACAATGTTCAGCAAGCATATAACAGCAAGTTTCAGAGATCAGAAAGATCCACACCTGATTAACTGAAGGCTGGTCCAAGCTTTCTCTTCAATCCTCTTCTTTCTCCTCTCGCTCTGTTGTGCCCCTACCCAACAACCTCTAAAAAAAACATTATTTCATCAAATAAAATTGTATTTTATTTTGATGAAATGTTTGAATTTCATATAATTAAACTAAGGAATTGACAGCTACTGAAATGGTGACATTCCAGCAGCTACTGAAACATGAAATTCAATGTTTTTAAAAGAAATCTTTGCGAACTATGGATTAGTTGACAAAATCATTACTTTGAAATTATCATTTTGAGTGGATTTGCATTGAAAATCAAGTGATTAATGTTAATAATTTTTCATAACTTAATTTTGAAATCTTATCCAAATATTTATCATTTGATTTTATTATGTGATATTGTTATCATGAATATTGATAAGGCTTAAGGTTGACTATTATATTTTTGGCATCTTACCAAAGTTCATTCGAATTATTTTTCTTAAGGCTTTTCATCTACGCATAACACACCCTTTTTATTTGATCTTGATCTTTATGATGGGCTTCATATGTCATCTTTATTATTGCATGTAAAGGTCGACGTTAATACTATGGGTTATGGGATTTGTTTTTCATATTTTAAAAACAACCATATAATGAAGAAGTGACGTATTCGTTACCAAAGGCAAATCATGATTAATTCAACGTTTAAAAAGAATGGTGATTGGGGTTTGGATTATTTCAACTTAAGTTTGTCACGACATTAAAATGCTTCATTCTTAGTTCAAGGTAGATCATTCTATTTGTCACAAAAAATGAATATCATCAAAACTTTGACGTGCAATAACTGAAAAGAATAAACCCACTTTGATTTATGGAGTTCAACGCCACGTGTGGATTGAAATTATGTTCTCACATTTAGTTATGTTTGTTTTAAAAAAGGATTTAGAATTGGATTCATGTCAACGCATTGATATCATTTTTTACTTGATCGCCAGCTAACTGAAAGTTAGAAATAGTTACCAAGCTGTTTGATTGCAGTAATATCTTCAAACTTTTAATAAGAATCACCTCATAATAATGCCATTAATTAAAATCACTAAGTTTGAGGAAGATATTGCCATATTTTCAGCCGTAAAATTTCAGTTTCTTTAATGAGCAATGAAGACATAAACCCTATTTACACTACATGCTTATCAAAGAAGAGTTCACAGTGATTTTCTCCATCTGATTGCGCTGGTTTTAGGTGATAAAATATATTTTTGTTAAAAATGATAAAGGTAGATCGATTCTGGATTCCACGATTGATTATGTTGTAAATATTTTACAAAAAAATCTCATGAAAATGAGGGAAAAGGAGATAAATTTATTTCTATTTTATTATTCTATTTTTTTATTAATTTTTGCCTCTCTTTGTGTGAGCGATTGGATCATTCTTATGCAGGTTCATAAAATAAGGAGTAGATAATTATGTTATCTCTTGAATATCAGGTTTGCTGCGATGAATAAGCCAGATAGAAGGTGATTAGATTCATTCCAGAAAAGGAACAAACTGCCGGGATTGTTGCCAGTTACAAAATCACGTTTCCAATTGACAGGCGATTTTCTGAGTCACGTTGTGAACAAACAGAGACAAATCTAAAAAATATGGCACATGGGTTTTCTTCAGAATGGACCCATTTAGCTTTACTTGGGGGGATTTTGCCAAAAAATGATGGATTCTAGGAGATTTCTAGGATTCTTTGAGCACGATTTTGGCAGTTGCGGCCGGCAACGAAATGGTTGTTTCCAGAAATTCACCTGTGCAGAGTTTATTTTGTTTGGATTTCTTCTGATCATGGTGTATTTAATGAGAGAATAATTTGATTGTAGGAGGGGGAGGACTGGACTGAGAGATTTCTCTCTCAGATCAAAACATTGCTGCCTGAATAATTCTGTAAATGCTCAACAGCATTGAAGAACTTCTTTTTCAATGTTGGAAGATCAAATCAAGAGCTGGAGCTGGGGAAAGCAGACTATATGCTGTTAAAGATTAAGAGATTTCTCTCTTGAAAGCTCATAAATACTACTGCTAAGGGGTCGATAGTTAATGGAAGGGAAAAGACAAGACTGGGTTTGATTTATTTGTGACTTTGGACAACTACCTGTTTGCAGCCTCAATCTTTTGAACTGGTGATACCTTAATATATGTTTACTGTTTGTATACATTGCATATACTCTTGGTATATGTTAGTTCTGTTATTTCCTTTTTATAATTTATTTATATTTGTTAAAATTCTCTACAGAAGTTTACAAATATAAATCTCTCATGTAATTATCGATTTTCATGTTTCGATTTTGCTGATGTATCATGTTGTGTAACTGACGATTGATATTGTTGTTTATATGATTTGTAATCATTACTGTTTGGTTTTGTTAATATTTAAACTTCTTTAAATATTATCAAAATGTATTCATGCGGTAGTTCCATTAGCATAAATCGATTTCATGGTTAATTTCTCGCATTGCTCTTGATCAGAATAAATTGATTTGCATGTTGTTTCTTTTAAACTATTTTATAAAAAACAACCATTGAATCATATTCAGGTTATTTTCTAATTCTTGGTAATTAATGTATAGTTGTCAATAATGTAAATTTTATAACTCATTTAGACATGTTTTTGATTATTTATAAGCCTAGTTAATTAAATAGATTTGATTCATAGATTAATTTAATCAACTTACTAATTCATTAGTAAGTAGATTAACTAGCTTGATTTGTACATTCGATTTAATTAACCAAAGTAATAGCTTTAGTTTTATTTTTTAGACTTAGTTTAGTTAGACTTTCAGGCTAACAGAGCCTTTAAACCTGTCGGAAACAACCATCCCAAACAGCTTGGAACCTGCTCTAAGGATCCCGGTCTGGGTTGTCTTCCCCGTTACGTGCATAGTCATATATGCCCGTCAACACGCTCCAAGAGACTTGCAAAATGAATTATACCTTCCTCAAACCATTATGACCACATATAAACAAATGATAATCAAATAAATCTGAAATAATAATCTGAATAACATCATCATATGATCATAAACAAAGATTCAATCACACATTGAACAATGATTTGGGAAGAAAAAGGACATCACATCTTTATTAATCTTGAAAACAAGTACAAGTATACCTTCTCTTCAAGTTTGGCACCTCACGAAACCTTGATCTGGTTCTGCTGCTTCTCTTCTCCAAAGAACTCAGCCTCCAAGCTCTGCAACACAAGGGAAGACCTCCAGGGAAAAAGTGTAGGCAAAGAGAGTCCCGATTCCTCCAGCATAACAATGCATAAAATCCAAGTCCCTTCTCATGGCCTTTCCTACCTATATTTATATCGGTGAAATAAGGTAGTTTGAAGGTTAGAGAAGTTACAGCAATTAAGGAAATCCAGTTACATGACATAACTAATCTCCAGTTAACGCGTGTTTTAATATTTAAATGTTAAGAAACACATTCGCGGGTCCGCAGTAGAGCAACCCACGAATGATTCACGACTATATAGAAGAGAAACCCGCGAATACAAGGATTCGCGACTTGCTACAAGGGAGACTCACGAGTGATGCGCGAGTTGTCAATAGAGAAAGTCGCGAATACATCCTAACATGGAAAATGTGGCAAATTAATTAGCTGGATAGAGGCAGAATGTATTTCATAATAAGCCAAGCTATAGTATTCTAGGCAAACCTCAATCCATAAGTGTCCTTTTGTGTGCCAACATAAGGAAAGTTGACACTTGGATGGAGAGGTGCCATTCTGGTGTATAACAAATGCCCCCTATTGTGTGAGGTTATAGGGGAAGACAATAGCTGAAATAAATTATAAAGGAAAGAGCTGAGTATGGAGAGAGAGCAGAGAATCCAAGATCGAAAGGCTCGAGTGAAGTTACTTGTAAGAGAGATAAATGTCAGAAAACTGATCTCTAGAACATACACCTCCATATACAAAACATCGCCATAAAGATACAGGCGGATCCAACATATGTATAACTGATGAAACTATCATGGTCGCTCAATATGCAAAAAGGTGCCATATCAAATCTAAAGGAGTCATGGCCACAAATGAACAAGGTGGATCCATACTCGACAATCGATCATAGCCACAAAAATACAAGGTGGATCTATGTCTCAGCAAAGTGTCATATAAAATATAACAAGGTCTTGCGCAACTTGGGCAATAGAAAAAGATGACAATACTACTGTCGGCCCAAGGTCTTCAATCCAAACCACCCAAAAAAGGTACGAATCCTAACCATGCGAATAAAGGAGTTGAAGTCGAACATGGAGGAAACCGTCTGATTACCTATCAATAATGAAAACCGTTAACAAACGCGAGGGAAACCACCATTAATGAAAATGGTTCCCAAGGTACCTAGTACATTCTAACAAGTGTGATTACAAGGACTTGAAGTCGAACACTTGAAGAATCCATCGAGTAGGAGACATTAAAGAATACCCACTACCTAATAGCGAGGGAAATTGCCATTGAGGACAACAATTCCCAAGGTACTGCCATAAAACTCTAAATCTCATTCCCAGAGCAAGATGTGTTGCGTTCGATAGGAAAAGATCCATTGGAAGGAAGGCATTAAGGCATCCTTCATCATCCAACATGAGGTAAGTCAAAGACTAATTGGATCTGGAATTGGTACTGAATGTCACAAAAAGGATCGCTGAAGACATGATGTAATGAACTGATACCAGGGAATGGCCGACAAAGGTTTAATCCTTGAATAGTGAGCACGACACAAAAGTGACTTAGGCAGCTTTTGACACAAAAGGACCAATGAAACAAATCTTCCATGTAGGAGACATTAACAGATTCCCCATATCATTGGAAAAGAGACCAACTGGAGGAGTAAGAAAACTCTGAATTAGGATAAGGTCAAAATACTAGGGCCCAACTGTTGATAGACTCAAAAATGGTGCTTTGTTCAAGGAAACAAGACTCCCTGCCATGATGTAAAAAGACATGGAAATAAACCTTCCCCTTCCCTTCTTTCTTGTAAAGGTTTAACGAGTCCAAGAAAGCAAACTCGGGACCATCTTCATTTTTTGACAATCTCAAAGAAAACAAAGAAGAATGCTTGATAAGGCACTGATTCGTGGATTTTACGAGCCCGAACTAGTACATGCTCGATGGTGTTTTCATAATTTAGAGAGTCTGAAAACTCCAAAGAAGACTCCAGGGGGGTCCTTTTTCGTACAATTTAGTCTCCTAAGAATGAAAAAGTATAAAACAAACCAAAGAAGAACTCTCTTAACTTCCGAAGAAGAAAAGGCGCACCTTTTCGTAATTAGTCAGGAAGGTCCGAAAAAGGTTAAATTACCACCTACCCAACGCTCCAAAAGCAACATATACAGCCTGAGTTTTACGAGTGTGAAGGAAGGAAAGATCACTCGGAAAGATCCATTTGATTACGAGAAATGGAGATTACAACAATAAACTCGATGCTTTGTTCTTTAGGGTTTAACGAGCATGACAAAGACATAAAGTACACTTAGAATCTTTTTCATGTTTTGGTCCACAGCACAAAAAAGAGAAAACTAAGCTCATACCGGGGGTTCCTTTTCCATAAGTTTAGTCCCTCAGGTCCGGAAAAGAGATAAAACTATGCCTGAGAATACTCTTCTCAATTCAAAAAAAAAGAGAGGGATCCTTTCTCGTATTATTCCACATGGTCCGAGAAAGAGATAACCTACCACCAATGTGGATGCCCTTTCACATATTCTTAACGAGCCTGAACGGACAAGTTTACTCGGCAGTCAAGTCTATTTTGAGGAGTCATACTTGGGCCTAAATAAACTCATAATATTTCCCGTGAAGTTTTAACGAGTCCAAAAAAGTCAACTCGCGGCCTGCTTACTGTTTTTAACGAGCTCGAAGGAGAGCAGAAAGAATGCTCTAAATGCAAGGAGACAAGTGTCATAGACAGGCGAAACTAGTTCCAAGCACAAGAAACAAACCTATGCATAATGCAAAGAAAGTGAGCAAGATAAGGACACTCAAGGAAGGTCTCCTCGGGGTAAAGGGTGTCAAGTTGCAAAGGAAAAATGATACAAGGCTCAGCGGCAATGAGAACAAAGATGAGGTCTTATACAATGAGCTAAAAGCGTGGAAGTCGGCATCAGGCTCATAAGCACGAGAAAGGCATATGAAAATGCAATTACAGCTTGAACAACAAGGTGAGGCCCATAAACAGTTGTGCATCCAACTAATAATCCTGTCTCCAAGAAACAACAACATCAGAAGAAACGATTCGATGCGGGTCACTTTGGCAAAAACACTTGTGACTTTGCTATCTTCTACAAAAGGAAAAGTCAAGGCAGAATCAACCGAAGAAGATTCTATAGAACCAAGGCTCGAGGGTTTATAATCAATAAGATCAACCTTAGAAGAGAAGCGAAAATCAACAAGGGAGATAGAGTCTACAGGAACAAACTCAATATAACAGGAGCTGAGAAATTCATAAGAAAAAATCAAACTCATCAGGATCACTGACTTGCTTTTCAAATGAAGAATCAAAAGACTCAACAAAAACCAACATAAGA
>LPNX010137683.1:300675-365675 GCA_001517045.1 Pseudotsuga menziesii
GTCCGCAGTAGAGCAACCCACGAATGATTCGCGACTATATAGAAGAGCAACCCACGAATACAAGGATTCGTGACTTGCTACAAGGGAGACTCGCGAGTGATGCGTGAGTTGTCAATAGAGAGAGTCGTGAATACATCCTAACATGGAAAATTTGGCAAAGTAATTAGCTGGATAGAGGCAGAATGTATTTCATAATAAGCCAAGCTATAGTATTCTAGGAAAACCTCAATCCATAAGTGTCCTTTTGTGTGCCAACATAAGGAAAGTTGACACTCGGACTAAGAGGTGCCATTCTGGTATATAACAGTTACCAGGAAAGCTCAGTTTCAGACTGAGGTCCATTCTGATGTGACTGTAGGATTGGTTCCTACATGATCATATGTGAGTGCAGAGCCATTCTGAGGTAATCATAGGATTGGTTCCTTCAATGATTAGATGTAAGTGCAGAGCCATTTTGAGGCGATTGTCGGATTGGTTCCTTCAATGATCAGATGTAAGTGCAAAGCCATTCTAAGGTGATTGTAGGATTGGTTCCTACAATGATCAGATGTAAGTCCAAATCCCTTTTGGCATGAAGGATTGGTTCTTCAGATGGTCGAATGTAAGTGTTGAGCTTTTCTGACATTGATTGCTAGATGTGAGTGTTGGCCCTTTCTGATAGGGTTATGGAATGTGTTCCCACATGGTCAGATGTGAGTGCTATCTGTGCCTTTCTGATATGATTATAGGATTGGATCCTACATGATTAGATACAAGTGCTTTGGTGGGCCATTCTAACTTAGGGTCAGATATAAGTGCTGGAAAAGACCTACATGGAGGCTAGGCCTATAGCCAGCATGAAAAAGGGCTTGCTCTGTAGAACTTCCTGTGACAGGAAGAATCAAGAGATAGCACCCATAATGATGATCTAGTAGAGATGTTCCAAAAACAGAGATGATCCAGATTAAGTGATGATCCAAATCTAGTGATGATGATCCACATCAAGTGATGATTCAGATTCAAATGAAGATGACTTGAAGATGAAGATAACTTGAAGATGAACATGACTTGAAGATGAACATGAATTGAATATGACAAGGACTTGATGATGATCCAGATTATATAGAGAAGAAGAATTGTGCTGATAAATTGTGTCAAGAGAATACCTTCCTAGTTAAGAGGGAGTGTTGATGTAATTGTAACTTTGGAATGTATTCACTTGTATTTCTTATGTATTGTACCCTAATGTTTATTCCGGGAAGTGTTTGTAATGTAATTGAGTCATGTCATGCCTTGATGTTCCAATTAGGAGTTTCTATAATGTAAAAAATTCATGTCAAGTCAATGTTGGTAACCCTCCTATTGCTCAAGGGTTAAAGTCCCCACAGTTCTAGGGCACTAAGGTTATTAGACTCTCCTAGAGAAGTTGGCCCTAGCGAGTCATTGTCAAGTTGAGAATTACTATAAATAGAGAGTGAGCCTCTCTATTTATCACAAACTCACTCACACTCAGTTGTAGCACATAGCTAAGGGAGAAGAAGTTGCTAGGGCTATAAATAAAGAGGCTACTGTTGTCAGGAGATCATCTTACTATTTTGGGTTTTACTTTTGGTGCTAATTCTATCTCCGAGGAAGTTGTAGGGTTTTCCATTTATGGTTTCCCAGAGGAAAAAAATTGTGTTCATTGTCTCTTGTGTTTTACTGCTGTGCTTGGTATTCTCTCAGTTAAAGATCCTAATATAATGCTAGCTTAATGTTAAAAAGATAACAGTTTGCGTATAACAATGGTTGCCAGACTTCCGCCAAGATGAGTCCCTTTGAGGTACTCTATGGATGAAAGTGTAGAACACCAGTTACTTGGGATATCTCAGTAGATTAGCTCATGTTAGGGCCTAATTTGTTGATGGACTTGGAACAATTGGTTACCAAGGTCCAGCTGAATCCTAAAGAAGCACAAGACCACTAGAAAAGTTATGCGGATCAGGAAAGAAAAGATAAGAACTTTAAAATAGACGATCATGTTTACTTGAAAGTAAAATCCAAACGAAGCTCATTGAGCTTGGGTAGGTGTGGTAATTTAGCACCTATATTTTGTGTACCTTTTGAAATATTGGCCAAGAAATGTCCAGTGGCATATGAACTAGTGTTACCCATGCATGTAACATTCCATAATGTTTTCCATCCATATTTGTTAAAGAAATATGTTTATGATACTAAACATGTTGTTGATTGGTCCCTATTATAGGTGGAACCTGAAGGGGAGTTTTCCCTTGAGCCTACTCATATACTGGACAAGAGAGAGGTGCATCTTTGTAAATGCATCGCTGTCCATTTGAAAGTGAAATGGAAGCACATTGAAGCTGATTAGGATACTTGGGATAATGAATCCACCATGAGAAAGGCTTACCCCGCCTTGTTTCATGATGTCATTCTGAGTCCCTAGAACACTAGGGACAGTGTTTTTCTAAGTGGGGAGGGATATAATATCCCAAACTTTGGACCTAACACTTATAGTCATGTTCCTATTGATTATGATGATTATCTTGATGTTTTATTTTTATATTGGGTCGAATACCCCACTGCATATGAACATGATGATTTGTTTTATAAATTGGGCATAAGCCAATTATTGATGACATAAATATATGCTTGTTTGTGTTGGGCATGGAAACTAAAGCACATGATTGATGAGATGTTTTGTGTCGAGTGGGACGCTCTAGAGCACATGAGTGATTCATGATTTGTGTTGAACAAGAAGCTCTCAAACACTTGAGTGATTGATGATTTGTGTTGAGCGAGGAGCTCTAAAGCACTTGAGTGATTGATGATTTGTGTTGAGAGAGAAGCTCTGGAACACATGAGTGCTTACCTTTGTGTTGAGCGAGAAGCTCTGGAACACATGAAAACATAATTGGAAGTGTTGGGCATAAGCCCTCGAGCCTTCCATGTTGACGTTGAGCATAAGCTCTGGAGCATCAGATCCTTGGCCATTGTATCCCTAGGTGTATCATACAAGTACATCCTAGCATTAGTGTTGAGAGAGGAGATCTAGAATTGCATTGAATTGTAACTCCCTCTTAAAGCGTTGAGTATGGGCTGTGGTAAGCACTAGGGGTTACTGAAAAGAATTTAATAAACTTCTGAGTGAAAACGACTCGAGAAAATATTGATCTCATCATACTTATTTATAAGTGATTAAATGAAATTTTGAATTTTTGTCTTCTCATCAAAGTACTGAAGATATACCACATTATACAAGGGAAATACAACATGCAAGGATGTTCAGAGTTTCCTATCCTAGTAGACCTAAACCATATACCTACTTGACCTTAATGAAAAAGTGGCATTAAGTCTAGGGATCATGGTATATGATGCCCAAAGACAAATGTTAACAAGTGTTATATTATTATTTACTTTATACATGGTATGTATAAAGAGTTGAATATAATTATAATATTAATGATGAAAGAGAAAGAAAATCTCCATCCAATTATTATTTATTATGTAAAGATAATAAATAGTCCAAAATGTAAAAAGTCCAATTAGGAACTAGTAGAAAGTTCCTAAGTTAAAATATTGATAATTACCCAAAGTAATTGAAAAGGGTTAAATTAAGAAACCAATGTTTCTTGATTTAACTATCCCTTTGACTGAAAAGTCTGTCTATAAAGACTCAAGCCAAGGAAAGGCTCGGGGTTCTTATCTATCATTAGAGGAGTCATTTTCTGCCTATTTTCTCTCACGTAATTCTTGGAGAACATTTTTCCTAGAAGGAAAAAAGGAGAAGTGATCTAGATCTGATATACCATATAGGAATCCCTACCTTAGGAGCTCTAAGCTACTTTCATGTTGGATTCCAGCTCAGGGGGATCTAGATTTAAACCAGGAACGGTTCTGGGTCATGTTTGGGTGGAACGTGGTAGTTTCCAAGTGATTGAAGGTCATATCTTTCTTGAATTGTTAATACTAGTTATTTGAGTGTGTAGGTTGAGCCATTAACAGAGCTTCAAGTTACAGGTATGAAGCCCTAGAATATCTATTCTAATTTCCTAGAATAAATGCTATCTATGTTAGGTAAATGATTACCTTTCATTTCCTAACCCAATGTATCTGTTTATCTATTTAAAACTTCCAGGGTTTGCATCTTAAAGTATTAACCCTAGGCTGTAAGTGATTTATTATACCAAGTTATCCAGGGTTTAATTATTGGTTTATTTCCCCAATTTCAATTTATTTACTAATGTTCATCATGGGTTCTACACCCTAGTTTAATTTCTATAGTAGTATTATTGATAAAACTGGGTTATGTAAAAACTAGGTTATTTCAGACATGCTGATATTGTTCATTTAGTCCTCATATACTCTACTGACATATTACATTTGTCAGTAGAGACATGATGTAGATTTAAATAGATTAATCTTAGAAGTAAATTGAGAATACATATATGTATAAACTTACAATCTAGATAACCTAAGGTACTATCTATAAATTGGACTACTATGTATATATATATATATATATATATATATATATATATATATATATAGACATCAAACATAAACAAATCAAAATACCATCTATAAGTATTCTACACTAAAATCTAAGATAAATAAACCATTAAAACCTTTCAAGATCTGCACCATTAATACCCGTTAACTACTAAATCATTCCATCAAATAAACATCATCATAACGAATTAAACAAGAGGTATTGTGACCATTCTTTTGGTCCAAGATTTCATCTCTGTTCCTACACTAATTTGCTCATAAGTAAAACATTTAAAAACAAATTAAAGAACTCTGCAATTTTAAATGAAGGTCACGATATCAAGCCCTGTGGGTTCACAAACCCAAGTCCCAGGCCTCTATAAAAACAACCAAAATATATACACATAAATCGTAACCAAATTACATAACTCAGCTAGTCATCCCATATAACGAATTAAACACTAGAAAAAAGCATACACAAGAATATTTTCTATTTTAATAAACCATATCAAAATATCTACATAGCGCCAAATAATCATGATGGGAATAGGAATCGAATCCTCTAGGCATGCAAACCCAACTCACATATAATTAAAAACACAACTCATTACATCAACCATGAACAAGATTCAAGCCCTGTGTATAACTTTTACCAAGGCCACGTTATACATACATCGTATGCGGGCTACATTAATAACCACAATAATATTAATAAACAAACCAATACACTACAGTGAGGTTGTAAGACCTTAGTTTTTTCCCAATGTTGTAAGTACAGCCTAGACCAAAATAATTATTACATAGTCAATTTAAAAGTCTATCTACAGCAACAAAGGAAATCGTGGGCTTGCACCAATGGCTCACATATAATCCACATAATTGTCTAAACCAACGAAATCTTAAACAATAAAACAACCATATGAAGCTATGTGTATTATCCACATAAGCCAAAGCTATAAAATAAATTACACAACATGTAATTAAACAACAAACTAAAACTGTTAACGACTTCACCTACGAGAGCCGTCATGGGTTCATACTCATGGTTTCTCCACATCCCTTAATTCATCAATTAAATTAACATAGTAAAGGATTGAAAAAATCAAGCTATCGCAATAATTGTGGGAGGGCTCATTCCATACTCGAAATGGCCTCAACCCAATGCTGTCAAATAATTACAGTTAACATATAATCCAATCATTTATACATAGTCAATAAACGAAGGCGACTGCCACATATTTAACCTGCAGAGCTACAAATAGCACGAAAATAATCCAACACATACATAGTAAGCACATTAACCATTTCCATTTTCATAAATGCATAGTATATATATTTACATAGTAATGCCATTATCGCAGTCAAGTTGTACACAGTCCCACCATGGGCTTGTGCACCATTGCAAGCAAAGGTGCTGCCCAGGCATGAATGCCCCAAAATCCCATAATACAATTTACATAAATGAAAATAAATACACAAATCTTGTGAGAGCACAAGTTTTCTCGATGGCCAACAAATGCCATAATAACATTTTAAAATCCCAATTTGTTATACACGGGCTCGAAGGTTCATCAAACCCCATAGAGAAGCTCCAAACCAAATGACTCAAACAAAACATAGAACACGCTGAGAGAAAATAAGTGTAGGATTATTGGAAAGCATTACCTTGCACCTTGGATCCACAGTCAAACCAATGAAGGAGCTTAAGCCACATTTCTCTTCACCCTCCCTTGGCACCTGTAAACACCAAGTGAAACCAAGATGAGAATTATGGCAATGATAAGATCCATAAAAGAAAACAAATTGCAGACATAAAACCCTAGAACAAGGAATACCTTTGTATTAGGAAGGTCTCCTCCATTTCCCCTGCGCAGAGCCAAGACCAAACCCCAACAACCAAATAAATGACAATTCCATCGTGAGCCAAGCCCTAAGCTTGGGTTTCCATGAAAACCGAGGTGCATTAATGGCACCAGCTGGTATCCACTTTCAAAGCCAAAACCCACTTTTCTATAGTTTGATATCGTCGCTTCAACATAGGTCTCCATTTCCATGCAAGGCTTAAACACCATTAACATATGGTTCAACGATATGGTATTTTTTCCACCCCAAAACATATCACAAGGTTTAATACATTGCAAGGTTATGTCTAGTGCATAGTCCATGCATGGTATGCGCTAGTCCAAAGTCAAAGCCACAAGGAATAAATTATATAAATAACATATAAACCATAGGATTAAAACCTTAGTGCAATGCACTTTCACTAAGGTTAATGCTTAGTAAGCATGGCATATGAAATATGCCATGTTAGTAACTAAACTTTATAAAAATCAAAGGTTTGGTTTTTAAGCCAAGATCATAACCTGCAAATAGAAAACATAGGACATGTTAAATTTGTTAATAAAATAAACATAGAGTGTAAATATATTAAGACATAAAAGAAGAAATATAAATCATAATGAAGTGTAAGTAGTACATAGGAAATTTAGCTGTGATAGCTAATTGACGAAAATAGTACTTACCATGTTACAAATCTGAGTCAGTAAGGAACCGTAGTAACAAACAGGAGGTCTAGTAGGATCAAGATATTCAATGATCTTTAAATGAGACTCCACCGCAAAGTATGATCTTCATATGAAATAAAAGAGGTGCCTTAGTTCGGAGAACTAAGTAAGCCTGCAAATAAGTAAACACCTTTACCTCTCAAACCGTCATGGGAGAACGAGTCCCGCCACTCCTCCCACTTTGTTTCCACAAAAAAAGTTAAGTTAGGACTTTATAAATAACAAGACTATGCAGAAAGGGAGAAGCATTTAAATCAAGTAATGACACATACGCGACAAATTTATAACCATAAGAACTAAGAAGTAAACAGTGGTACGACATCATGAGTAAAATACATTAATAATAATGACTGAAAGTGTTATCACTCTAGGAAACTCCTCTAGGTTGCAGCTTGAGGATTCCTGGTAACTTAAATGTGTTTATATTTTTTGTTAACACCATTATTTAGCAGAGAGCAAAAATACCATGGTGAGGAGAAAATAATGGTCATTCATAATACTTTGGTTAAATTTTATGGTATGAGGGTAGCGCAAGATGCAAAAAGCAAGGAATTGTCAAAAGATCCTACGGTGTGAAGCGGAAATGAGAAGATCAACGGCCTATATTGTGTCCGCTTTTCAAAGATGCGAGGAGAATAAGCGTATGCTGGCGGCTAATGTTATGTATGGATCAACGATCGTTGATCCATCCGGATGAGATCCACGGTTTGTATAAGCTTCGCTTTGTAAACATGTGCGGTAGATAAAACCATGAAACTCCGTGGAATTGGATACGTGCCACTTGATCTAACGCCGGAAAAATAAAGGTAGACTACATCGACGGTTGTGGATGATTCCGGAGCGCTAACTTGCACGATGGATACAATCTGGACGCCTGGCGGAATGAGGTAAGTGGCATTTGATCTGATGGTTGAAAATTAAAGGTGGAATAGATCAATGGTCACGAATGGATCCGGAGTGGGAAAGTGTGCGGAAGATAAAGGTAAAGGGTGGTTGCAGAATATAAACCATTGTCCACGTGGTCAATCATGGTGCAATCCAGAGACGAAAGTGGTTTAGTGGAAACTGCCAAAGGAATGTTCCAGAGTGGGGTCCTATAAAAGGGAAGTTGACTTGTCTCGTGGTTATTTTATTGGCGCCGGACAAGTGAAAAGGACTTACAGATTCGTCAACCTTTGAATGTCAGTTTCGGGCACACGCCGCTACAGTTAACAGGTAAGGCTTAAACACCTATAATTTGTCCGTTTGAATTTCTATTGTCAACTAGATTATGGACCAGGAAAAGTAATTGCAAGGGTCTGGTCATATTGTAGATGACAGGGAAGATTATTTAGTTGATAGAGATAGAGGTGTGTGTGACCCCTTTCTGTCTATAGGAAGCGTTTCAGTCAGTAAGGAAAGGTTATGGCACTATAACTCACAAGGAAATGATGTCTTGAATGTTTGTAAATCCTTTTTTTACTATTTTTCCATTGAACAAACCTTGCATTTTAAAGAATTCATGGAATGGTGTGCTGTGAATTACTCCCGTTCTTAGAGAATCATTGTAATCCACTCTACGTCTTGAATCCTCTGTAAAATCAATGACAAAGTTATCCGCAAAAATCTCAATTTGCCTCACAGTTACCCTGACCAACGTGAACCTGTGAATGAGTTAATCCTTGCTGAATTGTTCAAGAGTTGTGAAACTAAAATCCGTTTCCAATTCTTCTCCAATATTTTGAAAGAAGGTCAATCTTTAGATGGTATTTTCTTACCTTACCCTGTGCATATTTTTAAAAATGAAGTTCAATTAGTGGTATCCCTAGTCTGTCAAATATTTGGTCTTGATGATGATTGTCACGTGAGTGAAGTCATCCTTGGTTTTTTATTGAAAATAAGTTCCTTAGATTCTGAATCCCAATCAGTTCCTATGTTTAGTCTAGATGAGTACTTAGCAGAAGCAATTCATCTTTAGCTAAGTGAATTCCCAAAGGTCAGGTTCTTTAAATTTTAGAATTACCTGTTGAACATGCTACTATGTTCAAATGTCACTGAGTTACAATTTTTGAGTACTATTTTCTCCTCTAATTTGCCCAAGCAAATCAGTATGTTTAAATTTGCCAATTCAATCATGTCTGAGATATATAAAATGTTGTTCGATGAAGAGTTGCCGCGTGTGTTGGAGGAGATGAAGTGTCTGATGCAGCCCTCACCCGAGGACCAAGTTGGAGACTGGTTCCTGCACAAAGATTCCACTGTTTTAAGGGTATACAGATTTACCGGGCAGCCTTATAAGTTACCCACTTTTCTGACCCTGAGAATTTTTGCTTTGGAATTCATGAGGCAAAGGTTGCAGTCTGAGGAAGAGCATTTTGGAGATTTTAAAAAATCTTCAAATATCAAATTCCCCCTCAAGGTTGGCTCTTTCATTTTTAAAAATAAAGGTTCCTTAGTGTTTATTGAAAAGTTATTGGCAGGAATGGAATTCAAAAAGGAGCCAAAGATAAATTATGATCCCCACCATATAATCTCCCTGAGGAAACAGGCCAACAAGAAAAAACCGTTTGATCACCAGTCTATTGAAGGTTTGGCTGAAATCGCTAATCTGTTGCAGTTTATGGAGACTCCTAGGTCTAATGAAGATACATGTACTGTACCAGTTACAGTATTCCAAATAATAGAGGGTACTAGTATTGTAATTAAAATAAGTCTCTCTGAGGTCGACAGCATGGAATTGGATGAAGACGGATCACATAAAAAATCCAAGCTGTCTGAAGGTGGTGGAATTTCAAGCGAAGAAATTTCTAATGATTTCAAGAAAGTTTCCCTGGTCCCAACAAAAGTTGTACAAATAAATCAGTTTTCATTTAAAAGTGTAGATGGTTTAGAGTCAAGTTCAACTTTCAAGTCAAAAGAGGAGATCAAGGCTAGTTATATGGAGAAAAGAAAACAGTCTCTGGAAGAGACAAGAAGTTTGCTTCCGTGAGTAAGAAATTTAAACAATCCAAAAACTTCTTTGATCTCTGCCAGAGATGCCGAAAGAAATACCTTCAAGTTAGCCATGGTGAATGACAAAAAGATGTCTGAGATGGAAATCCGGTTTGATAAAATCAGTGTACCGGACAAGATACAGCTTCATAAGCAAACAAGTGACATCATTTATTCAGACCTTTTACAAGCTATGATGAGAATAAACAAATTACAAATTTTTGTAGATAGATTAGAAATTCAATTGAAGCATGAAAGAATTGAAAATAAGGCCAATGCCATTCAGATTAAGAAACTACAAGAAGATATTGTCAGTTCAAGTAATGAGAAAGATAACACCCAGGCGGTCAGAAGAATGCTAGAAGAAAAGGGCAATGCGCTCCAAGTTTTAAAGAAAAAATATAAGATCCCGGGAACCGAACATGTTCAGTCCTCCGAGTTATTGGTTCTACAAGAAGAGAAAGATAAGATGCATCAAGAGATGATGGAACATAAAGGAAAAACTGTCGAGCTGCAAGAAGAAAAATACCGATGGGAAGTCGAGAGGAGTGAACTGATATCTCAAATTTCTTTGCTGAAAAAGGACCAGAATGAAGAAAAGGAGATCATGGAGGAGTTGATGAGTCAGACACCTATTGATGAAGACTTATCTATTGTGAATATTGACAAACCATTGAATGACTTCTCTGCAGATGACTTGTTAATACCTATGTCCTAGGTCAGCTTAAAAGAGGAAGAAATAAAAGAATTAAAAGCAGAAAATGAAAAGATCAAGTCTGAATTGGCCAAAGTAAATGAGAATAAAAATAAAATACTGCAAGACAAGAATCAACTACAGAATAAATTCAATGAACTTAAAGAGAAAAACATCGGGAAAGGTCCTCTCCAAGGGGCAAAGCACATCATTTGGGACACCTTGTCTATAGAGATTACCAAATTCCGGTACCATCTGAAATATATCGATGATCTATGCATTTTGATCAACTTGGCCCACCAAAGACTGAAGTTAATGAATGAACATATGGAAAAAAGGCCCCTTACCATAGCCTAGAACACATTGAATTTTTTAAATTCATTGACATATCAGAAATCACATGACATGGGAATAAAGGATAGGATATCAATAGTACTATGGGCTAAGAAATTTATCCACAAGCATCATTTAATGAAAATGGTCCAAGACAGAGCTGATGAAATGGTTTTACAGGTTAATAACTTCAAGCAAGTTTTCCAGGAGCTATTTGAGGACAGCTTGCCTTCCTTTTGGGATGAGGAGGGATGGATGTTTTCTCAGGAGTACTATCACAGCTTGTTAGTTCAGAGTCGCATGGACCACTCCAAATTCGATGATCTGGAAAAGGGCCTAACAGGGAAAACTATTGTGGATAAATTGATAGAGGATTTCAAAATTTTACAAAAGTTCCTACTTGTCAGAAAATGATTGTCCAAGGTGTCGTATGAAGCATACATGGAGCTGGAAGTGGCCATTCGAGAAATGATGGAATGTGATACCCCAAGCTTGGATCAATGGAAGGTTGTGGAAAGGTTCGGGAAGACAAAATACATCCTTCATTCATAGAGACAGGTGTTACGCGCCAAGGAGCTGACTAGACGAAGACATGTTATCAAGTTGATTTTAGCTTAATGATTTGTTAGGATTGAAGCTGTAGTTTATTATTAAGAGTTAGGAATTCAGTTACAAGACTTTAATTAAGCCGATCATTCACTTATGAAATTATTTTATGTATATATTTGCATCTATTTTATGAGATGGGGGTTGGAACCCGTCCTGTTGTTGAGAGTTTTGGAAAACATATATTTTTTGAATAACGAAGTTAAATGTGAATGAATTATCAGACATTCATGTGTCATTTATATTACAGTCTATGCTTCCCTTTCTCTGTGATTGTTTTTTCCAGTTTTACACTCCATTCTGTTTCCTTCATATTTGAAATATAGCGTTGAATGATTAAAACTCATGCTAGCTATGCTTTGATCATTGTTTCAAATATTTTATAAATCCTTCTGCTAAAGTTGATATAGAATTCGTCATATGATGCTCTATATTGATGGACTATTCTCTTCTCTTCTATTCCAAATCAATCAATGAATGACTGTGATTAAATGGTTACCTTGCCTTTGATAAATTCCTGAACATGCAATTTTGTGATATTTTTATCTATATGTGACTCCATGCCCAATGGTTATGTGTATTGTTTCAACCATCTTTATAATATTTGAGTGTTGACATATACTTCTGGCCTTGTTAAATCTATATCTGAGAGATCCTTCTCTAGAAAGAAAATCCAGTTTATTTCTAAAAGTGGTTTTGTTGTTACCTTGGGATTTACCTTTCACAACCTTGGGTACATTCTGAGTGCTAACAAACTGGCGCCGTTACCGGGGAACGAAAGTGCATGTCTGCCCTGGGAGAATGACAAAGTTTGAAGAAAGATTTCTATGGGCAAACAGGAATTTTATCAGCAGAAGAGGTTGTATATTTGCCCTGGCGACTCCATTGTGAAGCTTGTTCAGAAATTAAGGAGTCATTCTGGCTTCGAGAAGACACACACGAGGTAACTTTGATACCGAAGTCTTGAAAAGTTTTGAAGACCCAGAAAAGCTATTTAAAAGAAAAAATAAATAAAAGCTATATTTTCCTTTGTTTGGTGCATCATCATCTCAAGATTCTCATATTGATCCAAAATGGGAAGTTAACGTTGGAAAAAATATGTTAAAAACAAAATCTGAGCCTGACCTTAAGAATACTGAGTTTAATCCCCGTAGGTTAGAATCTTACTTGTTGGATTCCCTTTGGAGAGATTTGCAACAAACCACAAAGGCAGAAACATTTACCTCTCAGAATACTCAAACCTCTTCAGTCCCTGCGAATCCACCTAGACCAATGGCAACCATATTTGCTCCCCTGCATTTGCCTGCTGTATTACATGATCTTCCTCTGAATTATTCCCAAAAAATTTCCTTATTTGATGGAGAAGGTGACATAACCACAAAATAGCATGTTGCCAAGTTTGAAGATTTCATTGACTTGGAAGAAGTTGATTTCCCAGATGTCAAAATGCGGTTATTTGCCCAGAGTTTGTCAGGCGAAGCAAAGAAGTGGTTTAAAGATCTGCCAAATGGATTTATAGTGAATTTTCAGGCCTTTCAGAATGCATTTTTAGATAGATGGGATGATAAACAGAACCCTTTGCATCTTTTATCTCAGTATAATAGTCTCAAAAAAGGAGGTTTCGAATCTGTTCATGAATTCTCTAGCAGATTTATGAGGGTTTACAATTCCATCCCGGAGGATATAAAACCTTCTGCAGCCGCAACAAAATTGCACTATGTTGGAGCTTTTGATAATGACTTTGCATTTTCATTAAGGGAGAGAAAATCAGCAACTCTTTCTACCATGTTTACAGATGCTCTGGAAGTAGAAGCAAACATGATGGCGAGTGGAAAGATGAAACATAGGGATATTGATAGAAGAAAGAAGGAAGAAAATTTGCCTTCTACTTCTTCTTCTAATGATGTCAAATTTGAAATGATGTTGCAAACCATGGAAAAGTTGATGGATAGATTAACTATGGATAATAGGGGATTCAATAGAGAACAAGCTGAGCCTCAAATTAGGAATCCTAATTTCAGAAGACCGAATCCTCCTGCCCCCCCCCCTCCCCCCCCACAAAAAAAAAAAAAAAAAAAACTGACAGAGAGACATGAGGAATCCAAGAAATCAGGAGGAACAACCAATTCGTCCACCTTTTCCTGAAAATTATGTTGCTGATGAAGAAGATCCAGCTGAAAATGAGATTCACCTTTTTGGAGAGAAAGATTCGGAGATCTATCTTACTGAAGATGAGCATAACTTGTTTGAGCAAGAGGGTGGAAATGAAGAATTTGAAAGGGAAAACGAGTTGTATCAAAGGGGTTATTTACATTCTATGGATGATGTGCAAAGGAAAATCAGGTTGAGGAACAAGGATGTCCTAATAAATAAAGGGAAGGTGAATCCAAATCAGCCTTCTACTAGTTCTTTGAATGTAGAAAAGGGAAAAGAACTACAAAAAGACTCTTTTGTAAATAAAGAGGTTGAAAATGGTGTACAAAAGGATAAAATAACAAAATAGGCGACTCCGGTTGATGTGGAAAGAATTACTTCTGGTTTTAATTTACAAAATGAACTTTCAAAGCTAAAGATCTCTATTCCATTTAATGAGTTATTAAGAAACACTGAATACATGGATACTATCACAAAAATGGTCAAAAATCAAGGGGAATGGCAGTCTGACATTTTAGAACTGAATGATGACAATCCTGCTATTTCATTTGGATTAAAAGTTGAAAATTTAGAAGGGGAATAAGTTCCTCCTTTCTATTTAAGTCTAAATGTGCATGATAAAGTGGTCCATAATGCTATGCTGGACTCAAGGGCATCACATAATCTAATGCCCAAGGGAGTGGTAGAAAGTATGGGATTGGAGGTAACAAGACCTTATAAAGATCTGTACTCTTTTGATTCTAAAAGAGTAAAATTCCTTGGATTAATTAAAGACATGGTGGTAACCTTAAACAAATTGCCTTCTAAAACTATAGTTATGGATGTGGTAGTGGCGGATATCCCACCAAAGTTCAGGGTATTGTTGTCAATATCCTGGACTTCCAAATTGAAAGGCAGTTTGCAGATGGATATGTCGTATGCCACGATTGTTGTTCAAGATGGGAACAGAATATTATATAGTGAAAAGAGAACTCCATACGTAGTAAGAAGTCAGGATAAACCTAAAATTCATCACATTTATGCTGTCGATACTGATTTGGGGTCCTCCATTTTCTTCAATGATGTTGTTCCACATGATGTAGAAGAGGCTTTGCAGAAGAAGTCTGAGGATAATAAGGAAAAGGAAGTAATAGAACAGGATGCTTTTGAAGCGAAGAAAAAAAGAGAAGGCAGGTGGATTATGTACTTTGATGGGTCTGCTACGAAAGTAGGTGCTGGAGCCAGTGTGTACATAATTTTTCCTATTCAGGATTTCAAAGCCTTGTCATACAAACTGACATTTGAATGTACAAATAATGTGGCAGAATATGAAGCTCTATTATTGGGATTACATGCTTTGAAAGAATTAGGAGCTCAAAAAATAAGGATCTTAGGAGATTCTGAGTTGGTGATAAACCAAATAAATGAAAGCTATCAAACCAGGCATCCTCAGATGAGGGCTTATAGAAATGAAGTATGGGATATGCTTGGTAACTTCTTTATGGAGCATACAATTCAGGTGATTCCTAGACATGAAAATTTGGTAGCTGATTCTTTAGCTGTGGCTGCTAGGAAATTTGAAACCTCTATTGCTGGTCAAAGGGAATATCAGGTGGAAATTGTGAATAGACCATTTATTCCTGATAACTCTAAATATTGGCAGGTGTTTGAAGATGATATGCAGATCAGGATTTTCCTGTAACTTTCAGAAGAATTTGTGAATACTCCTATTGACACTGAGAATGACAATGACGAGAGTATTCAAGATGATGAAGAACTTGAGGAGGAAGGGAATAGCACTGAAAAATTGAAAGGGACCTTAGGAGGTAAGGATATCATCCAGTTGAAAAACAATTTCATACCAAGAGGACTAATCCCTTTAGAAAAGCTTTTTGATCAGAATGATGTGGCTAAAAATCCAAAAGTGAAGCCTGTTGATAATGCTATCAAAGACAAGAATATTGGTACCAAAGAAAATCCTAAGATTGTAAAGTTGTCCAAGAAATTACCTGAAAAATAAAAAGAAGAGTATGTGAAATTAATGAAAAAATATACAGATGTCTTTGCTTGGAGTTATGAGGATCTCAAAGAGTATGATACCTCTATCATACAACATATCATTCCTATAAAGCCTGGTGAGAGACCTTTTAAACAAAATCTTAGAAGAATAAACCCCAAGTTGCTGCCTATTATTGAGAAAGAAATCAAGAAACTATTTGATGCCAAGATCATTGTAACATTGAGGTTTTCAAAATGGATTGCAAACTTGGTTCCTGTCAGGAAAAAGAATGGAGAAATAAGATTGTGCATAGATTTCCGCAATTTGAATAAAGTTTCCATGAAAGATAACTATCCTCTACCCAAGATGGATCATATACTGCAGCAAGTGGTGGGAGCCGAAATAATTTCAATGCTGGACGGTTTTTCTAGGTATAATCAGATCAAGGTGTTACCTGAAGATCAAGAGAAAATTGCCTTTACTACACCTTGGGGCACTTTTATGTATGCAAAGATGCCTTTCGGTTTGATGAATGCAGGGGCCACTTTCCAACGAGCTATGGAAATCTCTTTTGTAGGGGAAATTGGGAATTTTGTAGTGATCTATATGGATGATATCATGGTCTACTCAAAGTCTAACAGAGAGCATCTGCGTCATCTGGAGAAAGGGTTCATGAAATGTAGGAAGTTCAGTATATCGTTGAACCCAAAGAAGTCCAATTTTACATTGGAATGAGGAAATTTTTTGGGCCATATAATATCAAAAGATGGAATAAAAATTGATCCTGAAAGGGTGAGTGCAATTTTGAAAGTGGGTGAACCCAGGAGCAAAAAAGAGATACAATCATTCTTGGGGCAGGTAAATTTCTTGAGAAGGTTTGTGCCAAGTTTTGTTGAGATCTTAATGAATATCACAAATATGTTGAAGAAAGGTCATGAGATAAAATGGAATGCCGAAGCTAGAAAGTCCTTTTGGGAAATCAAAAAAGAAATATCAGAGGCTCCTATGTTGGTGAGCCCAGATTTTACCAAAGACTTCTCAGTATTTTCATATGCTTCAGAATATGCTATAGCTGCAGTTCTGTTACAGAAAAATGATGAGAATTTGGAACAGCCCATAGCGTTTTTTAGGAAAATGTTAAATGATGGAGAATTGAAATATGACATTATGGAAAAACAAGCTTATGCCTTAGTCAAAGCACTGAAGGATTTTAGAGTGTATATTCTGCATTCACATATAATTGCACATGTTCCATCTGCTGCTGTAAAGGGAATCCTGACACAGCCAGATCCAGAAGGTAGAAGCGCAAAATGGATTGCTACATTATTGGAATATGAAATCGAAATAAAACTCACCAAGTTGATTAAAGGACAAGGATTAGCTAAAATGATGGCTAATTCAAATTGTGAAGCTTTGAAAATTAATTTCTTATCTCATCAAGCTAATCAATTAGATATAGAAGTGGAAGTAATGGCTGATTTTGTGGCTTCTCCATGGTATTCCGATATTGTATATGTCCTTCGAAATTTGCAAGCACCGGAGGGGTTGAGTAAGTCAAGAGCCCGGTCCATAAAGTTAAAAGATGCTAAATTTTGTATTCTAAATCAATATCTCTATTGGAAAGACCCCGAAGGAGTGTTGCTGAATTGTCTTTTGGAAAATGAAGCTCAACATATAGTCAAAGAATTTCATAAGGGAGATTGTGGGGGACATCACTCTTGGAAAGTGATGACAAACAAAATTCTAAGAGCAGGCTATTATTGGCCTACATTATTTTCAGATGTGTATAAAGAAAATAGCAAGTGTCATCAATGCCAGATTTTTTACAGAAAGAGAAAGGTACTTCCTCTCCCTTTGAATCCAATTACAATAGAAGCTCCTTTCCAGCAGTGGGGTTTGGATTTTATTCGTGAAATAAACCCCAACTCCTCAGGACAACACAAGTGGATTTTGACAGCTACAGATTATTTTACAAAATGGATTGAAGCTATCCCCACTAGAAGAGCCACGGAGAATGTCATCATGGATTTCCTTGAGGAAAATATATTGGCTCAATTCGGGTGCCCCAGAAGAATAGTAACAAACAATGCAGCTGCATTCAAATCCAAGAAAATGATTGATTTTTGTCACAAGTATCATATAATCCTCAACCATTCAACTATCTATTATCCGCAGGGAAATGGGTTAGCTAAATCTTTGAATAAAAGCTTAGTAAGGATCATCAGGAAGCTGTTGGAGGATAATAAAAGGTCCTGGCACACCAAGCTCAAGTATGCTCTATGGGCTGACAGAATTAGTACCAAAAGGGTGATTGGCATGTCTCCTTTCCAACTGGTGTATGGGACTGAAGTCATTTTTCCAGCATCATTGGGTGTTTCGGTTATGAGATATTTCCAAGATCAGCAAGAAGAACCTAATCATATGCAAAGGAGGATAAATCAGATTATTGAACTGGATGAGCAAGGGAACAAGGCTTATGACAAGGTGCAATCACATCAAGAAAAAATGAAACATACTTTTGACAAAAGAATCAAAGAACAGCAGTTTCTGATTGATGATTTGGTCCTGAAGTGGGATGCTCCTAATGAAGACAAACACGAGAAATTTGACCATATGTGGGTAGGTCCTTATGTTGTTGCTGGAAATAGAGGGAAAAATGCATTTTTGCTAGAATATCCAAATGGGGTTATTTTGGAAAGTAACCCTGTTAATGGAAGGTATCTAAAACATTACCTGTCCTAAGGTGGAGGGTAAGATTTGTATTATAAGCCTATAAATATTTATTTTTCTTTGCAAAGTCAACCCGAAAAATAGGCCGAATGTATTTGAAGCCTGCGGTGAAGGCCCTAAGATTCAGGAGGCATACTTTTCTTTTCTAAAAACAAAAAATAATATATTTACAAAAAACAGAAGATGAGTTTTATGGACGTTACAGTGAAAAAATCAAAAAACAAGCACCTAGTCTATGAGTTCTTTGATACCTCGCAGGGAGGATACCATCCCTAGATGGAGCCAGCTGTTAACACCATTATTTAGTAGAGAGCAAAAATACCATGGTGAGGAGAAAATAATGGTCATTCATAATACTTTGGTTAAATTTTATGGTATGAGGGTAGCGCAAGATGCAAAAAGCGAGGAATTGTCAAAAGATCCTACGGTGCGAAGTGGAAAGGAGAAGATCAACGGCCTGTATTGTGTTCGCTTTTCAAAGATGCGAGGAGAATAAGCATATGCTGGAGGCTAATGTGATGTATGGATCAATGGTTGTTGATCCATCTGGATGAGATCCACTGTTTGTATAAGCTCCGCTTTGTAAACATGCGCGATAGATAAAACCATGACGCTCCGTGGAATTGGATACATGCCACCTGGTCTAATGGCAGAAAAATAAAGGTAGATTACATCGACGGTTGTGGATGATTCCAGAGCGGTAACTTGCACGATGGATACGATCTAGACACCTGGCGGAATGAGGTACGTGGCGTTTGATCCGATGGTTGAAAATTAAAGGTCGAATAGATCAATGGTCACGAATGGATCCAAAGCGGGAAAGTGCGCAGCAGATAAAGGTAAAGGGTGGTTACGGAATATAAACCGTTGTCCATGTGGCCAATCGTGGTGCAATCCGGAGATGAAAGTAGTTTAGTGGAAACCGCCAAAGGAATGTTCCAGAGTGGGGTCCTATAAAAGGGAAGTTGACTTGTCTCCTGGTTATTTTATTGGTGCCAGACAGGTGAAAAAGACTTGCAGATTCGTCAACCTTCGACTGTCAATTTTGGGCACACGCCGCTACAGTTAACAGGTAAGGCTTAAACACCTATAATTCATCCTTCTGAATTGCTATTGTCAACTAGATTATGGACCAGGGGAAGGAATTGCAAGGGTTTGGTCATATTGTAGATGACAGGGAAGATTATTTAGTTGATAGAGACAGAGGTGTGTGCGACCCCTTTCTGTCTATAGGAAGCATTTCAGTCAGTAAGGAAAGGTTATGACACTATAACTCACAAGGAAATGATGTCTTGAATGTTTGCAAATCCTTTCTATACTATTTCACCATTGAACAAACCCTGCATTTTCCAGAATTCATGGAATGGTTTGCTGGGAATTACTCTCCTTCTTAAAGAATAATTGTAAGCCACTCTACGTCTCGAATTCTCTGTAAAATCAATGCCAAAGTTATCCACGAAAATCTCAATTTTCCTGACAGTTACCCTGACCAACATGAACCTGTGAATGAGTTAATCCTTGCTGAATTGTTCAAGAGTTGTGAAACTGAAATCCATTGCCAATTCTTCTCCAATATTTTGAAAGAAGGTCAATCTTTAGATGGTATTTTCTTACCTTACCCTGTGCATATTTTTAAAAATGAATTTCAATTAGTGGTATCCCTGGTCTGTCAAATATTTGGTCTTGATGATGATTGTCGCATGAGTGAAGTCATCCTTGGTTTTTTATTGAAAATAAGTTCCTTAGATTCTGAATCCCAATCAATTCCTATGTTTATTCTAGATGAGTACTTAGCAGAAGCAATTCATCTTCAGCTAAGTGATTTCCCAAAGGTCAAGTTCTTTAAATTTCAGACTTACCTGTTGAACATGCTGCTATGTTCAAATGTCACTAAGTTACAATTTTTTAGTACTATTTTCTCCTCTGATTTTCCCAAGCAAATCAGTATGTTTGAATTCGCCAATTCAATCATGTCTGAAATATATAAAATTTTGTTCGATGAAGAGTTGCCGCATGTGTTGGAAGAGATGAAGTGTCTGATGCAGCCCTCACCCGAGGACCAAGTTGGAGACTAGTTCCTGCACAAATATTCCACTGTTTTAAGGGTATACAGATTTACTGGGCAGCCTTATAAGTTACCCACTTTTCTGAGCCCAAGAATTTTTGCTTTGGAATTCATGAGGCAAAGGTTGTAGTCTGAGGAAGAGCATTTTGGAGCTTTTAAAAAATATTCAAATATCAAATTCCCCATCAAGGTTGGCTCTTTCATTTTTAAAAATAAAGGTGCCTTAGTGTTTATTGAAAAGTTATTGGCAGGCATGGAATTCAAAAAGGATCCAAAGATAAATTATGATCCCCACCATGTAATCTCCCTGAGGAAACAGGACAACAAGAACAAACCGTTTGATCACCATTCTATTAAAGGTTTGGCTGAAACCGCCAATCTATTGCAGTTTATGGAGACTCCCAGGTTTGATGAAGATACACGTACTATACCAGTTACAGTATCCCAAATAACAGAGGGTACTAATATTGTAATTAAAATAAGTCTCTCTGAGGTCGAGAGCATGGAATTGGATGAAGACGGATCACATAAAAAATCCAAGCTGTCTGAAGGTGGTGGAATTTCAAGTGAAGAAATTTCTGATGATTTCAAGAAAGTTGCCCTGGTCCCAACAAAAGCTGTACAAATAAATCAGTTTTCATTTAAAAGTGTAGATGGTTCAGAGTCAAGTTCAACTTTCAAGTCAAAAGAGGATATCAAGGCTAGTTATATGGAGAAAAGAAAACAATCTCTAGAAGAGACAAGAAGTTTGCTTCCGCGAGTAAGAAATTTAAACAATCCAAAAATTTCTTTGATCTCTGCCAGAGATGCCGAAAGAAATACCTACAAGTTAGCCATGGTGAATGACAAAAAGATGTCTGAGATGGAAATCCGTTTGGATAAAATCAGTGTACCAGACAAGATACAGCTTCACAATCAAACAAGTGACATCATTTATTCATACCTTTTACAAGCTATGATGAGAATAAAAAAATTACAAATTTTGGTAGATAAATTAGAAATTCAATTGAAGCATGAAAGAATTGAAAATAAGGCCAATGACATTCAGATTAAGAAACTACAAGCAGATATTGTCAGTTTAGGTAATGAGAAAGATAACACCCAGGCGGTCAGAAGAATCCTAGAAGAAAAGGACAATGCGCTCCAAGTTTTAAAGAAAAAATTGAATATCCTGGGCACCGAACATGTTCAGTCCTCCGAGTTATTGGTTCTACAAGAAGAGAAAGATAAGATGCATCAAGAGATGATGGAACATAAAGGAAAAGCTTTCGAGCTACAAGAAGAAAAATACCGATGGGAAGCTGAGAGGAGTTAACTGATATCTCAAATTTCTTTGCTGAAAAGGGACCAGAAGGAAGAAAAGGAGATCATGGAGGAGTTGATGAGTCAGACACCTATTGATGAAGACTTATCTATTGTGAATATTGACAAACCATTGAATGACTTCTCTGCATATGACTTGTCAATACCTTTGTCCCAGGTCATCTTAAAAGAGGAAGAAATAAAAGAATTAAAAGCAGAGAATGAAAAGATCAAATCTGAATTGGCCAAAGTAAATGAGAATAAAAATAAAATACTGCAAGACAAGAATCAGCTGCAGAAAAAATTCAATGAACTTAAAGAGAAAAACATCGGGAAAGGTCCTCTCCAAGGGGCAAAGCACATCATTTGGGACACCTTGTCTATAGAGATTACTAAATTTCGACACCATTTGAACTATATCGATGATCTATGCATTTTGATCAACTTGGCCCACCAAAGACTAAAGTTAATGAATGAACATATGGAAAAAGGCCCCTTACCACAGCCCAGAACACATTGAATTTTTTAAATTCATTGACATATCAGAAATTACATGACATGGGAATAAAGGATAGGATATCAATAGTACTATGGGCTACGAAATTTATCCACAAGCATCATTTAATGAAAATGGTCCAAGACAGAGTTGATGAAATGATTTTACAAGTTAATAACTTCAAGTAGGTTTTCAAGGAGCTATTTGAGGACGGCCTACCTTCCTTTTGGGATGAGGAGGGACAGATTTTTTCTCAGGAGCACTATCACAGCTTGTTAGTTCAGAGCCGCATGGACCACCCCAAATTCGATGATCTGGAAAAGGGCCTAACAGGGAAAACTATTGTGGATAAATTGATAGAGGATTTCGAAATTTTACAAAAGTTCCTATTTGTCAAAAAAGGATTGCCCAAGGTGTCATATGAAGCATACATGGAGATGGAAGTGGCCATTCGAGAAATGATGGAATGTGATACCCCAAGCTCAGAGCAATGGAAGGCCATGGAAAGGTTTGGGAAGACAAAATACATCCTTCATTCATAGAGACAGGTGTTACGCGCCAAGGAGCTGACTAGACGAAGACATGTTAATAAGTTGATTTTAGCTTAATAATTTGTTAGGATTGAAGTTGTAGTTTATTGTTAAGAGTTAGGAATTCAGTTACAAGACTGTAATTAATCCGATCATTCAGTTATGAATCTTCTTGGAAGATCAAATTATTTTATGTATATATTTGCATCTATTTTATGAGATGGGGGTTGGAACCCGTCCTATTGTTGAGAGTTTTGGAAAACATATATTTTTTGAAGAACGAAGTTGAATGTGAATGAATTATCAGACATTCATGCATCATTTATATTACATTCTGTGCTTCTCTTTCGCTGTGATTGTTTTTTCTAGTTTTACACTCCATTCTGTTTCCTTCATATTTGAAATATAGCGTTGAATGATTAAAACTAATGCTGGCCGTGCTTTGATCATTGTTTCAAATATTTTATAAATCCTTATGCTAAATTTGATATAGAATTCATCATATGATGCTCTGTATTGATGGACTGTTCTATTTTCTTCTATTCCAAATGAATCAATGAATGACTGTGATTAAATGGTTACCTTGCCTTTGATAAATTCCTGAACATGCGCTTTTGTGATATTTTTATCTATATGTGACTCCATGCCCAATGGTTCTTTGTATTGTTTCAACCATATTTATAATCTTTGAGTGTTGACATATACTTCTGGCCTTGTTAAATCTATATCTGAGAGATCCCTCTCTAGAAAGAAAAGCCAGTTTCTTTCTAAAAGTGGTTTTACTGTTACCTTGGGATTTACCTTTCACAACCTTGGGTACATTCTGAGTGCTAACAGTTTTTATAAATGGATCAAGTCAGGTGGCCTACAGGACCTCACACTCTCAAGACATGCATAAAGCTCAATCAAAGATAAGGTTTCTAAGTACCAATGTTTAGAGGTTTGAAAAATAGGGTGAAAAGATGGAGAACTTACTATGTTGGCATATTTAAATATAAAACACTTACATATAAATGGTTAATAATAACAAAGAAAAGTACTTGCAATTCAAATCATCAACATGTAGATAGGATGAAAACTATTAGATATTAGATAACATGAATAAACTTGAATAAAAAATTCAAGCGCAAGCACAGAACATAAAAGATATGGAAGCTGAACATATAATAGCAAAAGAGCTTATATTAGGTCATGAATAATATGAGAAGATTGATAATAATAATGGTCTAAAGGTTTCCGAAGTCAAGCCCTTGTTTGAAATAAGTCTTAGGATTTATAGCCTTTACAAAAAATATTCAAATCCTGAAAAGTTGGATCTGTTTTACTAAAAAATAGATAAAATAAATGTTTTTTGCAAAATTAGGTCAGAACCCCTAATTTAACTACTAGTCTATCTAACTCTAACACTTGTCCACTCATTGAACTCTTTGATGACTGCAGTCAGTACTAAAGTAGATATGTAACCCGTCATCTGATAGATGAGCCACTGTTGGTAAAAAATAGGTAGGGTTTATGACCCTTTTTTCCTTGATTGTATCCTCAAAACTGGAACAGACCTCCTCCAATGGTGTTTTTTTATCAAATTCCATCTTTATATTTCATCCCTAAGATAGTTGTATTCTCTAAAATTGGTTCTACATGCCAAAATATATTTCTGCACCATTTTTTTCTTTTGGTGGTTAAGGAAGCAGAATCCTCGGTCTATTAGCTGTCGAAAGCTCTGCTTTCATTGGCTAATGAACTGCTTCTACGTCCACCTAAGCCATCGAAAGCCCTATTTCTACAAAATTGTAATTAGCCTCCCAATCATCCTTTTTTAGCTTTGTTGTTGATCTTCTGCCACTCCTTCAACAACGGCATCTCGGGCTGCCTCTGGATTCTGAAGGCTCATTACTGCATTAGCTAGGGTTTACAGTGCAAAGTGAGTCTAAGATATAGGGTTTGATTTGGAATTATTCACTTGCAGCCTCAGAAGCCTGGTCATCCTGTAAATCCTAGTGTTCTCCTTCATAAACCTCAGATTCTGTTTTTACAGCAAAAAATACCTTCCTTTCATTTCTAGCAGGGAATTATTCAATTGAGTGTTTTTCTTGGTTAACACTACATTAGTTCTTTTTATTTCTCTCTCTAAAACTTCCAATTCATATACTTGCTTCAACAACTGGTTGACTCTTTGTGACCTTGGCTTGCAGGAGGAAGCCCTTTCCACTGGTTCACCCTGGTCTTCTTTTGGTGTGGGTGATGGAAACTCTTCATTTTCTTCTACAACCTACTTTGTTAGGTCAACTTCTTCCTCCCTTTCTTATTCTGAGTAAGGTAAGTTCAAAATATTTCCACTTTGTGTTGGGGCCTCCTTCTCTTTTTCACTGAAGTCCAGGTTTCTTTTAGCTTGGCTGGTTTTAGCAGTGGGAGAATGTTGATCCACTGTTATTGGTGAGATAGCCCTCCTCTTGCTTTTTCCACTCCTGTGGGTGGTGGATTTCTGTGAAAGTGACTTTCCTTTATCTTCTGGCTGCAGGCCTATTTCAAACTCATTCCAGAATAAAAAAAAATTATGCCCATGCTACGTTTCTCCTTTGCAGCAATTCTTGGACAATGAGTTGTATTAGGCCACGGTGAGATAACCTTCTTGCGATTTTAGTGAGATAGGCCTTTACCTGAAGTGCCATCTTGGTTAATCTCTTGTGGAGGTAGAAGGGTAGGTTTAAATGGATTCTTCCTGTAAAATGGTTCATCAGCTTGAAGTGATATATCATTGCCTTGTTGTACTTTCCTTAACAGGTTATATACACCAAAATTTCTTTTAATAATTATTTGCACCTCTCCTCAAGCCAGGTGGATGGAACACTTTTCTTCCATACCACATTTTTGTATTCAAGTTTTAAACATGATCTGAACTCCACACTTTTAGTAATGGTGGTATTAAACCACTTCTCCCCAGTTCTTGTGAGTTCTGACACTTTTGCAATTAGGGTTTCATCCACTAAGAACTCTTCCTTTCCTATCAGCGCCTTGGAGCCATCAAAATAAAGGGTGAACCTTGGATTTTCTCACAAAATATGTAACAGCTTGCATCTTTGAAGAATTGGTAGACTTCTAAATGTGATTCTAGGTAGCTTATTTCTCCTACTTCTTGCCTGAGAGTAGGTCCTCGTTTCTTCATCTCTCAACTGTGCTTCTTAGTACCTGCAAAAATCAAAATTCAAATTTTGTGAAGGAGGTTAGCGGGCTGGTTTTCAGAGACGGCCTTGAGCAGTAAGGATGCATGCAACAAATGAGGGGTGTACTGAGGGTATGGAATTGATTTTGAGGGGTTAACCACTTGATTAGTACTCGAATGAGATGATGGTAGATTCTAGTGATATCCACAAGATAGCCAACCTAGTGATCATTTTAATTTGAACTTGGTGTTACGTGGAGGTTTACTGCAGTCATGAGACAGATGGAGGGAAGGCTAGGGTTTTGATGTACATCAGTCTTTTTAGATCAATAATGACCTCTTAGCCATCATTTTATGATTTACTACAGTTCCTCGGTCATTTTAGTGGTTAATCATGCTAAATTATGACATGCCTCATGCTGACGAGTTTGATTTTGATGGACAGATAATTGTTTTCCCTTTTCGGCCTTTTCAGTGGTTAAGCAAATCTAGGATTTAATTTGCTAGTTGTCAAAATATGGGATTTCGATGGATAATGAACTGTTGGTCCATTCTCCTAAGCCACTAAAAGTCTCATTCCCAGAATTTATTTAAAACGAAGTTTAACGCGCTTTTGGTAGTTTACTATCTTCTTGGAACCATTGCAAAGCCGCCAAAACCAAGGCTTTTCGATGGCTAATGAACTATTGGTAAGTTATCCTAAGCTACCAAAAGTCCCCTTTTCCTAAAATTATAAAAAACATTATCAACAGGATTTCAGTGGTTGACTTGTTCCTGAGTCAAAATGATTAGCTGCCGAAATTTGGGCTTTTCGATGGCTAATGAGCTGTTTGAAAGCTCGCCTAAGCCACCAAAAGCTAAAACTTTCATTTTTTTTGAAAAATCGAGCACCAAATATTCCAACTTTGTTATTCACCCAAACATTGTTCATAATATTACCTGAAATCTTCATCACTTATCAAAAAATAAATTGTCTGAGTGGACTTATTGAAAATTTATTTATTTCGGAGAGAACAGAAAGTAAAAAGGACAGAACATAAGAACAACTTATGAGTAAATAGTGGTACATGTAGTGTACGATATATTTCTGTAAGTCAAATAATGTTCTGTATAGGTAGTATTTACTAGCCTAATTAAAAAAAAAAATTCAATTTTTGGGGACATTACACTAGAGTGCCCACATTCTAGAGGCTTAAGCACTTTCAAAAAAAAAAAGTTTCCAAAATCAATATAAGACCATTTTGGACACACAAAGACACCTTAGACCATTTTTTCCACACATGAATTCCAAATTGAATATAGGCATTGCTAAAACTACAGATGCAAAGCATGTTTAAATACCTAGGAACACAACAAGAAGGAAAGCAACAACGATGTCTTAACAGATGATAATAGTGACCATAATCAAACAGTCGATTTCTTGACCCAAGATGGAAATGAATGTCGTAACAATAAACACCATCAAAATGGAAACCATGACCCAACAATACAACCCAACACTATGAGAGAATAACAGGGAAACACTGCAAGCTACGTAGGTGTAGATTTAGGAACAGAATGAAACTCGCCAGGAACAGAATGAAACCCATGCTAGAACATGACTTCCCACAAAAGGAATGATGTCTCTGTATTTCATGTCAAAAGTTTTGTTCATCATGTATCTATATTTATGGGCCTTATTACACATTAAATCCCTTCCTTTTCTCCTGTACTTCAACAAGTTGTAAAAACTGTCTCTACAAAACATTAAAAAAACAATAACAAAACCAAATATTAAAAAAAAAACAAAAAATCAATAATCAAAACTAAACATGAAAAAAAACCAAGAACACTTTCAATAATTTCTCTATAACAATAAAAAAAAGAACCTTTCATATCATGGAAAAAAACCAAGACATCCAACGAAATATAAAAGAACAACTTTCAATAGTTTCGAATTTAAACCATAAAAATGACAACATTCCGACCATAGCAAAAAATATAAAAAAAAAAGATTTCAATAATTTCGAATTGAATCCATAAAAAAAACAATTTTTCGACCATAACAAAAATCACTCTCTATCGTTTCAACATATGACAGTACAAAAATAAATTTTTTGCTTGCGGCCATTTATCGTAATCGATCTAGACTGAAACGCCTTGGTAGCCGACCTAACTAATATCATCAATATAAAACTAGCTTTGCATACAAATTTTTCACACTCACAAGGCTTTACTGACTGGTTTCTTCCAATAAAAGTAAAAATTTAGCATTTTTTTGGCCATGAACAGGTGAACTTCAAAGTCCAAAATTTGAAAGAAAAACTATAACCCAACTGGGTATCATTATTTATGAAAATTTTCCTCGAATCAAGTCTTCTGTTGGACAAAATTCTATTAAAAAATAAAAGTTAATACAATATACCTGCAAGTTCATCTAGGAGCATCAATTTCCTAGATCCCAAAGGACCCATGCGAGCCATTAGGGTTCTGGGCTATGCATATCCAGCCAAGCCTTGAAGTATAGTTTGAGTTTTGCCACTGCTAATAGAAACAGTAACAAAGAGCTCTTGGCATGTGATCTAGGAAGACACATTCCCAATATTATTTGTGTCTGTTGTTTCCTTCCACAACGTTGGGTTGATCGGACTCAAACTCCCATCAACGTGGGGAGAAAACAGGCCACTTTTAAGATCTTCAATCACAACAGAAATTATGTTTTAGAGCTGAAAGAAAACCCTCGAGATCCCCAAAATCAGAATGCAGTTATAACCCCAAGCCATACATTACAAATCAGCAGAGAAGAAACATAGTGATGTAAGAAAAATCGCAACTATCGTGAGAAAGGAAGAGCAAGAAGTGTATATCTTCTTTCACCTTTCTGTTTGAGAGGCCGATAGAGATCATTTTAAATGCCATGGCTCTATCCCTCTTAATCCTCAAGAAAGCTCTCCTCAAAAGAAATTCCAAGAAATAAAGGCAACCTATCATTTTATGTTCTATTCAGTTTTAAGCCAAGCTTTAGCCACATTATATAAATATTTATTATGAAAACTCTATAGATAAATGAAGGAAATAAATCTTCTATCATCTACCTATCTGAGAGGTTGATAGAGATCATGTTAACCACCATGGATCTATCCATGTTAGTCCCAAGAAACCTCTCAAAAGAAATTCCTCTCAGTCCATGTTAGCGCTCTGCATGAACCTGATACCCAAATATGATGCAATGGGAGCGTCCAAGCGAGTCAAAACAATAATGCACAATCACCTCCTTGATGCATGCATGCACTCCTACATCTGTAGTGGCGAACCTCCACACCGGATTGCCAGCGTGGAAAATAAGAGCGCGCACATGCCCCTAATGACGCGTACATGTGCCTATACACACACGCATATGTGGATGCGCATGTGTGTTTGGAATGATCGCACACAGGGACCCAGGCATGTCCCTATTTATAAAAAAACAAAAAAAACAGTTAGCAATTCTTTTTTTTATACCCACCCGAGAGCGCGCAAGGAGGCATTAACGACCCCCAAGGAGCCCAATGGAATTGTCCAACTTGCCTAAAACAACGTTGGAGTAAGGTAAATAGAGTAGAAATGCAAAAAAATTTGTTTATTTCAATGTTTTTTATTGCTTTAAAAATAAAATTAAAAATTAAAAAAATTTGAAAATCAGTTGAAATGGGAAAATTTTGATATTGCAGGTACAAATTACCTAAACATAATGACAAATACCAATGAACCGTGTCAAGAAAGGAATGAAACAAACCAAACAGAAGACCCAAACCCCAAATATGAATTACATAGGGATTTAAACCAATTAATAATTTTGAGTGATGAATTGAATAACACTAGGGAACCCTCTCAGGTTTCCCTCGTCACATGACTACAAAACATAATAGAATCTATCAACATTTCCCACAGTGAGATAACCAGTTTCAGCGAATATAGGGCTCGAATTAGAGATAATTATAGAATTAGTATATCGAAAGAGGATATAAAAAACCTTAATGTCACAAAATCCCATCTTTGGAGCAAATTTACATATCTGAGAACAACGTAGCCTCTAGATGTGAGGAAGAGGCGAGTTTACATGGATTGGTGTAATTACGATCCATGGAGAGATAACTAGAGGAAGATATGGTTCATGCATTAGAGGAAATTTGGGGTCTAAAATGGGCCTCCTAAGGAAAATAATAAAATAATAGTTAAAACAATAAAATAATAATTAAAATAATAAAATAATAGTTATTAATTTTGGACGAAGAATGAGAAAAACTACTTTTTGTGTTCGTATTTTCGACATATCTCCCTGTGTTTTTACTCAAATTCTGAGAGGGACAGATCATTGGATGTGAAATTTAATTATGCATCCAAAGAGTACCCACAGTACATACTTTTGACAGACCCTGCTACCCTAAAAACAAGAAATACCTGAAAAAACGTGGTGATGACATCATCATCACATTTTTTCAGGTATTTCTTGTTTTTGGGGTAGGGGGGTTTGTCAAAAGTATGCAGTATGGGTACTCGTTGGATGTAGAATTAAATTCCGCATCCAACGAGCTCTCTCGCTTGAAATTTTACTAAAAACACAGGGAGATATGTCGAAAATACGAACAAAAAAAGTAGTTTTCTTTTATGACAAATATATCAATTCAACCATTATGGTTGACTCATTTTATTGAAATTCTATTGGTTCTTGAATTCCAAATCACAAAATGTATTGCTGGCGCGTTTTCTTATAAGGCCCATTTTAGACCCCAAATTTCCTCTAATGGTTTTTGACAAGCCTCCATGCAATAATGTCAAGGTCCCACAGTATTTTTTAAGGAAACTGTGGGATAAGTTTGTGTTAGGGGTCCATGTGAAATACTTCGACATCACTGAGTTCCAGGCCATCGGTTTTGGCTCAGCCCAAGATCGACCTCATGCCCACTGGAACCCACTCAAAGGACCTCCTACACCTAGGAAAGAGCCTAACCAACTTCCTCAACCCCCTTAGGTTAGTGAGTGGGTTAGATGAGATCCATGAGTCCATTACATGTGCCACACAACACCTTCTCAGGCATACCACATTTGTGGCTATTTCCTCACAAAGCAAGCAAGACCCCCCCAAGAGACACACTTATGCATGATATACTGGTGGTGGGCGAGGGAGAGCAGATATAGGTGGTAGCTAGGATGATCCATCCAGATCGATGGGACTAGTGCCACATCGTTGTTCTCGTTGTGGGAATCCATGCCAGTTTCCCATGCAGGAGTATGCCATGGAGAGCTACCTACACCAGGTTAGTTATTATTTTATTTAATGTTCAAGTATTGATTATACGTTATGCAATCTCATCATTTCTAATAAATTTAACTTAGAATCAGATGTTGATGACTTGATTTTTTTTAATGTACAGCTATTCAGTATTGAGTATCCAAGACCCAAGTGGGAGGACATTGGTTCCTTAAACCTAGATGGAGCCATGGAAGCTGCAGAGGACATCGCAACACCATACACACAGGTATTTTTCTTTCAGTAATTAAATTTAATGTTAGTAGTTAATATTTTTGTCCAATGTAGTTAATATTTGGTAATTGAATATAAATATTTTTGTGCAAATGAACATGTGTATGCAAGATTGAGTGACCAGCCATCCCCACCAGGAATTAGCAGATCCCCTCATGAGTAGGTATCTTGTAAAGAAATATAAATTTAATTTCAGTTTTGATGGCTTATATTTGTATAGTTATATTTTTTATGTACTAATACACTATGCCATGAATATATATACAGGTCTGAGTACACAGGGACGTCAGTGTCACTATCTCTCCACCGACTTCCTTTTTCCCACCATATATGCCAGGTGTAGCCCTTGGCATATATGTCCCTTCCCTTGCATCCCTCTCGACCCCATTCCATCCATCCCTTCCCTCCCACCCACCACCACACTTCCATACAGCCCCCCCGCCCCACCCATCCACCCCCTCCCTTGTAGTTTCCCATGTTTCCACCCTCCCCCCTCTGAACACATTACACCATCCATCCACATCCACCCATCCCTCCACCCCATCCCAGACCTCATCCCCCTCCCCTATATTCCCCCACCAACTTTGTTTCCTCTTCCAGGATGTCTCGTTCCATTCTACAGCTAGTTGGTGTTTATTGTCATACATCACCACTTCTCCCACTCCAATCCATGCCCTCTCCCACCGTTCCCCCTATTTTTTTAGCCAACGTCGATGTGGCTACATCCTCCACTATTCCATCCACCCTAGCATCAGAGCAAGTTGTACAACTCACTGCTCCACCTTCCACCCCTGAGGACCAGCCGATTGTTCCACCTGCCAGTCCCAGGACCAGCCTACTGTGTTCACGGTGAGATTGATTAGTTTATGAAAAATCGTGGAATTTTAATGAAAATTAACATAGGTAGTAAATTGTATGAGTTATCTTATTGTTTAAATGTTGCAGGGTGGCATTGCTGAGAGACTTGGATCACAGAGGAGGGTAGCCCACTCACCACTTATGGTCTCGTCTCATGTGAGCTATTTAAAATTTGAAAACGTAAGTTTGATTTTTAAATTGTGTTTTATTCTTGTATAATTTCCTGTAGGAGTTGACATTTGATTGTTGTTGTTTTAGATCCCAAGGGGAGGTGGTCGAATCGGCTAGAAGAACCGAGCTTCCTCTACCTTAAAGAAGAGGAAGATTGATTTTGGAGTTTCACTTAGGAGCTCAGAGGGTGGGAAGGAATATTGAGAGACCCTCTTATGTACACTAGCCATGATGTGGCATTTTGACATGAATTTCCATATTTTGTATAGGGCACGATTTGCCATATTTTTTATAGGGCACGAGTTGCCATATTTTGTATACAACATAAGTTTCCATTGTATAGACATTGGGAACGATGTTCCATTTTTTAGTACTACTGTATATGATTGGAAATTTTTGTATATTAATATATCATTTTGTACTTCTTTATATTAATTTTCCTTTTATTACAGATTTGCATACTTCTTTATAATTTTTTGCTTTTATTATACAATAACAATGATAATTGAACTCTAACTCCTATAGAACCCAAACTCATATTGAACCAACATACTAACACCAATAGTCTTATTCATTGTCCAAATTGCAATAGAAATCACTTGTTTTCCTTTGGTATTTACATAGTAATTATTGTCTCATTTGTCCTTCTACTCCATTTTCTAACCTTCACTAACCCTAGGACTGACTATCAAACTTGACTGTAATACTACCTATTAGGTAGCCATAAGACACACCTAAACCATTCTATTCTAGCCTAACCCTTGCTAAAACCATTTCCCTAGAATCCTACCTTTCCCTCTCTCTACAGCAAGGCTAATTCCTTTAATTTCCACACTACTTAGACGCCACGTATCTCCCTATATCTTTGACTGTAATATTCATTTTGGACAGCCCTAGAACATCACTAACTCACTTCCTTGCCTTCCTATCTTACCCACTCACTAATGCCTCACCTCAAATTTATCCATAACCCAATTTAAATTGGCACAAAGACACCCTAAAGGGATGGTATATAAACGATCATTCCTGGCCATACTTAAACAAATTTGAGAGTGGTATATAAAAGTCCATAACTTGGCAAAATACTAGAAAAGGCCTTGAATTGCTTGCAAGTCATTGTGTCATCAAAAGCCAAGTGAATATACTTCTTAGCATTCCTACTTGACTATAAATTACATCTTGGACTGTCACAAGACATTTTACTTGACTGGAAATTACATCTTGGAATGTCATAAGACATTTTAATTGACTGGAAATTTGATTTGGTGTAAGAGTCCCATTGGCTTGGAAACTTGGCACTTATAAATTTTTTTATCACTAATGTTTAATTAAAATGATTTTACGTTTTTCTTGACAAGCTAAAAAGTGAAATATAGGACTGTCATAATGCTAAATTCTTGTTTGGAAATTTTTTTTTTTTTGGTACATTTCACTAATTCAAATTGCCATTTCAACTCTTGTTTATCATTAGTACTTGCATTTGGGATTGTACACTCATTTTGGAAATCTAGAAATTGGTGTTTTGGACTATCATAATCATTTTGACTTGGCTGGAAATCATTCTTAGTTTGAAAATCCTATCTTCGTGAAAGGTGGATTGATTGGGGTCTATGTCAATGTATGTTAGTTACAAAAGAGGTTCAATTTGTATGATATGATGATAATGTCCCATAAAACTTGTTCTTCCTGACAAATAAAAAATGAAACAAGTTCCTGAATATGTGTCTTCTATAATGATCTATTGAGCACTTGCAATTTTAACTATCTATTGTACTTTTTGCAATTTTAAGGATTTAAGGGTTAGCATGCATAACCTTGGGTTTAGAATCGATGATGAAACCCTAAACCTAAGAGGGAAACCCTAACACCAACCCTACCCAAACATCTCTTGTGGCCTCTTATAAAGTACCTTTTTGTTTGTATATGAGCATTCCCAGGATTTGTAGTCATATGTCACATATTCTTTATAGACTAATCAAACAAAATAATTCAAAGCTTAATTATGGATTACTTCACATAAGCTAGGGTTAGAGCTTCGTGAGCACTTCTTTTATAAACCATGGTGAAATAAGTAAAACATATCTCATCTTCATCTTACATGTGTTTTGGACTTGCCTTGTCCATATCAATAGGCCTTCTACTTCATTTTCTAACCTTTACTAACCCTAGGACTTCCTATCGAACTAGACTGTAATACTACCTAGTAGGAAACCATAAGAGACACCATTAACTCATCGTAAGATACCCTAAATTCTTGACTGTAATATCCTCTTTAGGGAATCCCTAATAGTCTTCTTACCCGCCTATCATTGCCTAAGGTCACTTCCTTTTCTTCCTATCTTACCCACTCACTTCCTATCTTGTCATCCCTATTGATCCTTCCTTTGGTAGCGACATGTTCTCTCTGGGTACATAAGTTCATGATGAACTATCCAAAGGTTTGCACTTAGGATATCTAACAAAATAAACACCATTAAAGTTTATGTGTGCCAAGGTGGTTACTATGCTCATTTGCTTCTCCTCAACATGTGTGTGAAGGTGGTCACTATGGTCTAATATTTCACTTATCTTCATCCTAATATCATAAGGCAACCCAAAAAAATAAACCCTAGTCCAAGTGTATGTTAACACCCTGAATATACATCCCTTAGGGCACTCTTTCTGAGCATATAACATATCTAGAACCTCTTGTTACAACAAATTACAACATCAATAAATCTACTTAGCACAACCCTAATTTATGAAACCGATGCACAATGGAGTCACTGGATGAGACAAACATGGTGGAGAGGGATCACTAGAGGTAATGGAATTCCAAGAGACTAACAGAGTTGACGGATCGTCGATCCGACCTCTGGTTTCCAAGTTATGTCGAGTTGCAAGTTACATGAAAATGTCATTTAGGGACACTTGGTCACTCTTGGTCCGGGAGCGAAAAACAAAATGGAGTAGAAATATTTCATGTTGTTGGCTCCAATAGGTGCGTATGGCCAATGCCAATATGGGAACACTACCAAAACTGGCATGATTGAGGGTTTTGCAAATTTCACCCACCAATGCAAGAGTTGCATTGAAGGAAACTGAGCAAAACCCTAGTTTACAAAACCGATGCACATTGAAGTCACTGGGCCATTCAAATGAAATGGAGAGGGCCAAATAGAGGTAATGGCATGCTAGTAGACCAATTGAGTTGATGGATCGTTGACCCGACCTCCAGTTTCTGAGTTATGTCAAGTTGCAAGTCGCATGAAAATTTTGTTCAAGGACACTTGGTCACTCTCGATTTGGGAGCAAAAAACCAAACGAAGCAGCAAGATTTCATGCCATTGGCTCTTACAAGTGTGCATGGCCAATGCCGATAGGGAACACCACCAATACTGGCATGGTGGAGGGTTTTGTAGAGTTGACCCACCAATGCAAGGGTTGCATTGAAGCAAACTGAGAAAAGCCCTAGTTTATGAAACTGATGCACATTGAAGTCACTGGGCCATGCAAACACAGTGGAGAGGGCCCACTAGAGGTAACGACATGCTAGGATACCAACATATTCATCATCTCATCGATTCAAACTCTAGTTTTCGAGTTATGTCAAGTCGCAAGTCGTATGAAAATGTCATTCAGGGACACTTGGTCACTTTTGGTCCGGGAGAGAAAAAACAAACAAAGCAGAAAGACTGCATGCCTTTGGCTCTGATAGGTGTGTATGGCCAATTATGATATGGGAACACCACCAATACTGGAACGATGGAGGGTTTTGTAGAGTTGACCCACCAATGCGATAGTTGCATTGAAGGAAACTGAGAAAAACCCTAGTTTACAAAACTGATGCACATTGAAGTCCCTGTGCCATGAAAATGTGGTGGAGAGGGCCCACTAGAGGTAATGGCATGCTGGGAAACCAATAGAGTCGACATCTCATCGATCCGACCTCTGGTTTTCGAGTTATGTCGAGTTGCAAGTCACATGAAAATGTTGTTCAAGGACACTTGGTCACTCTCGGTCTAGGATGACATGCTAATTGTTGGAAATGGTAAGAGCATGATTAAAAGGTTGAAGAAGAACTTGGGAAGTCAATTTGCATTGAATTATTTGGGTCCAACACAACAAATATTGGGCATGATTATTATACATGACATAAGGAACAAACAATTGTCATACTCCATAGTGAGCAAGTCCAACTCTGATATCTTTTGAGTGTGATTTTCTTTCCATCAATGTGGAAGGAAGTATACTATCTCATATCTCTATCACTGCCTTTGTCCCAATTGGAACACTTAATATGCAAGAAAGCAAGCAAGGAACTATATTTCTACAAAAAGAGATAGAAGAAATGTTACTTGGAAAGACATAATCCGATTTGTCCTAGAAGACTTAATATGGGTGTATTTAGCTATGGTATATGATAGAAACTATATCTCTTAAACATGAACAACTCTTTGACCTTTCAATGTGTTATACCTTATGCTTTCAAATTCAATTCCAATTATTGACTCAAATAGAAGAAGGATAAAAACTTACTAGAATAATAATTAAAATTTAGAGATGAAAGCATAATGCACAAGTCAAATACCATTTTACAATATTAGATCAATTCTTTTTTTATTAGTAGCCTGATGCAACACAAATTGGAGAGAAAGTCGCAAAGATAGTGGTTTACCATGCAGGACATGTAGAGAACAATATAAAGTGTGGAGTTAGCAAACCTATGAAGGACATGATGTTGGTTTCCTAACAATATTTCCTCCCTCCAATTTTGGAAAAACTTTAAACTTGAAAAGATGGAATACAAGCATAATGGAAGACCACAAAAATAAGCATGTTTCATTTAGCTGCAATAATATCTCACTTTTAACCTACATTTTTACTACTCACATGCTTCAGCCTCTTGCACCACATTAGAGGTTTTTTCCAATGTTAAATGGAAACCCAAAAACCTATTATGTAATGCTTTGTATTTTTTATCATAGCCCAAGTGGAGTGTAAGCGCAATTACCCAATCTCATTCAATATAGACATCTGGATCCTCTCTATTGCTAATTGCCTCCATCAATATCTCGTTCTATGAACGATGCAAGAAGTAACGTACCTTGGTTGATTTCTTGATTGACATTGTTTACAGATGGATTTTCATGCAAACAATCAAGTTTGTGAAGTGATATAACACATAACCTAGTCTGTAATCCATGAATACATACCCACTAGTTCTTCTTGATTTCCCATCTAGTGTATGATATTCACCATCAACCACCATCAAGCCAATAGGAAATTTATTTCCTTCATAATCAATCAATGATCCATTCAGGATTTGCTTACCTTGAATGCATCGTGCCAACCAATAATCCATGCCCCATTCATTGTATTTCAAGGCAACAACTGCATATATGTGTCCTGGTTGTACAAGATCTGAGATATGGTTGTAGTTTGTTGAAATCACTGGCTAACACTCTTTTAAGTGGGTTGTTTCACCTAATACACATGGGTCTACTGTAAGTGACAGACAATCCCAATCATCAACCCAATCCATGCATTCACATTCATCCCATTCACCAATGCTACAAGGGCTGCAAAAACAAGCAAGTTTCCGCATCCATATTTCAAATAGGGGGTTGTTTGAACTTCAAACCGAATGAAATCCACGTGTTCCTTGTATTGTGCTGCAACTATAGGAATGTGACCAATCTATGTCAACCACATGCCAAAAATTCCTAACTGGAATTCCTACCCTTGTTGATATATGTTGCACTATAGTTCGGTCTGACATTGTTGTAGAGAACCATTGAACTATGGATTTTGCATATTTGATATGGGAGTTTCTGGTAAACCTCATCTCCTCCTTTCATAGTGCAGTCTTGACGCATGCGTCGACACCGTCATTCTCACCTTTGTTCCATATATGTAGCACATTATAATTCTTATGTAACATACTCATCCATTGGAATACTCAGGAATTTTTGAACTAGCCCGCACAACCATTTGACCATATCCAATGTTGATCCATCTGCATATCTCCCTCCTTTAGTTGATCATGGAAAATTTGAAAACAATGTTGCACATAATTCAGATCATGGCATCTATCATCACTTATGTAAAATTTTGTCTGCTTCTGTATTATCCTGTTGTTAATGTTGCTCTTAGGGCCATGCCTATACGTAATATGTACCATGATGCTGACTTGGTCGAAATGGTAGTATTGACTCTGAATTTCATTTTATGGCTGAAGGGTGTAGTTTTCTGCAAAATCCACAATTGACAATATGGTCCCAATGGGAAAGCTATCCCTTCATTTTTTGTACTGCTCATCTTGCCATAACACTACATGAACATGTTGAACATACTGCTTGGTTTTCTTGTAGAACTGCATCAAAAAATCACATACCCGTACTTGTTTCCATGAAAACAAGGGTCGTATTAGAATGCAACCTTTAAAGAATGTATATCTAGAAACTGAATATGTAAGAGGAAAAAACATGAAATAATCATTTGCACTTGTGACTTCACCAATGCAATCATTTTACTTTCCTTTGCACTATCTAATTAATAGGTTACGTACTTGAAGCTCTGCATCTGCATGCTCATATTCCCAAATTGATGCTCATTGCTTCCATCAATGTGATGGTTCAAAAGAGAAAACCCACTGCACCTGAAAAAATTCCCATATAGACATGATTTTCCATAGTATTTTTGTCCTTCATACATTGGACACATGATGGTGACGATAAAATATTTCGATGCATTTGGTGGTATTACAGATTCATTGCAGCCCTGCTCAAGGTTAGTATGCAAATCACAAAATATATGTTTATACGTGTCATAAAAACATTCATATTCTACATGGTATCTACAGCAACATGTGTTTCGATCAATGCATATACGAAAATACCATGGTTTATATTTCTCAAAGGAATTTTGTCCCATGTTCAATTGTGTGTGCTCATTCCTAAATCTCTCATAGAGTTCAGTATGTGTTGCGTCAAGGAAGAGTTTGACACGGGGTTCACATTTAGTAGAACCTTTTCTCAGCTTTAGCACATCTCTTTGATTAGATGAAGGCCTGGTATGATCATGCTAGAACTTTTGTACTAAGTCCTTAACAACATCAATTAGCTTCATATCTTGACGAGGCAACCTGCCAACAAAATCCCAACAATATTTTCCACCTGGAGTCTGCATAGTTTCTCTTATAATAGAGTACTTTTGAACATTTTTTCTATTTAATTTAAGTACCTGAGAAGTGTTTGAAAGGAGGCAATGTTTCCATGTGGACTTGCTTACAACTGATTCTGATAACACACGATGAGCCACACAAAGATATTTAGTATGGGACGTCTTTCCAATTGCATTAAAAGCAGATTGGATATTTCTAACAATATGATTGTTAGCCTCTGAACTTCTAACCATCTTTATGCCAAGAATTATCCTAACAACAACTAAACAATTTGACTTTAACAAACATAGTAATAATTGACATTTACCTGCATCGCCTTTGGATTCAAAATATTTCTTCATTAATTTGCTACATTGCCAATCGATAGTATGTTTGGGAAACTTACCTTCAACGCTTGACAGACAACTTTCATCCACATGGATATGTCTAGGATTCCTTTTTCTTGTAGTAGAAAATCGAGGTAGGGAAGGTGGGCATGAGCTATGGATCCCAGGGATTCGTTTTTGTGGTTCTTCATTCACATGTTATTGCATAATGGGAGTGTGCTTTACATGGTTGTGGTCTTCTTGGAGAGATTGCAAATTAATCATTTCTCCTAGGTCCAATGCTTAATGCTCATTGTCTCTCAATACACCTATGTCTTCAAGAGCTTCAACATGGCTCATTCATGGATTGTTGGTTCGAGACTGTGTTGATGTTGGAAATTGAGTTGGGTCCATTAGATGCAACTGCTTCACTTGTGGTTCTGAAGTAGAGGTTGTTATGACATCAACTCTACTAGGATCGGTCGCAGTATCAGTGGAAATTTCTGGACCATGTCTCACTGTTATCAACCCAAATGGTACTTCTTTCTCTGAGTGCCGACACTTCATATGTTGGCACACAAAAGGACATTTATGGATTAAAGGTTTCCTAAACACTATAGATGGGCATGACATGATATGCATTCACTATCCACCCAGCTTGCCATTTTTACCTTTCTATATGTTGATTGATGTACATGACTCTTTCCACAGCAACTCACGTATGTACGCGACTATCTCCATAGCATATCACGTATTGTATGCGAGTATTTTCATTGCAACCTGCATACAAATCTGTATGCTAGTTTCCCTTATAGCAACTTGCATTTCATATGCGGGTTTCCAGTATCAATACTCGTGTACACTGCCATTCGACATTAAAAATAATATAATACGATTAGTGGAGATTTGTTAAGCCCTAATCATTAACTATCTTAACTCTCTCAACCTTTGAAACTGCTCTATTTCCCTAAGTATAAATAGAGGCCTTGGGGAGGGCATTAATCAATCATACTTGGAGAGCAAAGTTATGCTGGTGGTATATCTTCAGAAGTCTTTATAGCAGCAGAACTTAGAATCCTTTGGTTGCAAAGGAGTCCTTGTTTCAGGCATTGGGTTGTACACTTATCTCATTCACTATTGTTAATAAAGAGAATCCTTCTTCCAACTTTGTGCTGAGTTTCTTTCATGTATCATGGTTTGATGAATATTTATGATTAAGCACTCTATATATTGTTTATCTAACTTGTCATATATACATGTATAATATTGTACTTGGAGGATTTTCTCTTTGTAGGTGAAGGAGGTGCATCCCTGAAAGCTTTGGAGAGGAGTAGAGCAAGAGAAGACAAAGATTGTATCAACTGTCATTAATTGAGTGAGTCCATCATATCTTCCTATTTCCTTTATGTACTTTAAAGCTCATTGTTTGCAACTTTTAAGAGTACATTGGTAACCCCAGACCCTCGGTTATAAGGGTGTTTATTCCTGAACAACAGAACTATTGACTCCGCTGGGGAGCCCAGATTGCTATGGGTTATTTCTATTTACCATTGCCTAGTCTTTGACTTGAGTCTGTGTGTGGTATCCTATCTTGGTTCATGCTTAGGATAGTGTTTGAAGACCTTGAAATTTTTTATTTTTATTAGAAAATTTTCTACCTGTACGCGGGTTTCTCTTGCATACAGTCGCGTACAGAGGCCTGCATATGTGGGTTTCTCTCTAGGACAGTCACGTACAGTACACGGGTTGCCCTTATACACAGTCATGTACAAGCCTTAGCATTGGAATTTTTGGGTTAGGGTTTTCTTTTCCCTGTCCCTCTATAAGCTCTGTTTTCTGGTTGGTATTCCTTATAAGCACTGTACTTTGAGTTTGATGACCTTGTTGGCCACACCTTGTGCTTTCTTGTAAAGCCCTTGAGTTCTTTTGTTTGGATTTTCTTTATGTTTGCAAATTGAAGTGGATTTGCCTATTTGGATTATAGGTTTAAGTGTCCGTTGTCTGAATCAGTGATCAGGGTTCCATACATTGTTTATTCCAGTCTATTTTTAGATAGTGATTGGTGTGCCACTTGCCTTTGTGTGTTTTCAGTGATTTCCTTTCATTGTACCCACCCAAGCTAGGGTTCCAAGTCTTCCTTAGGTGGTTGATTCTTGGTCTTTTTAATCTGTTTACTTCACTTTGCTTACTTTATACAGTTTGTTTAATTCAAGCATACTCAAGTTTTTTGTGCATTTAGGTGCACAGTAGTCTTTGAGCATTTAAAAAAAGTGAAAAGAAAAACATCTTAAAATCTTTTGCATTTGATTTTGCATAAAGTAGTTTTGCTTTCATTTTTTTAAAATATAATCTCAAAAAACTACAAAAATATAGTCTTAGTGTTCCCTTTATCATTGCATTTTCATCAATTTATATTTACAAAAAGAAAAAAAGAAGTTTGTTGTAGTGGTGATAATTTGCTTTGAAAACATACACCTTTGCTTTTTACATTTCTTATTGAGTCAAAAAACATCATAGTCCTTCACTCCACTTCCTTCTGAGTAATAAATAGCCCTTAAAATGAATGCAATAATTAAAATTTATTAGTAAATTCTTATTTTTTAGGGCCATTCACCTACTAGCTTAGGATAGACTTGTGGGCTAGGAAGTGTAAACTTCCCATAAGTTTTAAAATTCAGACATAGTGGACCATTTGATAGGTAAATCCTTATCTTTATCGATAGTTTCTGGGAAGCTCCTCTCAAACGACAGTCAAGCATGAGGCTGCGTGGAGGCATTGGACTGAGGAGATAACCCTTCAATTCCTTATCTAAACGTAAATCAAGAATTTTACGCATCTGGGGATTCTATCCTAGATATATTTTCAGGCTCAGCTACCCTACCCATGCGTATGAGTCATGCTTGCAATTGTCCCCCCAGATTGTTGGTATAGCTAAGGTAGCCTTTAGTCTCTTGACATCTAGGGTTCATACCTAGGTAAACCGAAAGGTTATTTCTGGTTCACCTTGGATGGGATTGGAAGGTAACCCTTGTTGAAAGTGTAGTATGGTGGTGGGTGATTCCTCCACTTGTGCCTAAGAACCTCTTCAAGGATTCCAAGTAACTGTTCTTTAGCTTTCTTCTGGAAAGCATATATTTTACCCTTGCTGACTGTTGAGACTTTAGGAATTTTCGTAGTGATTGCTTTGTGGTTTGTCTATGTTTAGCCGACATTAGGGTTTGAAATGTCAAATTTACAATCGTGGAGGACCAACCTATTAGAAGGTTACAAAGGTTGCAAAACCTTCCTCCTCTCATCACATTGGAACCTCCACCCCCACCTCAAAGGCGGAGACTAGACACAAACGGTTCATTTGAACCGATAGGAGTAAGTGTAGTTTCAAGTGAACCAACACTTAGAGCTAACCATTTTGATTTTAATACAATTGATATAGAAGACTTGTAGGCTAACGAGTTTGCAAGGAATTTTAACACATCCTTGACTGACTTAAATGATCCTGTGATCATCCAGGTTAGGCCTTTTGATTCACTTTTTTTAGGTGTCCCTATGGGAAAGATAATATCTACTATGGGAGAAAGTTCTTTTTCTTTCACCTCAACCTTTCTAGCTGAAGGGGTACTACCTCCCCTGGTAAGTACCCTTAGATCTAGCATACCTACTATGCCATTGACTCCAGCGATCTGGGTGGTCCAACCACCAGTTCCCACAAGCCTAGCAGGTGCTTTTGGTGACATGGTTACTGGGATCCCCAGTATACCTACTGTTCCTTCTTCCTTTGCACACACTTCCCAGAGCGGTCTGGTAGGATTCTCGGCTTTCATCCAAGGATTTCCTTGGAATGGGGGGCATATTCCCCCATCCACTCCATACGTAGGCCCATCCCTTACTTATGTAGGAGTGCATTTTGGAAACACTACCTCTTACAGGAAAGGTTTTCAAACCTCGATCTTGGCCCCATTCACGATCTCTCCCTTTTCATTGTTTAGCGGAGGGATACATGCTCCCTTTTTTCAAACCCCAGTTTTGGCTAGGATAGCCCAAACCTCTTATAATGCACCTCCTACCTACAATCCCATGGCTTACACATGGAATCCATTTGAAAGTAATCCATCCACTTCACGACTGGTGGCAAGGAGAAACCCCACCTTTACATATGGGAATTCAGAGGCAAGTCCCTCTAATCCCCATACTGGCACTTTTAGTGCTCTGGTGCGACCTAAGCTTCATTTCCTGGCAACGTTAAACTTTCCAGATTTGTCAAAATTGATGAACAACCTGATGAGTCATGACCCCTCGTGGCCACCTGTCCCCACCAAATTGCCATCGGAGATCCCTAAATTCGAGGGGAAAGTTGGTGAAGATCCTGGGGATCATGCCACCACTTTTAATTTATGGTGTTCTTCTAATTCGCTAAATGAAGATTCAATTAGGTTGAGGCCATTCCAAATAACGTTAATGAATATTGCAGCGAAATGGTACATTGAGTTGCCTTCTCCTATGTTTAGTATTTTTTTGGACTTGGCTAGTGCATTCCTTAGCCACTTTCGGCTTCCGGTCCAATACAATTTCGGAATAGACTTGTTATCTACCTTTAGGTAGAACAAGGATACCCACATCTCGGATCATATCCAAGAGTGGGGGAGGCGAAAGAGCCTTATAAAAGCCATTATTCCTCTTGAGTTCTTACTAGAGTGGTTCCTTAAATCCCTATTGCCTTACATATCCAAGGACATATCCACTTCAGGAGTGACGAACGAAGAAGAAGCCATTCTCAGGGCTCAACAATTGGATTTGATTAATTCACAATATGGGATCCCGTATGAGATTCCCTGAGGCACCGAGGCATACTCACGATACTGAGAAACCTGAGCCTCGACCCCATGTCGATGGTGTGGTTGGGTCTGTAAACTCTCCCACTGTAGAGTCTTTGGCCAAACAACTTCATTAGCTTTCTGTCAAGCATTCTATGGTGGAGGCAAAAAAGGCTACCCCATCCCCCCAAAGTGTAAATGTTTTTGTACAAACCTCTTAGAAGGGCAATCAGCATCCCGGTGGGAAGAATAAGAGAGGAAATAAAGGGGAGGGAAATCAAAACAAGTAGAAAACCATGAACAATGCTGATGGGGGCAAGAAAGAAAAGAAAAAGGTGAATTTCTCGTGTAAGTTGTGCCACGAGGATAACCTCCCTCACCTTTGTCCCCTTATGGAACAATCCCATGGAGCTGCTAAAAGCTCAACAATTAGCTGTCCTAAAGGATCATTTTCCCCAAGGGCAGAACTCTGCTTCAGCTTCTAATGTAGCAGGGGGCACTCCAGGTGCCCCTGACCCCAACTATATCAACATGGTCTGATCTTTGACTTTGCTACAAACTAGGAATAAAAACTATGAAAAAGAAACTTCTAAGAAGAGTAAGTCTATAGGTGAAACTTCTAACCCTCTCACAATCGAGAAACCTGATGAAACTATGCCAAAGAAACCGAAAGGTGCCTTTAAGAAGACCTTGCATAACCCTAATGCTAGGGATGCTTCAAACTACTCTGTGGTTGAATACTTATCCCAAAAGCCTTGTGCAATGTCATCTTTAGAGGTGTTATAGAGCTGTCCTGCCCAGCGGGATGCCCTCTTAGCAGTTTTAGGAAGCATGGACTTGTCGAGTCTCATGGCAAGATTTCACTTGTCTGATGTTAAAATTCACCTACCTTACCATGTAGCCTTATCAATAGATGTCATCCATGGTGGAAAGACCATTGGAAGGGCAGTTGTTGATGAGAGTGCTTCTACATGCGTTATTTCCTTGTCATGTTGGAAAGCTCTCGGATCCCCAGAGTTGGTCCCATCAAACACTTTGCTTACTATTTTCGATGGAAGGTCATTCCATCCACATGGTATCCTACCATCTTTTGAAATTAAGCTGGCAAGGAAAATAGTGTTTGTTGAGGTGGAAGTGATTGATGCACCTTTTGACTATAATTTGCTTTTGGGAAGAAGCTAGACTTATGCCATGTCCACTATTGCGTTGGCCATCTTTCAGGTGGTAGTTTTTCCACACGAAGGAAAGTTGATTATTGTTGACGAACTCGATTTTACTCAAAAATGCCACATGTAGTCTAATGAGTTCATTGTGCCATTAGTTGATAAGGTAAAACCTACTGCATAGAGCTTGGGGGATGAAATGTATGCATCACTGATGGGCACATTTGATCTTCCAGCCCCAGTTAACTATATTGGTTCTACTTTTTTTCTTATCAGCAATGGAAGTGGCTTACCAAGCTATCACTCAAACCACTATTGATCCCATTCCACACCCTCTCATAGTATCAAAGGACCAGGAAGAAGTCTATTTTCCTAGTTAGGAGGAAAAATATTTGCACTCTATGGACTGTTTATATATGGTTTTACCTTCTGATGAAGCCATTCTGGAAGCCATGTGTGGACGTGGTAAGATATGTGAAGATCTTCACCATCGATCCTATTTTCTTCCAGAGATAAGTAGGATAGAAAATCAAGAGTTTCATATGACACTCTCAAATGATGTTGATACACCCATCAATCCCTTACCCAGGGAAGGAATGTTTGCTGAGGGGAATATGGAAAATATTTCCGCTACCATCCTTATCAACATCTCTATAAATCCGGATGTCATGGAAAATATACATATAGGTGCAAACTGCTCTCTTGAGGAAATTGCAATCTATACGGCCTTGTTCAAGGAATTCCACGGCGTCTTTGTCTAGTCATATGAGGATATGCCAGGCATTGATCCATTGATATTTGAACATGAGATCTGAACATACCCTCATGCTAAACCTGTTTGGCAAAAGTTAATACCTGTTAACCTACGTAAAGCGGCGGCTGTGAAGGCTGAAGTTGAAAAAATGTTGAAGGCTAGTTTATTTATCCCATAGATATGAAGGAATGGGTATCCAACCTTGTTCCTATTGATAAGAAGCAAGGTACCATATGCATCTGTACTAACTTCAGAGATTTGAATAAAGCCTATCCTAAGGAAAACTATCCCACGCCATTTATAGACCAGATTATAGATGCTTGTGCGGGAAGTGAAGTGTTCTCGTTTATGGATGGTTTCTCCAAATACAATCAAATTCAAATAAAACCAGAAGACCAACATAAAAATGCTTTCATTTGTCCTTGTGGTACCTTCGCGTACAAAAAATGCCCTTCGGATTGAAAAATGCTAGGGCCACCTTTCAATGGGAAATGAAATTTTCCTTCCATGATATCAAATCCATTGTCGAACCTTACCTTGATGATCTACCTACACATTCTCATAAGAGGATTGACCATCCAAATCACTTACGGTTGATATTTGAGTGATGCATATACTATAAGATCCGCTTGAATCCCCACAAGTGCGTGTTCTTTGTCGAGTCAGGGAGACTGCTCGGATTCATTGTCTCTAATAGAGGCATCCAGCTGGATCCATTAAAAGTAGAGGCCATTGTAAATATTCCTCCTCCTTGGTCTATCAGGAAACTTCAAAGCTTGTAGGGAAAGTCTAATTTTCTTCAACGTTTCATTGTTAACTATGCCAAGATTACCAAGGGTTTCATGCGCCTGTTAAAATAGGACACCCCATTTTTATGGGATGAAACTGCACAACTCACTTTCGAGGAATTGAAAAAAGCTTTGTTGTCGGCACCTTTATTGCGCCCGCCAGATTACTTTAGGGATTTTATATTGTATCTGGAAGCATCTGAGTTGACCGTTGGGGTAGTACTGGTCTAGGAAAATGATAAGCTCCAGGAGCATGTCATTTACTATCTTAGCCATACTTTAGCCGGACTTGAACTCAGGTACTCCCATGTCGAGAAATTGTCCTTAGCAACTGTTTATGCTATCCAAAGGTTACGTCACTACATTTTACTGAGGACTACAATAGTAGTGGCGGATTTGAATCCCTTTCAGTATGTTTTGTCCCGACGGATTTTTGGGGGAAAATTCAACAAATGGATATTCATTCTCCAAGAGTTTGACTTGGATTTTGAGTCCACTAAGTCTAAAAAGTCCTTGGTTTTTGCTGAGATTATAGTAGAATTCCCAATGGAAGAAGATGTAGTCACTGAAGAAGAATCATTCCCAGATGAGCATATCTTCTTGATATCCACCTCTAATCCCTAGTACAGAGATATACTTATATATCTCCAAACTTTGACGTATCATGTGGCTTCCTCATGGGAGGAACGTTGTAAATTATGCCTTCATGCTAAGAACTACCTCATCATAGGAGATACTTTATATCAAAGAGGGGTAGATTCCATTTTGCGTCGATGTCTTACCCATGATGAAGTGGATATTGTTCTGAATTATTCCCATAGTGGAGCGTGTGGGGGTCATTTATCTGGGTTAGCAATGGCCCAGAAGATACTATGTGCCGGTTATTTATGGCCCACAATTTTCAAAGATTGTGTGGAAGCGGTGAAGCGCTGTCATTCTTGTCAGCTTTACACCAGGAAGATGTGGTCACATCCTGCTCTCTTGTTTCTCGTTGTCATGGTGGGCCCCTTCATGAAGTGGGGGATTGATTACCTGATGTGCAACCCAGCCTCAGTTGGGGGCCACAAATATATCATTATCGCTATGGACTATTTTACGAAATGGGCAGAGGCATTGCCCACCTTTAAAGCTGATGGGGAAACAACAACTTTCTTCGTGTTCAATCAAATTATAGCACGGTTTGGTATACTCAAGGTGATTTTCACTGACCATGGCAGTCATTTTCAAAATTACATGATGACGGAACTAACCACTATGCTTGGATTCAGACAAGAACATTCATCTTCATATCATCCTCAAGAAAATGGTCAGGTTGAGGTTGTTAATAAGACTTTGAAAACTATCTTCAAACGTACAATTGATGCATCCCATTCTAACTAGCATATCATGCTATACCCTGCTCTTTGGGCATACCGAAATAATGTAAAAACTACTACAGGTTTCTCCCCCTTCCAACTCATTCATGGAGTGGAATCCATTACCTCGGTTGAATGCCAAATCCTGCCTTTGAAAATAGCTATTCATGTGTTACCCGATACGACAGAGCTTGAAGAACGTCTAGTACACTTAGAACACCTTGATGAACATCATAGAGATGCACTAAAAGCTAATCAAGCTCACAAGAATAGGGTCAAAATCCAATATGATAAATCAGTTAAACCTTCTATTTTCTCTAAGGGGGACTTGTTTTGCTTTGGGACCCTGACAAAGAACCCCTGGGGGTAGGAAAGTTCAAGGCCATGTGGTTAGGACCTTATGTTGTGTCGAAGGTCTTAAAGAAGGGCACGTATGAGTTAATTGATTTTAATAGGAATAAGCTGCCTGAGCCTAGAAATGGGCTCTACCTGAAGAAGTACTATGCTTAGGCTTAGCACTTTTTCTTGTATTTTATTGTATATATTTTTATGTACACTAGTTTGTCGGTTTGTGTTTTTTATACCATCTGCTAGTTGTTTCAGATGTCTTCCGAGAGGTACGTAGGTTTCGCTAATGGTGCCAGTCACAACACTTTTAATCTTGCTTCAGCAGCATGGGTCATTCATTGTCCCTCAAGACAATTAGTTTCCTCAGGAGGCGCTTGCTTAGGTCCTGCTTCTAATAATGCTGCTGAGTATAGGGCTGTAATTGAGATTCTATGGGATTCTTTGTCACATGGTATCACCCAGCTGGAAGTCTGACTAGAATCTTAACTGGTGGTTTCCCATCTCAATCAAGCTTATCAGGTGTGGAACCCTATTCTATTGCATCAGTTCATGCAAGTTAGGTTATTGGAAAGAAATTTTGAGTTCATTACATTCAATCACATTCCAAGAAATTAGAATTCATTAACTGATGCATATGCTAATTACATTTTGGATTGGCATCTAACACATATTTCATAAAAATATACAGCATACACATCAAAAACATTTGTAAATAAACCGACACAATATGTGTGTGTGTGTGTGTGTGTGTGTGAATATATGTCTATAGATAGGTAGAGTCTCTGATCCTCAGATCCAATCATAATTGTATAATATACAAAAATATACAAAATATGGATCATAGTCCATCAAATGTCCTAGATATAAGTAGGACCACCCTGGTCCCCTTGGTATCCCTGTACTCTAGCTTCTTCAGCCTCCTCAGCTTCAGTAGCCTCTACAGCATCTATGTACACCAAAACAGCTCTAGATACCCACCTCAAAAGGCATATCCAGACAGGTGGAACTCCAACTACAAACTCCTGCATGACGGCTGGGATGTGCTCTATCCGCAAGGTGGGTACTCTCTGGGTAAGCCTAGCCAGCTTCCTCTCTAGAACCCTAAAAATCCCCTGGTCTTCACCCAAGACAGGACACACAAACATACATCGATGCCCCTCAGGGCTGACCGGTCCAATATCTGCATTTTGACATGTTTATAGGATTAGAACTTTATACATATGTACATATCTCTATATTTTAAAATTCATAAAAAATTTTAAAACTTGAAAATTAAAAATTACCTAGCTCTCCCCATGCTCCTCCTAGAGGGAGGACTAGGTCTCTGTCACCATGGAAATCCATCCCAGCATATGGAAACTACTCCAGTGCTGGTAACTGTCGCTTCCACCAAAAGTAGAAGTCATCATCGTATACACTCTACACTGAGCCACCTCCTCCCTGGCAGAGGAAGATATCTCCCCATCTGCTCAGCCTAGGCTGACGAGGAGAACGGACTAGTAGGGTTATTTTAGGGCCCAATATTGGCACTCTCTCTCGAAGAAGGAAACTAGTATGCTCGAATACCCAAATTTCTTCCTCCTTCCTCTCTTGCAATCAGAGAGTTGCTTTCTCAAAATCGGGACAACTCTCAAACACCAATCATATAAATCCCCCCTACATGCAATCCACTGCCAACCTCATTTGGTTTCGTGTAGTGAGATGAAGAGAAGATGATCCTGCAACCCTCACTATGGTACTTGTCAGTACCTATAAAGGAAGATCACTTATATGTGCAATAGGGATGCAACTCCCTCTCTTTTGGGTACCTGATGCGCAGTATATATCAATGTAGTTTTGGACACTTATAGGATCACCACCTATGCCGATGCCCTTCAAGTTGACTGGAGCTCCTGGTCATGATAGATCAGCAATGAAGTAAATATCCTCTGATGTAATCTCCAAGGATTCACCTTAAAGGTCAAATATGCTTAAATCATGGTCTCTGTAGTTTATCATGAACTCTTAGCAGGCGGACATTGGCCTGCATAGGTGATGTGAAAAATAATTTCAACAACCCACTTGAACGTAAAAAATTCACAGTGGGCGCATCCTAGAGTGCTTCTTGATCCATATCCTCATGCTCATGCTCCCTCCATTCAAGCACCATCTTCACACCTAGAAAAACAATCATTGTGAACCTTTAGTGTCATATAAAAATTCAAAATTTTGACTCTAGATATATTTTTTCCCCTTCACGAAGCATACGTGACTTTCTAGTTAGACATGCCACATACTGTACATGACTATCCTTCAGGGAAATCCGTGTACAGAATGTGTGTACACAAGTTTCAATATAGTGAACCTGCGTACATAGCGTGCCTTGCTTTAGGGAGCTCAAAAATATAAAATTTGGACTCAAATTTGAAATTTGCTAGGATCAAATTGAAAATCTTGGGGTGTAGTCTTACCTGACACTTGCAAAATTGGATTTCGTCCACCGGATTGTCCACACCGATCGAATGAAGGTAGAGGTAAAAACTTGCTTCTTATGGCTAAAATCAAAATGGTGAGTTTTATTTAGTTTTTTGAACTATTTATACAAATTATATTTCTTAAGTGGGTTTTTTTCCTATAGTTCATATTTTATCAAACTAATCCCATCTCTTTTTTCCTTGTAACAGGTTTTTCATCATTCTAAAGTGTTTTTTGCTCATATAGGATGGTTTTATGTCATTCCACATGCATTTTTACATCTATACTTAAATCCATATTAAACTTAGCAATCAACTTTTTAACCACAAACAATGGTATTTTAAACCATTAGATCATTGTCTTTTCCATCGTTCTTCCGTGGATAGGGCCTTCCTCTCATGAGTATCCTCATTTAGAACCGATGATGTCTTTCGATAATCATGCTGCAATTCTATTAGGTATAGGGGAATCCTCTTAGCTAACTTAAATGGAGCCTCATTTTGGTCTCTTTTTACAAGCTATTTCTTTATAGGACTCCCCACCCTTATGGAGTTTCTTTAGGCCCAGGTCTGAATCCTTAAAACAGACTTGACTGCTGAGTTAACTTGTCCATTTAAGCTCATTAAGAATATGTGAATGGGCATCTGCATTGGTGGTAGGTTATCTCTTTCTCGGACCATGCGGAATAACACAAGAAAGGATCACTCTCTTTTCTACGGAATTGAGAAGAGTATTCTCAAGTATAGTTTTATCACTTTTCTGGACCTGAGGGACGAAATTAATGAAAAAGGAACTCTCAGTATGAGCATAGTTTTCTCTTTTTCGTGCTCTGGACCTAAACATGAAAAAAATTCCGAGCGTACTTTATGTCTTTGTCATGGTCGTTAAACACTAAAGAACAAAGGATCAAGTTTATTGTTGTAATCCCCATTTCTCGTACTCAAATGGATCTTTTCGAGTGATCTTGCTTTGTTTCACACTCGTAAAACTCATGCTGTATGGTGTTCTCAAAGGAGCATTGGGTAGGTGGTAATTTAACCTTTTTTGGACCTCCTTGACTAAGTAAGAAAAAGCTTCACCTTTTCTTCTACAGAAATTAAGAGAGTTCTTCTGTGGTATGTTTTATACTTTTCCATCCTCAGGAGACTAAATTGGATGAAAAAGGACCCCCCTAGAGTCTTCTTTGGAGTTTTTAGACTCTCTAAATGTTAAAACACCAACTGAGTATGTACTAGTTCAGGCTCATTAAATCCATGAATCAGTGACACTATCAAGCATTATTCCCTCTTCTCTTCAAGCTTGTTAAAAAATGAAGAGAGATCCAAGTTGACTTTCCTAGACTCGTTAAAATTTAACAGGGAAGGTAAGGAAGAAGTTTTATCTTGGTTTTCAGTGAGTGGCAGCATGTCATCCTTGAACATAGCACTCTTTGTCTTTTTCAATACCCATTTCTTAGTGTTTACTTTCAGTTCAATTATTACATCAAGTTTATTACTCCTCTTGTTAGTTCTACCTAGGGAATCTGATCATGTCTCCTACATGATAGATAAGTCTAGTTGTTCTATCTATAAAGTTAAAAGCTGCCTTGGGTCATCTCTGTGTTATGCTCACTATTCAAGGACTTAACTCAATGTCTGATCTATATCATGATCCCATCATTGTCGTATCTGTTATCACTTATGTCTCCCTTCCTTTACCCAGTTCCTAGTCACTCTTGTAATCCGTTGGAGGATATATTTCCTTCCTTATCATAGTATGGTTCTGCATCAATACTTCCTGACGACGAAGACCTAGAGTTTTGACGATCGTACCTCAGGATTCACCTTCATCATTGGTGAATTCCTTTTCTTTAGTTGTCAATTATCACCTATTGATTGACACTCTGTTGAATCCACTCCATGTTTGACTTCAACCTACATCTATTCACATGGCTTGGATTTTACTAGTTCTTTGGGATTGTTTATGAAGACCTTAGTTCCTTGTTTATGGACTAAGGTGCACAAGATTATGTTCTATCTATGTAAACAACTTCTAGATCTTTGAAGACTCATCATTATTATTGTGGCTTCGATCCACCTTTGTAATATACGCAGTCTTGTAACTATACTATATGATGTACTCAAACATTGTAAAGGACCTAGTGTTCCAGTCTATTAAACATAGCATCCTCATATATGACTTGGTATATGACATTATTATGTATTTGTTTCAGGTACTACCTCTGCACCATTGGATTTCTGAGTTCTCCAAAGATAGATATTACAATGTATTTCGGCCATCTCTTCCCTATGACCTCATACATTAAGGGGCATCTGTTATCAACCCAAATGTTACTTCTCCATATGAGTGCCGACACTTCATATGTTGGTACACAAAAGGACATTTATGGATTGAAGGTTGCCTAAACACTATAGATGGGAATGACATGAGATGCATTCAATATCCACCCAGCTTGCCATTTTTACCTTTTTATATGTTGATTGATGTATGCGACTCTTTCCACAACAACTCACGTATGCACGTGACTATCTCCATAGCATATTGAGTACTATATGCGAGTATTGTCATTGAAACCCACGTACAAATCTGTACGTGTGTTTCCCTTATAAAAACTCACGTGTCATACGCGGGTTTCCAGTATCAATATTCGCATATGCCTCCATTCGACATTAAAAACAATATAATATGATTAATGGAGATTTGGTAAGCCCTAATCATTAACTATCTTAACTGTCTCAACCTCCTCAACCTTCGAAACTACTCTATTTCCCTAAGTATAAATAGAGGCCTTAGGGAGGGCATTAATCAATCAAAATTGGAGAGAAAAGTTATGTTGGTGGTAAATCTTTAGAAGTCTTTGGAGTAGCAAAACTCAAAATCCTTTGGTTGCAGTGGAGTCCTTGTTTTAGGCGTTGTGTTGTACACTTATCTCATTCACTATTGTTAATAAAGAGAATCCTTCTGTTGAAATATTGTAACTTTGAAGAATATTCTATATGTATTTCTTTGTGGTCCCCGATGGTCCTACCGAGAGAACGACTTGTATTAATTTGTACCTCGATGCTCCTAATCGGAAGAACTAATAAGAGTCATGAGGTAGTCCCCTCTAATTGTAAAGGTGGGTCATTAGCACCCCAGTGTGGTTACTTGAGCCTACATGTGTAACTTGAGCCTACATGATTAACTTGAGTCTACATGTCATATGAGTTAACTTAAGTGAATAGATGAATATAAATAGTGGTGTAGTGATCCTCATTTGGAACACACTCTCACTTGTGTAGCGCATTAGTGGAGAAGAGAAGTAGCTGGAGAAGGAGGAGGATTAGGCTTTGATCTCCTTGCTGGTTTTATCTTTTATCTTTGATATTTTTGGGGCATCTATATTGAGGAAGATTTTACTGGGTTTTTCGAGGATAAATCTTTGTGTTCCTTTTGTATGGTTGTGTTTGTCTATCTTTCAGTGATCCTATTTATATGGTTTTGTTATGAAATGAAATGAAGTACTAATGTCTTAGCTAAGCATATGAAAATTTAACATGGTATCAGAGCCACCCTGAAAGAATACATTGTGCAGCTACAGAAGCTAGGGCTTCTTAATTTTTGGTTCTCTCTCCACAATCAATTAGAAAAAGAAGGCTATACTGACTCTCCATTAAAGGGCACATCTTTCTGTCGAAGCGAAATTCGATTCCGAGCATTTTCAGTTTTCGGTGCGGGAAATTAGGGATTCTTGTAGAAGAGAAATTTTTGAGTGAGCACAGCATAGGATTTATCTCCTCATCAAAATAAAATTTTAGAGACCTGGATCAATATTTTTGGTTGGGTGAAACTCCAGGAAAGTCAAACCCTAGTTTGACCCCGAACTAGAAAAACCCTAAATACTAAAACTGCTAAGTTTTGGTACTTTCGCTATATTCCGATATTGGCGAAGGCTCAAGAGCTGAAACTTGCAGAGTCCGAAGCTAGAATCCTGATGTACACTGTTTCCAAACTTTAGCCTGAAATTCTCTATGGTATTGGCGATATGATCCCTCCAAGTTAGGGTTCTAGCCTCTTCCAGAATTCATCCTTAAACAGGACACCTGGGAGAACTGCTATATCTTGGGCTACAAAGATCCAAATGGAATTCCTGAAGATGTTCCAAAACAAATAATAGACTGTAATTTCTATGGTCTAAATTTCAGAACCTGAATATAAACCAGTGACATGTGGCATGCCGTACAACTTCACTATTCTGAACAGTCCTGCAACAGGTCACCTTGGGAAAATTATCATAACTCTCAATTGGTGAAACAAATTCTGATGAAACCTATGGTGTTGGATCAGGGACATTATAGGTTACCTCAGTGTGAAATTTCAGACATAGAGGAGTAGTAATTTCATATATATAATAGAAACAATAACAAGAATGTTTGCAGAAGAAATTGGAAAACTAGGGCTTCCTGTTCCGGGAGCTTCCCTCCACTGTTTTCAGAAAAGGAGTACATTGGACAGCTCCATTTGAAGATATATATATATATATATATATTTCTATACAATCATATCTGAAATATTCCAAGTTTTGAAAATTAGGGTTTCTCTGACAGACCCTAGATCAGCCAGCTCCGGAAGCAGGACGGACACCTCAAATCGGTAAGATATAATCTTTTGCTATTTGCATTTGAGTTTCTCATTTCAAAGTGATATATCACATCAGCTTGATGACAATATTGGTGAATTTGACAAATTCCAAGCATGGAAGTATTTGATCTCTCTGAAGAAAATAAATTGGACACCTTTATGAGTAGAGAGGTTCCAGTTCTAGAAGGAGATGACGCTCAAAGCCTTACACAAGAAGAACTTGATCAAGGCCAAGAAGATCATTGTTGATTCAATCACAGATCAACTTGTACCACAAGTGTCTTCCCTACAGACACTGAAATGTTTGATTCCTCGATCAAACTATTTGAAGATAAGAACATAAATCAGAAGATGGCTTTGAGAAAATAGTTGAAGAATGTGAAGATCTAGAATGCAGAACATCTTGAAGCAATAGAAGAAGAATTGGAGAATGTAGAAGTGGTGATAGATACCTTGAATGGTTTCCCAGGATCATAGAATTCATTCATTCAAGGAATGTGTTCCAGAAGGAAGTAATTACTTTCAACAGACTCTGGGAAGAAGAATAAGCTCGAAACATAAGAAGAGAAGAAGAAGATGGAAGAAATTGAAGATCAATATCTCACCATTCAAAGAAGATCCCTCAAGCGATGAGGAATGTGAAGAACTCAATTCTTAAAGAACCTCTTATCCATATTATCATTTGGATAAGAAATGATGATTTCATGAATGAAGAAGATGATGAAGTAGAAGGATCAAGAAGGAGTCTACCCATGAAATGAATAAAAGATAAATATTCAATTGTCATTGCATGATATTGTTTTGTTATGCATTTGATTATATTTAGCTGATGTGTTATGCTTGATAGATTGTTTTCATTAATGACTGTATACTACTAATATGATTGTGATGGGTAAGTACCTCATGGTGCCATACAAATCTCCATTTCTACTTATCAAACCTCCTTGGATTAGTGCACAATCTCAATGATGTCATGATAAAGATGGAAGACATCTAGAAAGTTTTCATGAGACATGGATGAATGTTGTATTGGCTAAAATAATTTGTCGTTATGCATATGTTTCATAGTTTTAACCATGTAACTGGTGCATTTGAATTGTAGGAAAGGTCCTGTACAACCTCCTACAAGAAAAGAATGACGAGACTTGTTCCAAAGAACAAGTGATGACAATTCAAGATTCACTCCAATAAACATGAATCTGAAGCTCCTAGGGTTAGAGACACCGTGACAGAAGAAAGAGCTTCAGAGAGCAGTAGATCCACATCGAAGGATGAATACCACCATGGGTATGAGAGATAACTCAAGATAAAGAAAAGAATGCTATGAAAGAAGCTATCATCAAAGAATAACACTTGGTCATGGGGAATGATGTATATGATATGATTTCGAGACATAAAGGGAAGTATATGTCAAGCATAGAACCACCTGTAGAGAATGAAAATGAAAGATGATACCCCACTTCGAGGGGAGTGACTATAGAAGATATCTGATTTTGACATGGTATGACATGATGGATAGCTTCTTGATGGATCGAGACTTTACCAAGAGTAAAGTGGGTTCCAACCTTCAAGGTTGAATGCAGAAGACTAGGATATGTTGATGACTTGGCAAGATGAACTCATGAAAGATGTTATGATAGTAGAATGATGTTTTGGATATAATACTCAAACCAGAAAGCAAGAATGTGGTATATTCCAAATGGATCAGTAAAATAAAATATCCTGCTGATAGAAGTAAGGAAAGACTTGTGGCTTCTCTTAGAAAGAGGAAATTAATTCTGAAGAGACACTTACTCCAAGAAGCAAGGTATACTTCCTTCAAAACTATCATGGTTGTTTCTTTCATGATGAAGTAAAGACAAGAATTCCTTAATGGTATGATTAAGGAAGAGTTTTACATCAAATAGTCACAAGCATTTGAAGTTGAAAACAGATGGACTCACGTATGCAAGTTGAAGAAGGCCCTCTATGGTCTGAAGCAAGCTCCCAGAGCTTGGTATGGAAGAATAGATAGTTTCCTGACGAGCATGGGATTTTCCAAAAGTAAAGTCGATCCTAACCTTTATCTCAAGGTTGTAGAAGATGAACCTGGCATCCTGTTATTATATGTGGATGACCTATTTCTGACAGGGAATGAGAAACAAATTGTAGAATGCAAGAAGAAGTCTGCTGAAGAATTTAGACCTTGGTCTAATACTTTATTTCCTAGGTCCAGAAATATGAAGGAATCTTTCTCAATTAGGGAAAGTATGAAAATATTTGATATGTTGGAATGCAAAGTCATGGCCACACCCATGGACTCCAACCTGTTAGCTGATGAATCATCCAAGTTAGTGTATGTGACTCATTATAGATAGATAATTGGGTCATTGATGTAGTTAACAAATACCAAACCAAACATTTGTTTTACTGTGAACACCTTAAGTCAATATCTTGTTCAACCAAGACAGGTTCACCTAGTAACTGCAAAACATGTGATGAGATATCTGAAAGGGACTATAGACTTTGGTTTATATGAGTATATATTGTATGGCTACACAAATGCAAATTGGGCTGGAATTATCTCAGACAAGAAAAGCACATTAGGTAGATGCTTTTGTTTGGGGTCTGCTATGAGTTCATGGTTTAGCAGGAAACAGTCTAGTGTTTCTCGTAGCATGGCTGAAGCGAAATACATAGCAGATTGCTCTGCTAAGTTGTGAAGCCATATGGCTTCAAAAGCAGATATCAAGTCTCTTTGAACTGAATATGGATACTACATTAATTCTATGTGATAATGAGAGTTGTGATAACAAAGAACCCCGTGTTCCGTCATAACACGTAGAAATCTGGTATTTCTACATTCAAGATAAAGATGCAGAAGATGATGTTTCAGTATTTACATACTGTAAATACAGATGATCATGATTCAGTATTTCTATAGTGAATATATAGATGATGATGATTTCTGTATTCCCATACTGAAGATATAGATGATGTTTCAGTATTTACATACTGTAGATATAGATGATGGTGACCTGATGATGCTTTTAGTACTCACATACTAGAGATACAGATGGGGATAGTTCAGTATTCACATACTGAAGATGTAGATGAAGATGGTTTAGCTGATAATTCATTGACAAAGCCTCTGTCTCAGGTAAAGTTCGAACACTTTCGAGACAAGCTTGTTATGGTTCAGAAAGACCTTCCCCAAAACGGGGACTAGTGATGTTGCAGTGGGATTGTATCATTCCTGGACACTTTCCCTAAAGTGATCTAGAGACCTCAGTCTTCGAGAAAGTAGTAGGATTGCATCATCCATGAACTTCGATTCAAAATGTATCCAGAGGTATCGACCCCCATGAAAATGGTGGATTGAATCATCCCTGAACCTTGGTTCAAAATGTATCCAGAGGTCTCAGCCCCCGTGAAAGTGGTGGATTGCATCATCCCTGAACCTTGGTTCAAAATGTATCTGGAGATCTCGGTCCCCATGAATGTGGTAGGATTGTATCATCCTTGAACTTCGGTTCAGAACAGATCCAGTGACTTCGGTACTCGAGAACGTGTGTTGATCCCATAATTCCTAGAGGAAGGATTGTCTGATTTCCACATATGTGTTGGTCCTGTAATTCCGAAAGGAAGGATCATTAGTAACTCTGTAAAGACCTAAATCCCATAATTCTGAAAGGAAGGATCATTGACTTGATCCCGTAATTCCAATAGGAAGGATTGTCTAAGTTCCACAGATGTGTTGATCCCATAATTCCAATAAGAAGGATTGTCTGAGTTCCACATATGTATTGATATCATAATTCAGAAAGGAAGGATCATTAGTAACTCCGTAAAGACCTAAATCTCGTAATTCTGAAAGCAAGGATCATTGACTTGATCCAGTAATTCCAATAGGAAGGATTGTTTGAGTTCCACATATGTGTTGATCCTGTAATTCCAAAAGGAAGGATCGTTAGTAACTCTGTAAAGACCTAAATCTCGTAATTCTGAAAGGAAGGATCGTTAGTAACTCTGTAAAGACCTAAATATCGTAATTCTCAAAAGGAAGGATCGTTGGTAGCTCTGTAAAGACTTGATCCCGTAATTCCAACAGGAAGGATTGTCTGAGTTCCACAGATGTGTTGATCTCATAATTCCAATAGGAAGGACTGTCTGAGTTCCACAAATGTGTTGATCCCGTAATTCCAAAAGGAAGGATCGTTAGTAACTCCGTAAAGACCTAAATCCTGTAATTCTGAAAGGAAGGATCATTAGTAGCTCCATAAATACTTGATCCCGTAATTTTGACAGGAAGGATCGTCTGAGCTCCACAAATGTGTTGATCCCTTAATTCCGAAAGGAAGGATCATTAGTAACTCTGTAAAGGCCTAAATCTCGTAATTCTGACAAGAAGGATCGTCTGAGTACCACAGACATGTTGATCCCGTAATTCCCAAAGGAAGGATCATGTTGATGTTTTGATGATGTTGATGTATTGATGATGATGTTCTCTGATCGAAAGATCAAAAGTTGCTGATGATGATGATGTTCTCTGATTGAAAGATTAGAATATGATGATGATGTTGTTGCTGACGATGATGATATTCTCTGATCGAAAGATCAAAATATGATGATGATGATGTTTCTCTAATCGAAATATCAGAAGTTGTTGATGATGATGTTCTCTGATCGAAAGATCAGAATATGATGATGATGATGTTTCTGATCGGAAGATCAGAAGTTGCTTATGATTATGATGTTGCTGATGATGATGATGTTTTCTGATCGAAAGATTAGAATGTGATGATGATGATGATGTTTCTAATCGAAATATCAGAATGTGATGATAATGAGATCCTAATGATGACGATGACGTATTATGATGATGACATACTGATCGAAAGATTAGAATATGATGATGAGTTGATGTTAGAGTATGATGATCAGAGTGTGATGATGATGATATTTTGATTCTGATATTTTGATGATGATGATGTTGATGTTTTCATGATGTTTTCATGATGATGTTCCTGATCCAAAGATCAGAGTATGATAATGATGTTGTTACTGATCGAAAGGCCAAAGTGCTGAAGAATATGTTGTTGATCGAAATGTCAAAATGTTGAAGATGATGTTGCTGATCAAAAGGTCAAAGTGCTGAGGATGTTTCTGATCGAAAGGTCAAAGTGCTGAAGATGTTGCTGATCGAAAGGTCAAAGTGCTGAAGATGTTGCTGTTGATTGAAGAGTCAAGATGTTGAAGATGTTGCTGATCGAAGCGGTCAAAGTACTGGCGATGCTGAAGACTAAAGATTGAAGATGAAGACTACATGATGTTGAAAAGATTCCAATGATTTATAGATGTATGACCTTGATGATGTCCTCTATCTCTCTCCTACTATTGTTTTTGTTGATGTTGTTATAGAATACCCTTCTCATTAAGGGAGAGTGTTGAAATATTGTAACTTCGAAGAATATTCTATATGTATTTCTTTGTGGTCCCCGATTGTCCTAATGGGAGAACCACTTGTATTACTTTGTACCCCGATGCTCCTAATCGAAAGAACTAATAAGAGTCATGAGGCAGTCCCCTCTAATTGTAAAGGTGGGTCATTAGCACCCCATTTTGGTTACTTGATCCTACATGTGTAAATCGATCCTACATGATTAACTCGATCCTACATGTCAGATGAGTTAAATTAAGTGAACGGATGAATATAAATAGAGGTGTAGTGCTCCTCATTTGGAACACACTCTCACTTATGTAGCGCATTAGTGGAGAAGAGAAGTAGCTGGAGAACAAGGAGGATTAGGCTTTGATCTCCTTGCTGGTTTTATCTTTTATCTTTTATCTTTTTGGGGCATCTATATTGAGGAATATTTTGCTGGGTTTTTCCCTTTAGGGTTTTCCCAGGATAAATATTCGTGTTCCTTTTGTATGGTTGTGCTTGTCTATCTTTTAGTGATCCTGTTTATATAGTATTGTTATGAAAATGAAATGAAGTACTAATGTCTTAGCTAAGCATATGAAAATTTAACACCTTATTCAAACTTTGTGTTGATTTTCTTTCATGTATCATGGTTTGATGAATATTTATGATTAAGAACTCTATATACTGTTTATCTAACTTGTCATATATACATGTATAATATTGTACTTGGAGGATTTTCTCTTTGTAGGTGAAGGAGGTGCATCCCTGAAAGCTTTGGAGAGGATCAGAGCGGGAGAAGACAAAGCTTGGATCAACCATCATTAATCGGGTGAGTCCATCATATCTTCCTATTTCCTTTATGTACTTTAAAGGTGATTGTCTACAAGTTTTAAGAGTACATTGGTAACCCTAGACCCTCGGTTATAAGGGTGTTTATTCCTGAACAACACTCACTTTCTCCATTGCCAACCTGGCCTTTTCTCTTACCTCATTTTCCTTTTCAATGGACATATTCCTTCTAGTTTTTCTTGCTCTATTATGTGAGTTGTTCATCTCCAAAAGTTTCTTGATCAAAACTATGAGGTCCACCCTACATAAGAAGTAATAAATAAGGTATTAGTTCCATTATACAAGAAACATGACGCATTCCAACATAATTAACTAAATTACATATTAATGTTAGTATGCTAATTATTGGCATTGACACATAAACATTGATTAAAGGTTTCTCTTTATGTTCAAACCAAGGTTTCATTTCTATACTCTATTTGATTCAAGTAAAGAGAGTCAAGTTTGCAGGCATTACAGCTATAGGATTATGAATTCCTTTGTGTTCAAAAAGTATTGGAATTCAAAATAATATGAGTGAAATATTCTTCATTTCCAACACCTTCGGACGAGATGACATTACACGTAATATGCCACATTAGTTATGAGGGAAGACACAAGTTGGTGTTTGGATGTCTTGGGAATAAATTGAATAAATTTCACTCATTGAGTTACAAGTTAACTATTAAGAGAAAAAATTGACTAATTACACAATGAGGAGGTTGCAAATCCATCTAAAAAAGGAGAAATCATTGAGGTAGAGGCATCCCTATCAATATCAAAGGCATGTCATGATAAATCTATCATGAAGACGAGAGCATGGACAAGTTGGTGAATTGTTCAATATGGACCCTCTCCCATGATTGCTTCCAAGGTTTTATACAAATGGAAGAGTCTCAATAGAGAACCTCATCTATCCCATACTTGAGGGAAATCAAAATATTTTCATGTGCAAATGATTATTGGTCTACATTGCATACTTCATCTTGTATAGAAAATATGGACAGCTTGGTGAACTATTCAATATGGACCCTCTCCCATGATTACTTCAAAGTTTTTATTTTAAATTGAAGAGTCTCAAGAAATAACTTCATATATGCCATCATTGTGTGAAATCAAAATATATTCATGTGCACATGTAAATGAGTTAACATTGTATACTTCATCTTGTATGGAGAATATGAGACTTGTTCATATTTGAAGTTGGGATTTATTGTTCTGAAATTAAATGTTGTCTATGAGAGAGATTGTTGTAGGCATATCATAAAACATAAATCAATGAAATTATCTGAAATCTTGTGAATTAAAACAATTATTTACAATTCACCATACCTATTCAAAATGATCTCTTCATGCAATGAAAACTTGTAGTTTGAATCTTTCCACTAACTTCCAAGACAACTGAATATCTTTGTTAGATTCCAAAAGTGAGCTTCTATCCAATAGATCAAAGAGTGTTGATGGATTATAAGCCAAATTGCAAAGTTCAGAAGCACAAAACGTGCGACCAGATATAGAAAACCCGTGAAAATTGGTAGCAATCCTAGGAACCAGATCTCTATTTTTTTTAACTAGTAACAAGTGTGCGCACGTGAATTTGAGCACACACACACGTACATAATATCGAGTGCATGCATTTACGTGCACACACAATTAGACATGCACAGGCCCCTTCCTAACATTTAGATCATTTACTCACTAATGTTTATCTCATTTAATGACTAACGTTCTTCAACAATGACTTCATATTTGACACATGTTCGAGTATTTTTACAATATAGTCTTCACCACTACTTTCTTATTAGGCCCATCGGTGCCATTATGAGGTCTTTGGATCCTTTCCTATGGCTAGTGGAGGGTAAGGGAGGCCTCCAACACTAACCATCATCACCATCATAATCATCATCATCATAATCATCGTCATCATAGTCATCCTCATCATCATCATCATAGTCATCATCCTCATCATCATTGTTCCTCATCATTGTCTCCATCATCATCATCATTATCATTATTCATCATCATCATCATCATCATCATATTTCATCATCCTCATCATCCTCATCATCATCACCATCATCATTCATCATCATCATCATCATCATCATCACCATCATCATCATTGTCATCATCCTCATCATCATCATCATCTTCCTTATCCTTATCATCATCATCATAGTCATGATGATCATCATTATTCCATTGTAAATGATTGAAAATAAAATGGTCATCACCATCACGGTTCATCGTCATCGTCATCGTCATCATAATCATCATCATCCTCATCATCATCATCATATTCATCATCCTCATCATCATCATCATCGTCCTCATCCTTATCATCATCATCATAGTCATGGACATCATCATCATTCCATTGAAAATGCTTGAAAATAAAATCAAAGAAAAGATTCAACTAA
>LPNX010137683.1:368175-387197 GCA_001517045.1 Pseudotsuga menziesii
ATCATCGTAATCATCATCATCATCATAATCATCGTCATCATAGTCATAGTCATCGTGATCCTGATCCTCATCATCACCATCATCACCATCATTGTTCGTCATCATCATTAGCATCATCATCATTAGAATCATCATCATCCTCATCATAGTCATCATCATCAATATCATCATCCTCCTCCTCATCATCATAGTCATCCTCCTCATTATCATCATTGTCATCATCATCCTCCTCCTCATCAGCATCATTCCATTGCAAATGCTTGAAAATAAAATCAAAACAAAGTGTTTACTTAACGAATGTGTGCATGCATCCTTAACGTGTGCGCACAAAGTAGCATGATCGCGCTTCTAGTACGTGCACGTTTTGTTTTAAACTATGTGTGCGCATGATTTAAATTCAAAATTTTGGCAGGCACCTTTTTTACAACCTATGTGGTGGATGACTTGGCTGCTTTGGTTTTAGGTTAGGGTTACCAAACCAAGTGGTTTGGACTGTCTTATGACATAAAACTTGTTTTGTACCACTTCTCCTATTTCGTGCATGATTTTCCATATGCCACACTTGTCCACAGCTAATGAAAATTCACACACTTGTGTAACTCTGTCTGTAGATTCTGAATATGTAATTTTTAGTTAAATCTATTATATTTTTCTATTTTTTATTTAATTTTAAATGGACTAACATCAATATAACACAAAAGGTAGGCTATTTGCTTTGGCTATAACTTTTGATTGGCTCACCTATTTAGAAAATGGAAAATAACATGCATAAGAAGACACAAAGACCTACATCCTAAAAAAAAGAATTATCATTCATTGACTATGTCAAGACCAAGATGTGGTGGACCAATGCTCAACCTTGTCATTTTAGGGCATTACTGAGTTTCTTAATTTGAAAAAAAAAATTATAACATAAATAAATATGGAAAAATAACGTTACACTAGACACACCTGTTATCTACAACTCTATATAATTTTTTTCACAAAATTCCACCATTTGCATACCAAACAAGTGGACCAACACAAACATATTCATTATTTTTTGGGAAAAAAATAACATACCAACCTTAGAAGAACCTCGTTTTTTGGGATTTATACTTAGTTTCCATAAATAAAAGTTATATATTCCGGAAGGTAATCCGATTTTCCACGTTTCATATTCTTATGCCATATTCCAAAAATTTGTGTAGGTACCTCTAATATTACTTTTTGACGTTCAAATTTCTATTTTTCCAGATGTCCATTGCAACAAACATGTCACAAGTGACCAGCATTAGCTTGCACCAGCCCAGAGATCATCCCAAGAAATGTCTCCCTCAAAACAAATTCCTCTCAGTTATGATGGATAACACTATGCATAAAGAAAGGGACTGTGTATTGAAAGGGTTATATCCATCAAACTGTAGACTAGGAGAAATAAATGCTTACACCCATGCATCAAATATGCTTGAAAATACATCTATAAGTGAGTTTTCTATCTTCAGACAATAATTCATTGGAGATCAATGGAAGCTGCAATTAGAGGTCATTGGATAATTTTCTTTCGTACTTAGTGTAAAGAGTTCCAATTAATTTTCTGATTGAATTTATACTATTATGCTACTATAATTGCAAATAAATTATTGCATAATCTGTTTTTTTCTGCTAATAGCTTGCACAAAATATATCTCATCCTTTGTTGGGTCATCAAGTGCCCAACATCTCCACTAGTTATTCTTGGTATTATTACTTTGAAAATATTATGTTGCGATAATTGCAATTGAATTATAATTTATTACAAATCTGCTTGTTTCTACTAATAGCCTGCACAAAATTTATTCACCATTTGTTGTGCCTCTAAGTGGTCAACATTTCTACTTGTTATTCTTAGTATTTGTGTGCTGAAAATTTATTGTAACCAACAATGGATCCTGTCACTAGACTTCAATTTAGATAATATAATGAATAACCAAATATAAAGTTGATATAAAATTTACAAGGCCTTAAAAGAATTCTACAATCAAGAAGAGCAGTGCAGTTGGGCCATCAACCTTTTGTCCTCATAATGGTGATCGTTCCTTTGCCCTCTGTGTGAATTTTGTTGAGGGAAACTACAGCCTTTCTGGAGAGTCCAGATCTCGAGGATGCCACCGATGGAGGTTTTTATAATCACCCACATGATGTTGAATAGGCCTTGTTGGGGGCATCGAAATCCTTTGGTTGATATCATTGAGAGTTACATCTCCTTCCACCCCACAGGGCTTCACAATTGCAAAAGGATATGCCACTGGAGTAGCCAACTTAGGCTTACCTTCATGATGAGCTAATGGAATGCAACACATAATAACTAGTACATCAAAAATCCTCATTAATTATCAAAAAAATAGAAATGAAACAAGTACTAGCATTATATTCAAATTCAAGCAATTAATAAGACTCGGGCATTGGAAATAATTTAATGGGTTTTTTTTGTCTTCTCCCACCGCACATGAAGACCAAAAGCATTGGATGACGAAAACCACAGTGGAAACCTCGCCACCTGGAAACCTCCCACCTCACATGCAGTCCAAGAGCATCTGACGATGGAAACCTCACCATATGAAGACCTCTTAAACGATTCATTCAATCTTTCTGCCAACACTTGAGACTAGACTCCAAAGCGTGAAGACAACATATCCGAACCAATCAATGCCTGACAAAATAACAAATAGTCATTTAATTTTTTTATGACAAAATAACAAATCATCATTTAATTTTAAATAAAAAGAACTTAAACTTTAGGCTCACCAAGATAGTCCAGGTAGAAAATAATCCACCTGACCCAAATAAAAATTTCTCCGTCCGAGACATAAAAAGAAAAGTTGTATGGTTTCTTGGAATTTTTCCCCAAAACAAGAGATCACATACTTTTGATTCACACTTGGTAGGTGATAGCTACTGCGTAGCATGCCATTAGATCTCAATCAGCTTGAGATCACCGACCTACTACATGAGTCTCTACATGACACGGGACTCTTGGATTGATGTCGGAGACTCAGATTTGAGACTCAGATTTATAACCCATGAAACACCAATGAAGCCCACGGTCATGGAGGAAGAATGATTTATGTTTTTTATTTTTTCCATGCATGGCGACTGGGAGATTTCTCCGAGCTTATATGATGGGTCAATGTTCTCTTGGACATACTCAAGAAAAATATATGTTCATACATTATGTACAGCTATTATTTATTTGTTGCAGATATTGGACACATATTGTTGTTGATTCCTATCATCTTAGATTAGACAAGGGGATCCAAATATCTATAGGTATCAACCGATGACTTACTAGACCCACGCAGACCAAGTGGTCTATAGGTGCAGGCTACGCGCTGTGGACCGAGATGAAGAATGTTACATAAATAGCTTACTCCATAAAAATCTATCACTTATTTTTCTGTGCTTTGTCACATAATTGTATACAACTGACAGATAGATAGAATGAGTATGAGCAGTGGTCCAGCGATAGAAGTTGTAAGGTGGCTACTACGCATTGTCTTGTTGCTTTTGTTTGATTCTTCTGCTCTTCCTTCCCATTTATCATGGAAATCCTCTCCCTCCCTATATGACTACATAACAATTAGAGAGCCCTCCCAGTCTTCAGATCTGACCCTCTCCCTCAACAATTTAACACCAACCGAAAAACCCTTTGCCCCTTCCATCTCCCTCTTCCAAGCTACCAACCCCCCTCCTCCTCCCTCCGTCTCTGCCTATGCATTGTGCTTTTTCTCTTCCTTTGCCATATCCGATGTATTTGATAATGCCTCCTCCTCATGCTCCTGCTCCTCCTCTTCGTCTATCTCCACCTCATTCAACCAGAGTAGCAATTTGACAATCAGAAAAGCCACCTCCCCCTCTTACTCCCCAACGATTTCATGCCATTCAGACAACCCTCCCACTTTACCTAGAGCTCCCACTAGGGCTTCATGTGGTGGGCTTGGCCTCTTAGAGAAAATAGGAATTGCAACAGTTATGATGGTGGTGTCGTTAGCCATTTTGATTGTTGTGTTTAAGGCATTCAAGACAGCCTTCCACAATGATGCTGAAAACAATTCAAGGGCGAGCAATATAGACATACTGAAGAACACAGCAGGGCAACACGAGAATGCTTTGGAGGTGGGAATGATAGACATATGAACACACCCAGTTGAGGATGTGAGTTGTTTGGAGGAGGGCATAGGGATACGCACATACAAAAGGGAGGAACTAGTCGATGCCACCGACAATTTCACAACTGAAGTTGGGTAGGGCATCTCTGGATCTGTGTATCATGCCAATTTACCAGGAAATAGAATTGGCGCCATCAAGAGAGCAACAAATTTAGATCCCTATTTATTCAAAGGTGAATTATTTGTGCTTCTCAGGCTACCACGTCATCCTCATCTTGTGGATCTCATCGGACTCTGCTTACAAGAAGGTGCGCTACTGTTTCCTTCCCTCACAGTATTTGCATGAATGCATTCTTTATTTGCTAAGGGGTCCAGTTAAAGACACAGAATTGAGAGACCTAGTAAGACTAGTTTCGAAACTTAAAATTATTGTTATAAAAATACAAGGTATATCAAGTGTCTAGAACTGGATGGATATTTAAAGTGTAGAAATCTTTGAAGTCTAACTTTTACATTAACATGGTTTTAAGAAACAAACCAAACCATGGAGTAATCCTTTGTCGGGATAATTCCATTGCTATGTATTTGTTTTTAACCATTATGTGGGTGATGCATGTGCAGGTGAATGAATTCTTGTGTTTGAGTTCATTTCCAGGGGGAGTTTGTATGATTGACTACACAAAAACAAGAGTCTTACAAATCCACTATCGTGGACCACTCGTATGGACATAGCGTTTCAAGTTGCTGTGGCTTTATAGTACCTTCATGAAGAAGCAAAGCCTCCTATCTTGCACCATGATATTAAGTCTACAAATGTTTTACTGGAGGACGACAACTCTACTAAATTGTCTGATTTTGGACTATCAAAGTTAGGCCCAAAAAATGACTAATTTACAATCACTGCAGTTAGGGGGAGTTATGGTTACATGGATCCGCAATACATTAAAATAGGAAAATATTCGGCGAAGAGTGATGTGTATAGCTTTGGTGTGCTTCTGTTGGAACTCATTATAGGTTTTAAATCACTACATGAAGACACGCCTCTGGAAGAATGGAGTGAAACATATCATAGAGGAGGCACAGAGAGATTCATCAGATTGATCGAAATGTAATAGAACACATTAACATGATGGAAGTTCACATTATGATCAAAATTGCTAATCTCTGCTTACGGTACATTAGTGAAGAGAGACCCTCAATGAGAGAGATCGTGAATATAATACAGGAAACCAGAAATACGAGAGCAAATGAAAAGTTATCATCCAATGGTGGTGGATCTCCGTTATTAGGAAATGAAAATTTATCTTCTGGTGGTCAGTGTTGCATTGTTGTTGATTAAATGTAGATGAATCTTGAGATGGTACAGATGGAAAACTCACTTATGGCATTCATGCTGCAGTGTGAATTGAATTGAAATGAATCTTTAGATCGAGATGGAACCATGATGAAGTGAAAAGCCTCTTTATATGTTAGGATGTCATTTCTGTTACTGCGTCGCCTATCATTTGTGGTGCTGGTTTGGAAGCGGCATATGTTTTTAACAAGGATACTTTGCAGGTTGTTTGTCATCGTGAAGGATTTGTTTCCCCTACTCGCTTGAGGTATTTTTCTACTATTGGTCCTTGTCCGAAGCTACTCAAACATGTTATAAACAAAAAATTTAAACCTTTTTTGTTGGTTGTGGGCACGGATGTGGCCCTCAATGATATTGTTCTGAATAATGAGCTAACCCTTGTGGGACCATTTAGTGGTCAAAGAAATAATGTGATGCTTGTTAATTCCTGGGAAAAAAATACCTGTTTGGAGTCTTTGGAGTCGGTTCCTGATGCTTTTGTCCTGCCTTGGGATTGGTTGGATTTCAAATTTCATTCTTCTTCGATTGTGGCTTCTGTTCTTGTGGGTTCTTGGAAATGGGAAGGTGTTGCCTTATCTTTAAGTGGTGGAGTCCTTTAGTCTATTCTTGCTCTGAAAGGTGTGATGTTATGCCCATTTGGGTCAAATTACCCTAGTTGCTTTTCAAACTCTGGTCTTTGCATTTTTCTAAACTTGTTCGTGATTATTTGGGTTGTTTTGTGAAAGTGGATTTGTCTTTTGTTTAGACTCGTGTGATGTGTATGGGTGAAGTTTTAGTCAATCTTGTAGAGGAAATTATGATTCAGTGGGATAATAAGGATTTTCTTTAGCCTTTGGATTATATGGAGGTTCCTTCTCGATGTAATCATTGTTATGGTCATGTGATTTCTCAATGTGACATGATTTTTAAAAAGAAAACTCATGATTTTAAGTCTGTTAAACAATGGCGGGTAAACACGGATAAGGAGGTTCTTGGTGTTGATACTGTTTACTTTAGTAAGTTTGTGGCTGATGTAATGGTGGAGGTACCTTTGTCCCCTCCTATGGAACTATTGAGGAAAGCATCGACTAGTTTTTGTGAGACTTATGTTTTACCTTTTCTTGGTAAGGGTTGTGAGCCCTTAAAACCCTTATGACTCTCAATTGATTTTTTTATTGATCATGGTATTGATGTAATTTGTCGGGATTTGGCGGAACCTTATGTCTATCCCTTGACTGGTAACTCTTTAAACCATGTTTCTCCTATTTTAAAACAAAATCTGGGCAGGTTTATGGTTTGTCTCTCCTTTAAAAGCTTATTCCTCTAAAGTGGAAGGCTGTTTTCTGAGATGTTATTCTAAATATCCTTCATTTGGTAACCTTAAGGTTGTTAGGAGAACTTTTTTATCCAAGCATGCTACTGGTAATTTGATTTTAAAGGATTCTTTTGCATGCAAGCTTTCTTTAGGTTATGTGGGGACTGTTCATTTTTTTGGTCAAATTTCTGGGGCTCTTAGAGCAAGGGATGCCTCTAATATTGTTTCGTAATGCTTGTTTTATCCCTTAATTGTTGAGGTTTAGATAGTTTATCTGAAAAAGCTTCAAAGGTTGGTAGAGGATCAGCATTTGAATGTTTTTTTTTACAGGAAAGTATGTTTGACGGGTATATTATTGTTGCAGAGTTGGAGTTACTGTTAAAAGGTTGAAAGTTTGATTATGTGGATGCTCAAGCAAAATATGGTGGTTTATTACTAGGATGGTGCGTTAATTGCTTTCATTTCTTAAATGCTTGGGAATTTGTTTCTAGCATTGGGGTATTTATTTATTATATTCAATTAAATATTTTTTTTTGGTTTATTAATATAAATGGTCATTATTTGGAGCAGGAGGTTTTTTGGAATAATTTTTTTTCTAAAGTTTTCATTGAGAAATCAAACGTTATTCTTTGTGCGGATTTGAACTTTTCCTTGGGGTATTCTGAGATCTAGGGTCCCAATTCCCATGTGGATAATATTTCTGATTTTTTGAAGGCAAATTCATGATGTTGTGGGGGTTATTCAAGAAGGGATGCATACTATTTAGAGCAAGTATCTTAAGGCGATGGTTTTAAAATTCAACCTCTCTAAGGCTTATGATCAGGTAAATTTGACTTTATCATCGAGTCATTCTTTTTCATATGGGTTTTGATGTGACCTTTATCTCCTGGGTGATGGAAAGTCTTTTCTCTATATCATTTTCCATCCTTATCAATGGTGTTACTTCCTCTTTTTTTAGACCCAACCGTGGTCTTCGAAAAGGTTTCCCTTTAGCACCGTTGTTGTTTCTTATTGTTGTTGAAGGACTTGGTAGATCTATCCTTGCTACTAGGGATCATGGGGATTTTGCAGGGCTTACTTTTGGAGATGGGATTTTTTTAACACATGTTCTCTTTTCTGATGAAATCGTTAAGGTCACTGATGGATCTAATAATTCATTATTGACTTTGGATGATGTGTTAAGTTGTTTTTGTAGGGATTCTAGGATGATGATTACTGGTGATAAATCCACCCTACTTTATCTTGGTCTAGATGTGTCTGAGTTAAATGATCTTAGTAATGTTTTTTTCTTTTTCTATGGCTAAAATTGAGATGGGTTTGAATTATCTTGGATTTCGTCTAAAATCTTGCAGATATTTTATTAAGGATTGGTATTGGCTGGTAGCCAAAGTTTAGAACTAGATTAAAACCGAAAGCCATCAATGGTTTTCTAAAGGAGGGAAGTTGGTTTTGATTAAATTTTTTCTTGAGGCTTTTCATGTCTATTGGATGCATTTCTGGACTCCTTTGGGAATCATTGAAAATATCAGGAATATTTTTTTTTAAGTTCTTATGGTTTATCAGTCTTGAACATCATGATTTAGCTTGGATCTCTTGGAAGACCCTTGATCATCCAAAGATTCTTGGTGGTTGGGGTTTAAAAATTCTTGCTATTTTCTTTAAATCGCTTGCAACCAAGAGTGCGTGGAATATTGTTCATGGATCTAGTTTATGGCTACATATTGTTAAACAAAAATTTATTCGGCCTTTGTCTTTGTTTGATTGGATTAGAATCTATTCAAAAAAACAGAGGAATTTTTCTATTTGCTAGAAAGCAGTATTAAAGTCTTTTGATTGGATTGGAGATGGTCTTGTTTGGAAGGTTGGAAATGGGGCTGTTGTATGAATTGGTTATGATCCCTAGGTTTTTTGAAAGTGTTGGCATATTTTACCTCCACATATGATTGACTATTTACATAATCATGGTTTTTATTTTCTTAATGATATTGATAATCCAAGGTCTTCTACTTTGTTGGATCAAGGATGGATCTCTTCTAATAATGTCGGTTTAGTGGATATTTAGTATGGTTTGATTTGGAATGGTTATATTTCTATTCTAAAGCCAATAATATTAGATTATCTAAATCTAATGATGAGTTCGTGTGGATTCATTCAAAATCTAGGAAATACACTCCTAAAGTTGGCTATTCTTATTTAATCAAGGAATGGGATTATTATGATCTTATTTGGTGGTGGAAAGTGGTATGGAAATTTAAATTCCCACTAAAGTATAATTTTTTTATGTGGATTTTACTCTCTAAAATATTTAACTGAGCATATCTTATGCATAAAGGGTATGGAAGGGCCTGGTATATGCTACTTATGTAAGGATGCGGGTGAATCAAATGCCCATTTGGGAGTGGATTGTATTTATACAAAAACAGTTTGGTATGAGATTGAATCCAAGCTTCATCTAGAAAATTAAAGGGTGGGATATTCTATGGAGAAATGTCTTAAAAAATCATGTTCAAAGGAGGATTTGAAGGATACTAGATCTCTTCCTTTAATTGTATTGTTGTTTATCTAAAAGGCTAGAAATCACTGCTGTTTTAAGGATCAATTTTTATTTCCTTTACATGTCTCTATTCAAATTTTGGGAGTCTTTGGGTCTATTCCATAGGGTCACATTTTTATCAAAAATAGAATGATAGTGGAGGAATATGCTGATAAATATTTCCCTTGGGGTTACTTCGATGGATCTGTTGTTGGGGTTCCGAGAACTTGTGGTGCTGGTGGACTTATTTAATTTTATGATGTGCACTATTTTAAGTTTAAATCTAGTCCTGGTCTTGGCACTAATAATTTTTCTGAACTTCATGGCTTAAAAATGTTACTCAGGTTGGCATTGTATTTGCATCTTACTAAGCTACTGGTTTTTGGTGATTCACGGATCATCATTAACTAGGTTACTGGTCTGAGTAGAATTCACAATGTGTAGCCATATCCTTTGTTGAATGAGTTGTTTATCCAAGAATTCCTTACCCCATAAGTATGAATACCCCATGGGGGGAGCCTAATTTTTTAAATTTCCCTATATCTAAAGGACCACCTATAAATAATATTGGAGGATATGTAGGTTCACCTTCTGGAGGTACACATTTTGAAGGTCCTCCATCTAGAGACCCACCTTTTAGAGGTCCACCTCTTGAAGGTCCACCTTTCAGAGGTCCTCCACCTGGAGGCCCACCTTCTTGATGTCCAACTTCCGGAGGCCCACCGTATGGGGCTCCACCTCCTCCAGGAAACCCACTACTAGGACGACCCTCAGGAGGGTCATTTATGAATCAACCACCCAAATAACCGGTGATGGGAACATCATCAACACCCCTTTATCAATCAACCTACACTCCTAATTATACACAAATTCCATATCAGTATTACCAATACCCTTAACCTAACCAACAGTTACCATTTTTTATACTTTAGGTTTGTCATGTCTATCTAGATTGATTAACAACCACATCCATCATGTTAACTCATGGTCAGATATCCCTGTTAAGTTACCTTCTTATATAACCAAATTCAATGGTAAACCCGATGAATATCCCAAGAACCACGTGATGGTATAACACATTGTAGTGATCATCCAATTCTTTGATGGATGGTTCCATCCATTTGAGTTTGTTTCAGAGAACTCTCACTTGGGTGGACGCAAAATGGTATATTGAGTTTCCTCAACATTCTTTTTGGGATTTCAATAACTTAGCAATGGAATTTTTGACACATTTCCAGTTACCGATTCGATATGAAACAGGTGTGGATATTTTAACCTCACTTCGTGAAACCACTTCCACCCATATACTCGATCATATACATGAGTGGATATGATGACGTAGGTTTATAAAATATCACATTTCTAATCAGTGGCTCTCTGATTGGTTTACCAAATATTTGCTTCCCTCCATTTATAGGGATGTTTCCATGGGAGGTGTTGTTACCAAGGAGCAAGCTATTAGTCATTCTTAGTACCTTGACTTGGTCTATTCCTAGTTAGAAACTTTTTATTACTTGATCCCCCTCTCTCCTCGTCTTACTTCAGATCCTTCAATACCTTCAACGGAACCACCCTCCAATGGATCTTTTGGTTCTGTCCAAACACAATCGACAAAAAAATTCTTGAAAAAAAAAAACCAACCCACTGCATTTGATAATCAAATTGTTTCAATCAAAGTGAATTCTATGCAATATTCAAAATCTTCGGAAATAAAGAAAAAAAGAAAAGAACAAATCCAAGAATCTAAGAATCAAAAGCAAGGTAATTAAACACAAAACCATGATTTTGAATCTAAGAACAAGAGAAAGGAAAAGTTTCACTGCCTCATATATGGAGGTGACCACTTCATGAAAGTATGTTCTCATTGTGAGGAGGTCACTAAATTTCTTAAAAAACCCTCACCCTCACAGTTTTAACAGATCCTTTACCTACCCTAAAACAATTTATTGACTAGCAATCCTTGCATGGGTATTCTTCATCGTCCATAGATGAAGTTGAAATAATGTCCAGTGAATCAGTTAGTATCACTACTCAAACCCAGAGTCATGATCCTCTACCAGAGAAAAAGATTAATAATGTTCCAACAGATAAAATTCCAACATCCATCCCTACTCCTACTAATGGTATTCATATTGAAAAACATGTTCTTGATACAGTTCTTAGGCCAGCTAAGAGTATTGTTTGGAAATTAGTATTTAATCCTAACACACATTCCACCCAATATTACAACGTAGTTGAATTTTTGGCTTAGGAACCATGTGCTATGTCGACCCTTGAGGTACTCCAAACATCTCCTACACAACATAAGAACTTGTTTTCGGACCTCGAAGCTCTCAATCCTGAACATAACAACATTTTCGCCTTCAAACTAGATGACTTCAAGTCTAATCTCTCCCATCAATTGGATTTCCAATTATCTATGAAAGTTATTGGGAAGGTAATACATCGTACCATATTGGATGAGGGTGCCTGCACTTCGTTAATGTATTTGTCTTTCCGAAGAGCTATTGGCTCCCTAGAGATTAATTGTTCTCCCATGACATTAAAGGTCTTTGGTGGTCATGGTTTTCAACCTTATGGATTACTCTCCTCCCTCCATGTTGAACTCGGGGGAAAATCAATGTCCATTCACGTTGAAGTTGTCGAAGCTCCTTTATATTACAATATTCTTCTAGCTCAAAATTGGTTCTATGTAATGCAAACTATTGGTTCATCCTTATTTTGAGTAGTCCAGCTCCCATTCCAAGGTAATATTGTCATAATTGACTAGTTAGGTTTCTATTCACCAGATACGAGTTCCAATTCTGCGAAAAATGTTCCACTCTTAACATCCTTAGCCTCACAATATAAAAACATAGGAGTAGGTATTCTTAAAGACTATTTGATTATGGGAGTTATTCCATTGAATAACCCTCCTCCTACTTCATAGGATGCATTTGTGAACATGATCTCAGCTTCGATCTACCACACCCCATATAAAGGAAAACCAATCACTGATTCAACATTATTGAATCATTTCGAAGAAATGTACCATGTTATTTAGTCCAATAGTGACCCCCATTAGAGGAAATTTCAACTCAAAATGGGCCTCCTAAAAAGAATTAATAAAATAGTAGTTAAAATAATAAAATAATATTTATTAATTTTGGAGGAAGAAAAGAAAAAAAACTACTTTTTTGTTTGTATTTTTGACATATATCCCCTTATTTTTACTCAAATTTTGATTGGGAGAGCTCATTGGATGCATAATTAAATTCTGCATCCAAGGAGTACCCACTCGGCATACTTTTGATGGACCCCGCTACCCCAAAAAAATTAAATACCTAAAAAAACGTGATGATGATGTCATCATCACATTTTTTCAAGTAATTATTGTTTTTGGGATAGCGGGGTCCATCAAAAGTATGCTGAGTGGGTACTCGTTGGATGCAGAATTTAATTCCTCATCCAACGATCTCTCCCAATCGAAATTTGAGTAAAAACAAAGGGAGATATGTCAAAAATACAAACAAAAAAAAGTAGTTTTTTTTATGATACCTATCCCCAAATTTATATTAAAAAAGTGTTTAATACCTATATGGTATTTTAAATTTAAAGAAATTTCATTGGCTAACACATGATGACATGGAATTTGAATCAAAGTTAAAAGGCCCATTTTGATTTGAAATTTCCTCTAATGACTATCAATGATCATTTTCTTGGTGGCATCAAACCCATATTACCTACAATATTGGTTAGAGACCCCCCAATCTTTGTATTATCTTTTTCATACCCTTCCCTCTAATGAGTCCATCATGGAAGTCATGTATTTAAACGATATTCCTTGAAAAGGTCATCATCATACATCATCTTTCCTTTCGATTACCATATGGTAGAAGACCATTTTGGAACAATGGTTTCATATGATATTGTAACTAACCCTCACTCAGTGGTACTTATCCATGACGTCGAGTCCAAGGGTAGTTGGCCAACATTACTAATACCATTCCAATCAATATATTACTGAAGCTCGAAGTTGTTGAAAACAATAATGTAGGCTGAAATTCTTCCATTTCAGAACTAAAATCTTATATGACTATTCTCAAGGGATTCAGAGATATTTTTTCTTGGATGTATGAAGAAATTCTAGGGATAGATCCTTCAATCGTGGTTCATGAGATTAGGACTTAACCTGATGCCAAATCAGTCCATCGAACATTATGATAGGTTCATCCACAAAAAGAAGCAGCCATTAAGGAAGAAATTGAGAAACTTCTCAAGGATGGGTTCATTTACCTTGGAACTTTGAAAGAATGGGTGTCTAACATTGTCCCCATAAACAAAAAGCAAGGCACCATTAGGGTTTGTATCATTTTCTAGGACCTTAATAGGTCTTGTACTAAGGACAATTTCCCTACCCCTTACATCGATCAAATCATCGATAACTACACCAAAAGCATCATCTTTTCATTTATTGATGGTTTTTCTGGCTACAATCAGATCAAGATACTCTTGTCTCATCATTACAAAAAAAAATTTATTTTCCCATGGGGGACCTTTGCCTATAAGAAGTTACCTTTTGGTTTGAAAAACATTGGCACTACCTTTCAATGCGCCATGTCTTATGCTTTCCATGACATTAAACACATCATGGAACCATACCTTTATGACTTTCTTGCTCATTCGCAACAGCGGGATCATCGTGTTGATCATATGAGATCCATTTTTCTTAGGTGTCACTATTACGACAACGGTTGAATCTATATAAGTTAGTATTTTGTGTTGATACTGGAAGACCACTTGGTTTCATAGTATCCAAGGATGGAATTCATATAGACCCACTAAAAATTGAAGCCATCTTGGCCTTACCCCTGCCTACGAACGTTACATAACTCCAAATTTTGCAAGAGAAGGAAAACTTTTTATGTCGATTTGTTTGTAACTACGCCAAAAAAACCCATGGTTTCATGCATTTATTAAAAATAGATACACCCTTTGTTTGGGATGACTTCACACAACATGCATTCAACACTCTCAAACACACCATTACACATGCACCTGTCCTGCAACCACCCAGTTATGCGAAGAACTACTCCTTGTACGTTGTTTCATCACTATCAACCATCGACATGGTATTATTTCAAATAGAAGAACATGACCATGAACATGTGATTTACTACCCTAGTAAGAGTCTTTTGGACTCTGAAACCCACTACTCACATGTGGATAAATTAGATCTGGCCATAGTCATCATAGTCCAAAAATTTCATCATTACATCTTCATCCAAAAAACCACGGTATATGCAGATTCCAACCCCATGTATTACATCTTGAATTGCCAAGTGCTTTGTGGAAAATACTCTAGGAGGATTGTTATCCTCCAGGAATTTGAGTTAGAATTTGCAAAATCCAGTTCTAAGAAGTCTCTCATCTTTACAAATATTATGTGTGATCTTCCCTGTATTACTGAGGATACAAACCCTTTGATTCATTTCCTGATCAATCACTGTTCCTCATTAGCACGTCTGACCCCTGTTATGGGTACTTGATTCTCTATCTCCATATGTAATGCTTCTATCCCAATGCAACCTGAGATTAATGTCATCGTATTCATCATCACTCTAAGTACTACCTTATCATTAATGATTCATTATGCCATCGTGGCATTGATGCAATTTTGCGTCATTGTTGAACTCATGAATATGTTGAAGTAGTTTTAAATGAATATCATTCTGGAGCTTGTGGTGGTCATCTTTCTGGGATGGATACTGCCTAGAAAATGTTACGCGTTGGGTACTTTTGGCACTCGATATTTAAATATTGTATGGAGGTCATAAAAAATTGCCTCCCTAACAACTTTTCACATCTAAAAAATGCACCCATGTTGCTCTATTGCATCCTATCATAGTTGTTGGTCCATTCATGAAATGGGGCATTGATTTCATGCACTGTGATCCTACCTCATCCAGGGGGCATAGTTACATTATTGTGCTTGTGCATTACTTTACAAAATGGGATGGGGTTATGCCTACATATGTTCAAGACAAAAAAAAGAATGCCTTAATTCTTTTCAACCATTTTATCGCTAGATTTGAAGTTCTTTGGGCCATTGTGATTGATCATGGTTGACATTTTCAGAATAAAATGATGACATAATTCAGTGGAAAACTAGTTTTTGCCACAACAAATTTACACCCTACTACCCATAGGCCAGTGGTGAGGTTGAAACTATCAATAAAGTACTAAAAACTATGCTTCAACAGATGGTAGGACAAGCCAAATCTAGCTGGAATTTACAATTATTTTCTGCATTATGGGCCTACAGGACTAGCATCAAAACATCCATCGGCTTCACACCTTTCTAGTTAGTGTATGGACTGGAGGCTACTCTCTTGATAGAGTATGAAATCTCTTCTCTAAAGATGGCCATAGAATTTATACCCAACACCACTCGAGAGGAAGAACGGTTCTTGTATTTAACCAAGCTCAATGAGACTCATTGAAATGCCACCTTAGAAAACGAGGTGCATAAACAAAATATTAAAGCTCAATATGATAGATCCATTCAACCTTACCTCTTCAACGAAGATCATATGGTATTGACATATGACCAGAAACATGACAAGTTGGGGGGTGAAAAGTTGGAATCGATGTGGCATGGACGCTACGCTGTGAGTCATGTCTTGAAAAAAGGAGCATATGAATTAATGGATTATGATGGAATACCCCTAGGAGAGCCTCAAAATGGGCTCTACCTCAAAAATAATATTCCTAGGTCATCTAACATAGCTTTTTTGTATATATTGTTTATAGAGTGTTGTGTGTATTTTGAAGTGTGGATCTAGTGTGAATGTAAGATGTGTCTTAGAAAAACATGCTTGTGTAGTGTTATGTTCAAGATGATTAGATGAAAACCTGTTTTGGATTTGCTATTGGTTATATTCATTACACCTTGAATCTTGCATCGGCAACTTGTGTATTGTACTCTCCTCTTGGTGATCTAGTGAGATCAAGAGGAACTTATTTGGGTCCCGTTAAAAAAAATCTTATAGAGTATCATGTAGTGATTGGTTTGCTGATTGAAGCTTCGATTAGCGATGTGAGTCATATCAAGGTTTACCTAGATTCAGAGTTAGATGGGTTTACCTAGATTCACCTTATTCCTACTTTATCCTTTCATAAAACAATTAATATTCACCATTTTCATAATAAATATGGGTTTATATTACTATTTTCCAAATCATTTATTTTTTAGTATTTTGAGTCAATTTATGGTTAATTATTGACAAAAATAACATATTTTCATTATACTTTAAAGTTGCGTGAGTTTGGTGATGATTACATATGTATTTGAAGACTTTATCAAGCTCAAAAATGACTACCTAGCTTCAAATTCGAATTCCATCATCAAGATGTTGGCTAATTTCAAGGAGAAGATCATGGAAATGTGGAGAGAATATCTCATCCAATATTTGTTGAGGATTTAAATTGATGAGTTGTAGATTTGCTGAGGATTTTGAGGGATAAATTGACAGAATAGTGGATCTGTAATTATGACCAGTTATCTTGAATTCATATATAAATAGGAGAGCTCTCTCATCATTTTGGTTAGAGATATCTCTAGTCGTGTAGAAGTAGAGAATAGTTTAGAGTTAGCCATAGAATATGATTTTTTATTGTTATGTAATGGAGATGATGCTTAATGCACCTCCTTTGACTCTCTCATGTTAATATAGATTTTTAGTAGTTTCTTTCTTATGAGTTGTTCATCTAGATTTTCAGTATGTTTTGCTTATGAATTGTTAGTATAAATTTATCGTGAACTCACATGTTAATGTTAATTTGCTTTATACCAATTTATTTTATGCAATTTCATGTTTTCTGCAATTAAATTTATTTCCATACAAGTTAATTTATGCAATTTCCTGTTTTCATAATCGTTAGGTTCAATTTCAGTTACATGTATTTTTAATTTCAGTCATTTAGAATATTAAATTAAGTTCAGTGACACTCTGTCCCTGCATATATTTTGTCTGTACCTCAAAATTTTACGCTCTCTTTGGGTTGACATTTACATTATTGGATATATGTTATAATTTGTTTAATATTTTCTGTGACATTTTAGCGCCGTTACCAGGGAGGTGCTAAAAGGGATTAGAGTTTAGATAGGTACATACTTCGTTTTTATTACATAGAAAGTGGGAGGAGAAATAGTAAGACGCAAGGATGACTTGACTACATAATTTTTGTCGTGTGAAAGCCATATGCATCCCCTTTGGTGGGTCACCCCAAAGCCTTGATTGTTGTTTATGCAAGTGTTTACTTTTTATACAATTACGAGTTTGTTTTTAGCCGAATTTTCGTTCTCATTTTCAGTTTGGATTGCTTTCATTTTTTTTTGTTCCTTTATTTTACGCCAACTTATTTTTAATTTTGTATATGTTCATTTTTTGCTTCGTACAGATTTTTGTGCACTTTAAATTTATGTTTTTGCATTCGTTTTGATACTAACTCATTTTATGCTATTTTTTTTCTGCATTTGTCATGTTTTTCTTTTTAGCTTTTGATTTGATGTCAGTAAAATGATTTTATGATCAGCATAAGCCTAGAGCAGCTCACTCAGATCGTAGCAAAAGTCAGGATCTCTTCTTCTCACGAGGAGGAGATATTGATAGCAGCCAAAGATGTAATCACTCCTCCTGAAGCAAACAAGGAAGAATTGACATTTGAAGAATCATGCACATTAGATGAAGAATACATGTTCGAACTGAAGATTGAAGAGGATTAAGAAGGGATCTTGGGTGAATATCAAACAATCGAAAGTTGCATCGAACAATGATTCCAAGTAAGTACTAGGTTAGATCGATTCTGTTTTCGCTTTTATTTTATTAATTTATATTTTCAATATCTAATTTTCTATATTATTGTATATTCTAAGTTTAGTTTTTCAAAATTAAAAGATAATTTTGGTTTACTTCTTTTAGATAGATGATTACATTAGAAATTTCATTTTATGTAAATGATCTTTAATTTTCAATTAAAGTAAAGTAGGTAGGGTTTAGTTTTATTTTAAATTTAAAAATTAACATGCTTTAATTTGCTTTAATGTTTTTATTTGTTAAAATTTTCATTTTTTTCCTAATTATTATTTTGTTTCTAATTTTATTAAGAATTAAAAAAATTAATTTTAATCAAAAAAAATTTATAAAAAAAAAAACCAACAGAAAATTTGTTTTTGAATTTTCATTTCTTTTTATTTTTATGCTATGAATAAAAAAATTTAAAGATCTAGTTTCTTTTAAATGAACAATTAGAAAAAAATAAAATAAAGTACTTAAAAAACAAATAAAAAATTAAAAATATAATTTTTGTTTTAGTTTTTTTTTGTTGTTTTAGTTTTTAGATCTAAAAAATGAAAGTTTTACTAAATTTATTTTGCATCTATGAATAGATTAAAAATAAAAATAAAAAATCTATTAAAATTAAAATTACATATACAATGTTTCTTTGTTAAAGTTTTCTAATTTTAACTTTTTAAAATATATATAGTTATTAACTTAACAAAACCTACAACTATAAATATAATAATAAAATAAAACTTTTTAACAAACAAACTAACTATATTTAATAAACCCTTTTAATAATTATTTTTCAATAATAATTTTTAAACTAAAATTAGAATTAGAAACATATTTAAAACACTAATAAAGACAAAAACAACTGAGAATTTTTTAT
>LPNX010137683.1:387349-397625 GCA_001517045.1 Pseudotsuga menziesii
AGGGTTTATTAAATTTAACTAGACCTACACATTAACAAATTAAATAATAAACAAGCCCACTCTCAAAACTTGCAAAACCATTAATGATTAAAAAAAAAAACATTAACAAAAGAAATTCGAAATGCCCCACCTGCAATATTAACAAATAAACATTAATGTAAAATTTAAAAATTATATAAAACAAAACCTATAAACATAATATAAAAAATACATTAAAAAATAAAACTACAAAACACATATATAGAAAAAAAAAATTATAAAACAAAACCTGCAAACAGTCCTCCAAACTCTTTAGCTTTTCATCCCTCCATCTGAAACCTGTTAACAACCTATCATACGAAATTTGCAAACAGTCTACCATGCGAACAGTCTTCCATACGAAATCTGTAAACATAATTTTTTTCAACCAGTCCGCAAATGAAAAAATTTCTAGATTGTTGTGCCCATGATTAAAATAGATCTGAACCTCAAATCCTGGAAAATCTTGGAGTTGTAACCCTTACGGTTGATCTTTTTGATGCAAACTTGAAGTTCCTTAAATATGCATTTTGTGGCACATCTTCCATAATTTTTTCAACGAATCAATCCTCTCTATTAGTTTATTTGGTACATGCAGTCGTTACCTTTAATAGTGATTTGGTAGATGCGATGGATGTGTTCTCAGATGACTGCAAATTCTGTTATGTTTTTCTTCGGCAGTAATCTTGGAAATCTGGCGATATGGCGGAGTTTCAAATGCATACTTTTCTTCTATTATTAAGTAGATTCTATTCAATCACATTTACTTCAGAAGAGACTGGGTTATTACCACCTAGAGATCAATGACATTATTGATCATTAACTAGAAGCCAAGTAGATGGTTAAACAGTCAGTTCTATTTTTAGCCGCCTATGACAACTCATTCAATCAGGGAAACAAACTGGTGAATTTCCTTCCATTAATTATGGGGTTATAGGTAAAAACCTATTTAGCTCTGCGTGCCTACTCTCAGAAGTCAGATAAATGTCATTTACATAAGAATGAAAATAGTGTTAGAATAATCAACCCATAGTTACCTACCTTAGACATTAATTAAATCAATTTTGTCTTATTACCTAGTTTCCTACATTCCACTCTATGCTAGTTGCCTTCTACATGTCCTAGAAGTAAACACATGATAAAAATGAGTCATGGAGCACTTGGGAAACATCCTAGAAACCCATTTTAGTATGTTTTCTTTATTCCAGAACCTCCAAAGCGCATATCTGTTTTTTCTGAAAAGCTGTCTGTTTTATTGAGATTTAAGGAAAAATGAAAAGCTAGACTAGGTGTAGTTGACTTGCTTTTTTCCCACATCATCCTCCCTCATTTTCTCCTAATAAAAGCATGTATGAGTTGTATTTCCATCCCTCATTAGCTTGCCTACTTGAATTATCCAAATCGTGAGCATCTTGGTGGATTTGGAAACTGCTTTATGCACCTATGGGGGATTTGAGTAGATTTAGTAAGTCTTCTTTTTTACCTTTTCGAATGGCATCCTTATGTATTCAAATATCTCATGTAATTATATATTTTAGAATCCTATTACTTCATAAGGTTGGATATTGTACACTTACTTAATACATATTAGTGTTATGCTCCAATTTCAGTCTCCTTTGGTGTTAATTTTGCATGTTTGAGTAGCAATTTTGTGAGTGTAATTGTTCTATCTCCTGGGCTCAATTTCCACATGGTATCAAAGCCTTTGTATATCAATTTATCTCCTTCCATATTGTTATTGCAGGTTCAACATCTTGACTGGGAGCATATTCTGCTGACTGAAGGGCATAGTTTCTGAGCTATGGACCAATCTCAGAAGATCATCTTGACTCCATTCAATTTATTTGAGTGGAAAGATGAGATGGAGATATTGTTGAGAGATAAAGGTCTCTACAGGGTGATTATGGCAACTAAGGCAGAGCCCAATGTAGCTGTACAGAAAATCAAATGGCACAACACGAGGGATGAGGCCTATGGTCTTTTGTGTCTAAGCATTTCAAGAGAACTCCTCTTCCATCTTGATGGATTGAAATAACCTAATGAAGTGTGGGAGAATATTGTAGATATTTTTGGTAAGACAGATGAGACGAGAGGACATAAAATCGAGAATGAGTTGATCTCCTTGAGTCCCAGTAGCTTTGAATCCTTGCAACTCCATTTTTCCAAGTTTAAATCCCTTGTTTTGTAGCTAAAACAGTGTGGGATCGAAAAGAAGGAAGAGAAACTAGTTTTTCCATACTCTCTAAGCTTGGTCATGACTATTCAGTGTTTGTTTCGACCTTCCATGCCACCAATGTGACAACTCAAACCTGGAAGATGCCTAAGCTTGCAGAGTTCATGGAATCCATCACACAGAAACAAGATAAGTTGATGATGATGGGCACCATCAAAACTTCCAAGGACCAAGCTTTGGTTGTTGGAGATTCAAGGGTGGATTCAAAAAGAAAGAAAAAAGCTAAGAAGATATCTGAGCAAAATATAGACAAGAACAAGTCACAAGAGGAGCCCCAAGGTTCCAAGAAGAACTTTCAGAAGAAGAAGAACAAAGGAGAAGTGAGCAAGTGCACATACTGCAGTAAGGGCTATCATCTTGAGAGCTCTTATATGAAGAAGCAAATTAACATATTGACCCAACTCCCGGAGAAGAATAACATCTCCCTTCCTGATTTCTCAAAGAAGAGGGAAGGAGGATCAAATTCAAAAGATCGAGAGAGAGTACATGCCTTGGTTCCTGGCACATCAAGCTCACCTAGCTTCATCATAGACTCTAGAGCTTCTAGACATATGGTTTCGACAAAAGAGGCATTCTCCTCTCTTGACATGTCGAAAGGTCCACCAATAGTTTTGAGAGATGATTCTCTCACTGACAGTTTGGGGAAGGGAATGATTGATCTTGACCATGGTAAGTTAAATAATGTGTTGTATGTTCCAACTCTTGCCTCTAATCTCTTGTCGGTGTATCAGATGACTCAAACTAGGTCTCCAAAGAAGGTCATATTCTCCCTTGATGATGTTGAAATGACTGAGATTTCGAATGGTAAATTCATAGCAAAAGGTGTTGTTGATCACACTTTGAATGTATACATTTTTTCCCATTTTCTACTCTACTCAAACCCCTCTGCTCTTTTGATTCATGCTAATGAGGCATGAAATATTTGGACATCTTAACTACAAGTATATTTCTGATTTGAGTGAAAAATATATGGTCATAGGGTTACCAAAGATCAAGTTTTCTAAGGGAGTCTGTCAAGGTTGTATCCTAGGAAAACACACAGAGCACAAATATGAGAGAGCTAGTCATGAGAGAACCTCTACACCTCTTGAGTTGATCCATAGTGACATTGCTGGTCCATTTCCTCATATGTCCATGAGTCAAGCCAAATATGCCCTGACCTTCATAGATGACTTTCCTAGGTATTGTTGGGATCACTTCCTAAAGCATAAGTCTGAATTTTCTTACCTCTTCAAAGTCTTTAAAGCCTTGGTTGAAAACCAGTCTGGGAGGAAACTCAAGATCCTCAGATCTGACAATGGTGGTGATTATGTCAGGTATGAGTTCATTCAGTATTGTAAATATGTAGGTATTTAGATGCAGCATTTGATCCCTTACACACCACATCAAAATGGTGTTGCTGAGAGAAATAACATGTCATTGAAGGAGATGACAACCTGCATGATAGAGGCTAAGACTTGGCCACCAAAGTTTTTGGTTGAGGCTATAAATTGTGCATCCTACATCTAGAATAGGGTGCCTCATAAGCAGCTTGATGGTATGACTCCTTTCGAATATTGGAGTGGGCACAAGCCAGATGTGACCCATTTTAGGGTTTTTGGCTCAAAGGCTTGGGCTAGAATTTCAACTAAAAAGAGAAAGGATTTGCAGCCCCAAAGCTAAGAGTCCCTATTTGTTGGGTATTCTGAAGAATTAAAAAGGGTACAAGCTGATCAACTTGAGCGCTAACAAATCTTTCATTGAAACAAGTGTTCAGTTCCAAGAAGAGCCTTTAGTAGCAGTTGAAGTTGGAGAGTCTTCTTCGCCACTAGATCCATTAATTATAAGTGGAGAGAATAATGAGTTTGTTGATTCTGATATGTCTTATAATGATGATTTGATTGAATATCCTGACAGTCCTACAAGACCAATATGGGCATAAAATACCATTCATGTAGATGGGGAACTAGCTGGAAATCCTAGTGACACTATGAAGACTAGATCTCAGTTTAAGAATGCCCTTTGTGTGAAATATCATCTATTTGCTGAGAAGTGCTATCTGATGGTTGAATTAGATCCATAGACATATGAAAATGCAGCACATGATCCAAGATAGAAAACAGCCATGAAAAAAGAATTCAGCTCGCTCTAGAAGAACAACACTTGGGAATTGGTTGATCCTCCCTCTAGGGATGAAGCTAGTTCAATGTAAGTGGGTTTTCAAGACTAAGTTTGCTGCTGATGGTTCACCTTTGAAATATAAGGAAATATTGGTAGCCAAGGTATACTCACAAGTACATGGTATTGACTACAATGAAACCTTTGCACCAGTGGAAAAGATGGACTCCATAAGGCTAGCTTTAGCCATTGCAACTTCGAAGCAGTGGGAGGTACATCAGATGGATGTGAAGTGTGATTTTCTAAATAGAGATCTCACTAAAGAGATTTACATGCAGCAACCTAAAGGGTTTTTTTCTAATCCATATTTAGTGTGTAGGTTAAAGAAATCATTATATGGGCTCAAGCAAGCCCCCGGGACTTGGTATGCCAAGATTGATGGCTTTTACTGTCATTGAGTTTTGTTTGATGCAAGTATGATCATAATGTCTATTTGAAGCCGATTCATGGTTCTTTGATGATTATTGTCTTGTATGTGGATGACCTTCTGATTATAGGAAGTTTAAAAACAGAGATTGCCTCCTTGAAGGATGCAATGAACCATGCATTTTTTTATGACAGATTTTGGATTGTTGAGCCAATTCTTGGGTCTCGAAATTTCTCAATCCCAACATGGAATCAAAGTACATCAGTCCAAGTATGCCTTATATTTTCTGAACAAGTTCAACATGAAAGATTGCAAGCCAAGCAAGACTCCATTCCTTTTAGGAGTTAATCTCGAAGAAGCATGTTCTTCTTCTATGGTAAATAATACATGATATAGATAGTTGATTGGGTGTTTGCTTTATCTTAAACGCACTTGACCTGATCTATCTTATGCATTTAGTGTGGCTTCAAGATACATGGATCAATCTCATGAGATCCACTACAGAGAAACCAAAAGGATCCTAAACTCTGTTCAAGGAACAAGAACACATGGGATCTTCTACAAAGCAAAATCTGATCTTGATTTGATTGAGTTTACTGACAGTGATTGGGAAGGTGACAACACAGACCGAAAGTCAACATCACGATATGTGTTCATGCTTGTAGAAGGACCAATCAGCTAGTCAAGCAAGAAGCAGAGTGCCATAGCACTCTCATCTATAGAAGGAGAATATAGAGGAGTTGTAAATGCAACAGCTCAATGTTTGTGGTTGCAAGGAATACTTGGAGAATGCGGCTTCGAATCAGAGTTTTCAACAATTATCTACTATGATAATCAGAGCACCATTCGAATCTGCAATGATCCAGTTTGGAGACAACAAACCAAGCACATTGAGATCCATATGCACTGCATCAGACAGCTTGTGCATGATGGTACCATTCATCTACTCTTCTGTGCATCTTCAGAACAAGTAGTAGACATCTTCACCAAAGTTTTTTTTGAGAAGACATTTAGCAATCTCAAATCATAGCTGGGGATTGCTGATCATGCTGTGAAGCTTGATTGATGACAAGATTTCCAAATTTTGTTTTCTTGTGCATGTTTAAGGGAGGATTTTTCCACTGGGTTTTTTCATCTTCCCTTAGTAGTATGGACAAACAGTATGTAAAGGGTGACTAAGCATTGTTTCTAGGCCCTATAGTTTTTTTATATTTACTCATAAATTCAAGCTTAAGGGGCAGTGTTAGAATAATCAACCCATAGTTACCTACCTTAGACATTAATTAAATCATTTTTGTCTTATTACCTAGTTTCCTAGATTCCACTCTATGCTAGTTTCCTTCTACATGTCCTAGAAGTCAACACATGATAAAACTAAGTCATGGAGCACTTGAGAAACATCCTAGAAACCTATTTTAGCATGTCTACTTTATTCCAGATCCTCCAAAACACATATCTGCTTTTTCTGAAAAGATGCATGTTTTATTGAGATTTAAGGCAAAAGAAAAAGTTAAACTAGGTGTAGTTGACTTGTTTTTTGCCCACATCATCCTCCATCATTTTCTCTTAATAAAAGCATATATGAGTTGTCTTTCCATCCCTTATTATCTTTCCTACTTTACTTAGCCAATTCGTGAGCATATTGGTGGATTTGGAAATGGTTTTATGCACATATGGGGGATTTGACTAGATTTAGTAAGCCTGCTTTTTGACCTTTTTGAATGGCATCCTTATGCATTCGAATCTCTCATGTAATTATATATTGCAATAGCCTATTACTTCATAAGATTGCCTATTGTACACTTACTCAATACAGATTAGTGTTATGCTCCACTTTCATTCTCCTTTGATGTTAATTTCGCATGTTTGATAAGCAATTTTGTGAGTGTAATTGTTCTATCTCCTCGGTTCAATTTTCATAAATAATTATTAAACTCCTAAATAAAAGCTATAGTTCTTAATTCCCTCTACGAGCTGTCAATCAAATTTCTGCATATTATTTGTTGAGTTGCCACAGTATTGGCTGCATTCTCGCTTCACCATTTTCATTTTGATTTGTCATTAATATATCTATATGCGCTATGAGCAGAGCTCGCCCATATAAATGTCCATTATATATATATCTCGTAGTGTCACCTTCGTAGCAGCTAATCGTATAAACAGCCAACACCATAAACATATCATATTCTAGCTTGCAGTTTTGATATGGTTATAATAGCGTTGCCAGGGGTGAGTTTGATATGGCGCTAATCGCGCAGTAGGAGGGCAACGACGTGACCATATTCTAGTATGCTGGTTTGATATGGCAGTAGAATAAGGATCGTATTTTCATCTGGGGGATGGACCGAGTTTAATTTGAGGAGAGAAAGCGATATAATGAGCTTGAGTATGTTCTGAAACACAGCAAGCGATCCACGCTTTCAATTCCTCCCTTGCAGCGACACCACATACACTAGCTTTCACTTCTTCACACAACAAGCAAATTTCCTGGATGACCTTTCATTCTCCAGTACCAATGTTCGCTTTGCAGTCTTCAGCGAAATAATTACCAACATTTCCCACGGACGCACTCTATTGGAGCTCGTGTGGAGTAGAATGCAAAGGAGAACTGCATAAAGGAGATTGTTGTTCATCCTGGCAGTGCAACCCTGAGCCCATACTGCCAGAAAGGACCGCATCTATCTTAGTTTGGTCGCTGTTGATAATTTTTTTTTTTTTCGTTATTTAAAAGCTTAAAGTGCACAGTATATTACTCTTCTTTAAGTCAAAATCGTTATGCATAACCACGAGGGCAATTGAGACTGCATAATGCTCTTTCTTTAACATATATTTCTTAAACTATGTAGCAAACATTTTCCTTGATCCCTCATCTATCCATAAGCTTGGCATATAAGTAAGGAGTAAGCTAGCTATGGAGCAATCCTTCCTCATCGGATGGAGGAGAAGCAAAGTTAACGTTGACTTTGCTCTTCCTCCGTCCGATGGAGGGAGGATTGCTCCATAGCTAGCTCACTCCTATAAGTAAGTCCAAGTTTTAACGGCATGATGTGACATAATTTTAAAGCATTATCTTATCCATCTCTCCAAGGAATGATTTAATATTCTGTTAAAATAATAATTTTCGGTCAAGGCACGGAATGTTTAAAGGCAATAAGAAAGCGAGGTAAGGTTAATTGATCCCGTTCGAAAAGAGAAGTCTATAGCAGTATCCACTCGCTCCTCCTTTCACCTACGATAAAAAAAACCAAGGTCGCTTGTTAGGGTTCTATACCTCGACTACGCTTCTATACCTCGACTTCTGATATTCAAATGTAAACATGTTCTTTATGAGATTTATTGTTAGGTGACATCTCGTTTCTAGTTTTAGCCCTTGAAAAGGTGTACATGTATTATCATATTTTAAAGTTCATATAATATTTTCTTTTTACAACGGTATTTTAGCTCTCCAAATCGAAACATGCACAAGGTATTATCATATATGTTTTTAAGTTATATATTTTATATGTATGGCTTATATATAAATGCGTTGTGTGGAGAGGATTTATAATTGTAAATAAGTTTACATATTAATCAACCTTTTTTGATATAAAGTGGCAAAATATGGTTATTTAACAAATATATGGAGAATTGAAACATTTGCCCTTTAATAAATGTCACAAAGAAAAGAGAAAGAGCAAATATATATGTAAACACAAATTAACATTAGGAAAATAAACAAAATATAAACATAAAATAATTTTATTAATAAAATTGATATGCATCTTTGAAATAGAAGGCTTAGCTTTTGTCGTAGCCAAGCCTTCTTCTTAATTTTATTTTTTGCACAGTGGGACATGGCCCATCATTAGTGTGGGGGAGGTAGGTGGTTGTTTCAAGCTACTAAACTCACCATAAAAAATTTATTCTTTACACACTCCTCTCTATTCATATTATTAAGATAGCCTGCTTTTACAAAGGTCGACCACTGAAAGGGTCGACCGTCTCTCCCTATTTGCGCAATTATTACATAAAGACGCATATTCATATCTATATACATAAACTTGTAATATTAAAATAAACACATAAAATTTGTTTTTGTAAATAAATCAAATCTAAAAAAAAAACAACTTTAGAAATAATAAAATGGTTATAAAATTAAATTAAAACCAAAAACATATAAATAAATAGAAAGCATTAGGTAACAAATTATAGAATTAAGAACTACAAGTGAACTTGATCAAATTTTATGAATATTACGCTAACTTGTTTTCGCAAGTTGCTCAGAAATAGGTTTCGACAAGAATGGTCACCACTTTCAGGTATAAAATCATTTCATTTATTTTCTTTGACTTGGTTCGTTAAGCACATATTTTTCTGTATTTTCAATACTCTCACAAGTTGGTTGCAGGAAAATTCTAACCTTTTGATTTAAAGATGAGCAAAAGGCATGTAGAAATAATTTTTAGAATCGTAGAAGATATTCAGAAAAGATGTTCCATTGGAAGCTCAAAAGAGTTGAGTTTTCCCTTGTGTATGTCACAACATTTGCTGCCACAAAGAAGTCTTTCAAAAACTAATTACGCCATGTCATCATTACTTACCCTTTTTCCTTCTAAGCTTGTTTGTCATCCATGCTAGAGTCTACTTTTTCACTGCCTTATACATCATGATTTCCCGCATGTCTACCTTTCTGAGTTGCACACAATTTCCCCATTTCTAGTTTATCTTTTTCCTTCTGAATAAAACCATTCAGTTTCTTTTCCATGACTACATTTATTTGATATCCTTGTCATAAAAATTGTTTGACCCTCATATATTTTCATCTATAGTCCTACCACTCATTATATACAACTCCTGTTGACTGATGTGGTATTCCTCAAGGCCCACCTTTCAACATGTCTTGCCCCATCGACCTTAGCATGTTATCTGGGATAGAGACTAGAGTTCATTGTTAGTACCTTGAGGCTTTCATGCCTTAATGGCAAGTTCTCTCGCTGACAATCATGGGAATACATCAATGTTCCTTGATCGTTAGATCTTCCAAGTGGCTTGACATTATCTCATTTATTCGCACTTTGCATGATGTACTTAGGTACCTTGGCACTCATTGAAATCAATGGTGAGATTTCCCTGCATTGGTTAATGACATTCATCAATGGTCGGTAATCCAATGACTTCTTTCCATGTTCAGCATCGACACATTTATTCGCATGGTAAAAATTGTACCATCGGGTTGTGTAGCAAGTGAAGACTATATACTTTTCATGACTCCATCAGCAGTTTTTCAACATTGTACTTCCAACCATATGAAGAGTACCACAGTTCTACTTTCATCTCTCATATTTTACTTCATCCAACCAAGCAGCACTTTAGTTCGTTCACTTCACACTCTATGATCCAGCAGTAGCCACATTCTTATTGTATAGTTCATCAACTTTTTGGGTAAGTGGAGGTATGTTGTTTTCTAATCTTTAATCATGTAATTCCTTAAATGCTAGAAAATGAATGAATTTGGAAAATTC
>LPNX010137683.1:397732-417799 GCA_001517045.1 Pseudotsuga menziesii
TATGAATAAAAGGATTTATAATATAAATTGATGGTTCATCATTTCCAAATACATGTTTAAATCTTATGTATTGCAGCGAAAAATGCAAGTAAAATGAGCGAATGTTGTAAACATAAGAACCAACATTTGTTATATTCATGGTTGTCACACAAGAACCAACCATAAGGAAAAATTGCTTCCACCCATGCATTTCAAAACATGGTATGATTTACTGTTATATACCATCATCATGTGAAGCCCAACTATAAAGTCAAAAGTTAAAAATAGAATCAGTGTGTAGTTGCATGAGGACATGCTACCAATCAAGTAGGGGGGGAATGTTGAGCCGCAAAAACATAACATTTTATTCATCTTTTATATACCATTTGTCACCTTATTCCTACTCTATCCTTCCATAAAACCATTAATATTCACCATTTTCATAATAAATATGGGTTTATATTACTATTTTCCAAATCATTCATTTTTTAGTATTTTGAGTGAATTTATGGTTAATTATTGAGAAAAATAACATATTTTCATTATACTTTAAAGTTGGGTGAGTTTGGCGATGATTATAGGTGTATTTGAAAACTTTATCAAGCTCAAAAATCACTACCTAGCTTCTAATTCGAACTTCATCATCACGATGTTGGCTAATTTCAAGGAGAAGATCATGGAAATGTGGAGAGAATATCTCATCCAATATTTGTTGAGTATTTAAAGGGATGAGTTGTAGATTTGTTGAGGATTTTGAGGGATAAGTTGAGAGAATAGTGGATTTGTAATTATGATCAGTTATCTTGAATTCATGTATAAATAGGAGAGCTCTCTCCTCATTTTGGTTAGAGATTTCTCTACTAGTGTAGAAGTAGAGAATAGTTCAAAGTTAGTCATAGAATAGGATTTTTGATTGCTATGTAATGGAGATAATGCTTAATACGCATTCTTTGACTCTCTCATGTTAATATATATTTTCAGTAGTTTTTTTCTTATGAGTTGTTAATCTAAATTTTCAGTATGTTTTGCTTATGAATTGCTAGTATAGATTTATCGTGAGCTCACAAGTTAATGTTGATTTTATTTATACTAGTTTATTTTATGCAATTTCATGTTTTCTGCAATTAAATTTATTTCCATACAAGTTAATTTATGCAATTTCCTGTTTTCATAACATAGGTTCAATTTTAGTTACATGTATTTTTAATTTCAGTCATCTAGAATATTAGATTAAGTTCAACGACACTCTGCCCTTGCATATATTTTGTCTGTACCTCACAAGTTTACTCTCTCTCTGGGTTGACAATTAAATCGTTGGATATCTGTTATAATGTATTTAATATTTTTCCCAACATGGAAATCAGTTAAACCAAGTCTACACTATCCTGAACCCCCTACTTCTTTTTAATTCTGAATATTTCAGCTTTTGGAAAGCTCTTTTGAACATCTTTCTTACTATCACATCCCGAGACATTTAAATACAGTAGCTGATTCACTGAAAATTTTGTCCTCGATTGGTGTCTTTCTCATATTTGAAGTTCATTTTAAATATTATTTTTATGCATTGAATCAAATAAGTATCCATTCATACACATAACACATTGCACACACACAAATGTTAATAAAAAATTTCATATATAAACTGGTGCAGAGATACAAACTGAAGCCATAAGTTTTAAATTCACTGAAAGTATGGAGCTATCAAATCTCTAGTACATATAAAAGGGGTAAAAATTGAAGCTTCAAAGCTTTTAGTATAAATACAATACAAAAATGAGGAAGCCACTCAGTTGGGCTAATCGCCATGCTCATGGTAGCACATCACAACATGATCCACTCGACAAAGTAGCTTCCCAAAACATCCAGATACAAATCCAAGAAATCTAAGAATCAAAAGGAAGGTAAGAAAACTGGAGAAAGAATGGCAGAGGTGATTTCATACACTGATATTCTAGTTGTAAAAACTCACGATTCTATTACAACGATTCTATAGCCATTGTAAGTATATTTTTGTTTCACCACCTACTTCAATTTATTTATTATATATTCAGTAAAGCTTAAGCAAGGTGTTTGAGGTCGAAGGAAAATTTAGATTATTTGTTTTTCTTGTGATGTTTCTCATGCTAGACACTATGATAATATATATAAAAAATTGATATTTGTCAGCGCATATTTTCCTCTCCATTTTATTTGGATATGATGTTAGTGTAAAATGTATATGAGACTTTCCCTACACGTTATTTACAATTTCATTAACAATATGAGTATTATTAACCACAACTTAGATTTTGAATGATTTATTTACTTGTTTCTTAATAATATTAAAGAACATTTATCAATACACATTTTTTAAATGCATATTGATAAATTGACTATGAAAGTGAACAAAATAAAGATGTACACTTGAGAAATTCATAAATCAGGAACAAATCACTATTTATGTCACAAATGACATGTCTGTTGATGCATTTGTAACTTCAGAATGTATTCACTTGTATATCTTATGTATTGTACCTCGATGTTTATTCCGGGAAGTGTCTGTAATGTATTTGAGTCATGTTATGCCCCGATGTTTCTATCAGAAGATTTAATAATGTAAACAAGTCATGTAAAGTCATTGTGGGTAACCCTCCTATTGATCAAGGGTTAAAGTCCCCATAGTTGTGAGGCCCTAGGGTTATTATACTCTCCTATAGAAGTAGGCCCTAGTGAGTTATTGTCATGTCAGGAATTAGTATAAATATAGACTGGTCCTCTCTATTTATCATACATTCACTCACACTCAGTTGTAGCGCATAACTGAGAGAGAAGAAGTTGCTGGGACATGTGAGAGAGAGAGACTACTGCTGTCAAGAGATCATCTTACGGTTTTTGGGGTTTTGCTTTTGCTGTTGATTCTATCTTTAAGGAAGTTGCAGGGTTTTCTCCTTTATGGTTTCCCCAAGGAAAAACTTTTTGTTCATTGTCTCTTATGTTTGATTGTTGTTCTTGTTATTCTCTCAGTTAAAGATCCTAAGCTAATGCTAGCTTGAATGATAAAAATCTAACATGGTATCAGAGGTAACCTGAGAAGAAGACAGTGTGCAGATGTGGAAACTAGGGATTCCTACTTTTTGGATCTCTCTCCATAGATTTTCAACAAAAGGAGGTTGGGCTGAATCTCCTCTCTACGGCGCATCTTTTTGTCGAAGCAGAATCTGATTCTGAGCATTTTTAGTTTTTAACCCGACACTACTACCATAAATTAGGGCTTTCCATAGAAGTGGAATATTTGAGTGAGCCCAGGCCTAAATTGATCTCCTCTCCAAAACCGAAGTTTAGAGATCAATATCAAATTTTTTGGTTGGATAGAACTCCGAGAAAGTCAAACCCTAATCTGCTCCTGAACCAACTCTACAAAAATTCAGCTCCAGATCCAGATCTGACATCTTAACCTTGTAAGATATAAATATTTTGTATTTACGTTTGAGGTTCTCAGTTAAGATGTCTCATCACACCAAGATTGATGAAAATCTTGAGGGAGCTGATAACTTCCGAGCCTGGAAGTATAGGATCTCTTTGGTCCTTGAAGAAAATGAGTTGGACTCTTACATCACGGAAGAGGTTCTAGTTTCAGAGGGAGATGAGGATAAATCCTTACACAAGAAGAAATTGTTCATGGCTAAGAGGATTATTGCTGATTCAATAAAGGATCGCCTCATACCATAGGTGTCCTCCCTAAAAACACCTAAAGCTATGTTTGATGCCCTGACCAAACAGTTTGAAGGAAAGAACATAAATTGGAAGATGACTTTGAGGAACCAGTTGAAGAATGTGAAGATCCAGAATGAGGAGACCATATAGTCATACTTCACAAGGGTCTCCCAAATAAAAGAACAACTTGAAGCAGTGGATGAAGAAGTGGAGATTGTAGAGATTGTAATGACCACCTTAAATGGTATCCCTAGATCATGGGACTCCTTTATTCAATGGATTTGTGCTAGAAGAAAGATAGTCACCTTCAGTAGACTATGGGAGGAATGCTCACAAGAAGAAGCTTGAATTTCAGCTTGAGAAGAAAAGATGGGAAGTGAAGATCAAGCTCTCATGGTACACTCCAAGAAAAAACAGAAGGGACTATCATCATTCTAAAGGTAAGCATCCTCCCTCCAGAAAAAATCAACTCAGATGTTATACTTGTGATGAAATAGGGAACTATCCCAGAGATTGTCCTAGAAACAAAAGAAACTCCCACAAGAAGAAGAAGAACAAGAGAAGACATCATCCTCATGTTGGAGAAGATTATGAACCTTCCACAAAGAGAATCAAGCAAGAAAGTGATGATTCTTCAAGTGTTGAAGAATATGTTTTGATTTTTGTTCTCACGGGAAACATCACACATGGTAGCAATGATTGGCTTATATACAGTGGGGCTTCCAAACATATGATAGGATTCAAAGAATCCTTTGTGAAACTATCAGAACATGAATCACCCCACAAGGTGAAACTTGGAGATGACTACCAGTATCCAATAAAAGGTAGAGGGGAATCCTCCTATAAGATAGACTCTGGAAAGTATATGAATATGAAGGATGTCTTATTTGTACTAGGACTAAAGAAGAACCTCCTCTCCATATCTACATTAGATGCAAAAGGCATGAGGGTTGCATTTGTAGATGGCCAAGTCCTTATGTGGCCAAAGGGAAAGACTATAGATGATGCAGTAGTAATTGGAGAACAAGAGGGAGGGCTATGCAAATTGAAGGGCCAACCAAAACAAGGGGTCCATGAATCAGTAGAGCCAAATGAACTTTGGCATAGAAGGCTTGCACATGTGCACTACAAAGCACTACCACTTGCAAGCAAATTTATTGAAGGACTTCTAGAAATTCAGACAAAACATGACGGTGTCTACAAAGGATGTGCGAAAAGAAAGAACACAAAGAAGACATTTCCAAGTAGCGAGAGTAAGGCAAAAGGAATCTTGGAAATGATTCACTCCGATGTGTGTAGTCCGATGTCATCCAGTTCATTAAGCGGGTATGTATACTATGTTTCTTTTATTGATGATTTTTCTAGGAAGACATGGATATACTTCTTGAATAACAAATATGAAGTATTTAGCAAGTTCAAGGAATTCAAAACCTTGATCAAGAACCACACAGAAAAGAATATTAATACCTTTTGATCATATAATGCTGGAGAATTCACTTCAAATGAATTCAAAGAATTATGCAAAGATTCAACGATTAAGAGGGAGTTAACCACTCCATATAATCCACAACAGAATGGGGTTGCAGAAGTGAAGAATAGAATGATCATGGAAGCTGCAAGGGGCATGCTTCATGATCAAGATATTCCCATGCATCTATGGGCAGAAGCTACCAAAAAAACGGTGTATGTATAGAACCATACTCCACATAGAGTACTCGAGAACAAGACACCTGAAGAAGTATTTTCTGGAAAGAAACCAAAAGTCAGCCATCTCAAAATATTTGACTGTCCAATGTACATACATATTTTGAAATAAAATAGGACAAAGTTAGATCCTTCAGGAAGGAAGGGTATATTTGTGGGATACTCTAAAAGCTTGAAGGCTTACAGAATATACTTCCCAGGATTCAAGAAGATTGACATCAGCAGGGACATAACATTTGATGAAGACTCAGCTTACAACAAATCTAGAAAGAGACCTGCTGAAGAACTTGAAGAAACAAAAGTACCTGGAATTCATGACACAACCATGAACGAAGAAATTCAAGAAGAATATTTAGAATTAGAAGAGCCTCAAGAACCTCAAGAACCTGTAGATCCACCTCAGGAGAGGAATCCTCACAAGAGGAAACTTGCTTGGGTATGAGAGGCTATCCAAGGTGAAGAAAGATATGGGGCTCTAGAAGAAAATAACAGAGAAAGGAAAAGAACCAAGTCCTGCTCCGGTTATGTAGCCTTATTATGTGATTTCATCGATAAAGAACATTACAACTATGAAGAAGTGGAAGAAAGGAAAGAATGGAAGGATGCTATGATCGAAAAGTATTAATCGATCATGAAGAATGATGTCTATGATATTGTCCCAAGACCAGAAGGGAAGCTTGTTTTAACTTCCAAATGGATCTACAAGATTAAGCATGATTTAGATGGCAGCATAGAAAAATATAAATCAAGATTTGTGGCTCGTGGCTTCTCCCAGAAAGAAGGAATAGATTATGAAGAAACTTTTGCACCTGTAGCTAGATACACTTCCATTAGATCGGTACTTGCTCTAGCTGTAGTGATGAAATGGAAGATACACCAGATGGATGTCAAGACTGCTTTCTTGAATGGTGTAGTAGAAGAGGAACTGTATGTGGAGCATCCACTCGGTTTTGAGACACGTGACAGGGAAACTCATGTGTGTAAATTGAAGAAAGCCTTGTACGGTTTGAAATAGGCACCCAAGACATGGTACGGAAAAATTAATAGCTTCCTATCCAATTTGGGCTTTACCAAGAGTAAAGAAGATGCCAACCTTTACTACAAGGTTGAAGATGGTAACCCAACGATACTCCTACTGTATGGAGATGATCTGTTTATAACAAGTATGGATGGGTTGATTACTGATACAAAGAGGAAGCTTGCTGCTGAGTTTAAACTGAAAGACTTGGGTATGATGCACTATTTTATAGGCATGGAGGTGTGGAAGAATGCAGATGGAATCTCCCTCGGACAAGGGAAGTATGCAGTATATATCCTGAAGAGATTGGGTCCTTGATGTACCCGATGAATACGAGACCATATATTTACTTTGCTGTGAACACCTTGAGCCAGTTCCTGACAGATCCAAGATATGTTCACTTGATTGTTGCAAAGCATATTCTGAGGTGCCTAAAGGGTACAGTTGATTATGGGCTCAAGTATAGGGCTGATCAAAAGATTAACCTGGAATGTTATGTTGATTCATATTGGGTAGGAAATGCCATCGATAGAAAGAGCACTTCAAGGTGCTGCTTCATTATGGGATCAGGTGTGATCTCTTGGTTTGGCAGGAAACAGTCTTGCGTGGCACTGAGTAAAGCTGAAGCAAAGTATGTCACAACTTGTTCAACTAGTTGTGAGGCAGTGTGGTTGAGGAAGATACTATCTGATTTATTTGATCTCCATTTGGATGCTACTTGTATATATTGCAACAACCAGTGTTGTGTGAAGTTGTCTGAGAACCCGGTGTTCCATGACAAGTCAAAGCATATCGAGATAAAATATCACTATATCAAGGATATGGTGCAGAGGGGAGCAGTGAAGCTCTAGTATGTTGCGACGGACGAATAGATAGATGATGTGTTGACTAAGCCATTAGCCAGAGTGAAGTTTGAGTACTTCAGGGAGAAGCTTGGTGTTCTCTAGATCGAGGTTCCCTCCAAGGGGAAGTGATGATTCCGTGAGCCATTCTGACATGGTGAGAGGATTGGTTACTTCCATGGTCATATGTAAGTGCTGAGCCATTTTGATGTGATTATGGGATGTGTTCCCACATGATTAGATATAAGCACTGAAGGCCATTCTCTGGGAGAATGGAGGCACCTGGTCAGTTACCAAGAATACTTAGCTCGGAGATGAGGGTCATTCTGATTTGACTGTGGGATGTGTTCCCACATGATCATATGTAAGGGAAGAGCCATTCTGACATGGTGGTAGGCTGGGCCCTCCCATAATCAAGTGTAAGGGCATATCCATTCTGACATGGGGGAAGGCTGGGCCCTCCCATGGTCATATGTAACGATAGAGCCATTCTGACATGGGGGTAGGCTGGGCCCTCCCATGGTCAGATGTAAGGGAAAATCCATTCTGACATGGGTGCACAATGGTCTCTCGGATGGTTAGATGTAAGGGTTGGGCCATTCTGACATGGGGCCAGGCTAGGCCCTCCCATGGTCAGATGTAAGGGTTGGGCCATTCTTACATGATGGTGAATGTTTTACTCCCATGGTCATATGTGAGTGTTGGGCATGCCATTTTGACATGGGTGCAGGCCGGTCCCTCCCATGGTTAGATATAAGTGTTGGACGTGCCTTTCTAATAAGGTTAGATATAAGTGCTGGAGAAGATGAAGACCTACTTGGAGGCTAGGCCTACAACCAGCATGAGTAAGGGTTGGCTTTGTAGAACTTCTTGTGACAAGAAGAATCAAGAGATAGCACCCATGATGATGACCCACAGATGATCCAAATCCAGTGATGATGATCCAGTAGTGATGATCTAGATCAAGTGATGATCCAGATCTAGATGAAGATGAACTGAATATGAATATGACTTGAAGATGAAGTTTAATTGAAGATGAAGATGACGAGAATTCAATGATGATCCAGATGATACAGAGAAGAAGAAGCGTGCTAATAAATTGTGTTGAGAGAATACCTTCCTAGTTAAGAGGGAATGTTGATGTATTTGTAACTTTGGAATGTATTTACTTGTATATCTTATGTATTGTATCCTCATGTTTATTCCAGGAAGTGTCTGTAATGTATTTGAGTCATGTCATGCCCCGGTGTTCTTATCGGGAGATTCAATCATGTAAACAAGTTATGTAAATTCATTGTGGGTAACCCTGCTATTGATCAAGGGTTAAAGTCCCTGCAGTTGTGGGGACCTAGGGTTATTAGACTCTCCTAGAGAATTCGTCCCTAGTGATTTATTGTCAAGTCAGGAATTAGTATAAATAGAGAGTGAGCCTCTCTATTTATCATACATTCACTCACACTTAGTTGTAGAGCATAACTGAGAGAGAAGAAGTTGTTGGGACAAGAGAGAGAGAGAGAGAGTACTGTTGTCAGGAGATCATCTTACTGTTTTGGGGGTTTTTCTTTTGGTTCCGATTCCATCTCTAAGGAAGTTGTGGGGTCTTCTCCTTTATGGTTTCCCCAAGGAAAAACTTTGTGTTCATTGTCTCTTATGTCTGATTGATGTGCTTGTTATTCTCTCAGTTAAAGATCTTAAGATAATTCTAGATTGAATAATAAAAATCTAATAGTGTCTTAGGCCATAGTGAATTAGGTCATTAGATGAGTAAGCTTGCACTACTAGAAGTGTTGAATAAAGCACATTATTTCCTAATTCACTTAGACGAAATAAGTCTAATATTGGCACTCAACTTCTCTTCCAAACAAACTTTAGGAATTACCTCTTCTAAACCTCATATCAATAGAATGGTGTTGGTCCCTTACTTAAGTGAGATAGTCACTTGCTTTTGATCCTATCTTCCAAGTCTCCTCCTCTAACAATGTCAAGTTCCCAACAACATCAAAATTATAGTACTAGAATTGGTGATAATTTTATATGTTATCTAGGAAAATCATTACTTGGTCACATACAAAAAATGATGGCCACTAGTTTTGCATAAAATATCCCTACTAATTCTAACTAACAATCTCCCAACACAGGAAGGGAAGAATACAAAGGGTGAACGGTAGCTAGCGATTCGCCATTGCAAGGGGCCAATAATAGTGTAACACACTTAGATCTGAAAAATAAATATTATTTATTTATTTCAGAAAAAATTATGTTAAATTTATTGTATATTTTTATGACAAGGTTGGTCGAGGATGATTGTAATTGAGAATTATTTATTTTAATAATTAAATAGAAGAGACACGTATCCAAGGGAGACTATTAAATGAGTGTTCACTAATCCACTAGGAGGAATGAGAATCTGTAGAAGGCTGGTTGAAAAGTGGCAACTCTAGAATTTCACTTCCTAGTTGTTGCGGGAAGCATAATCCCTCAAAATGTGGTCATGTTCCCTAAGAGGAGGGAACTGAGCTGGTGGCTCACTTAATTCCAAAACTGACCCAAAGAACTAGGCAATCTTATAAATACCATCAAATTGAGCAGGAGGCTCACTACTCATTCTGGTTTTCAAGAGAATGTACCTTGTGATTGTTGCAAAATGAAAAGTCAGACACACAAGGAATTTGATGAGGGGATAACTAAAGTGGAATTGTTGAGCTAAGTCTGTTACTGAGTAATAAGTTGTAGCAAGTTGTTGTGTGGGATGGTTTCAGTGATCTTCGTTCTAGTGGTTCAGTGAACACGCTTGAGGGTCCTAAGCCAGTAACTTTGGCTGCTTCAGGAGAAGGTTGGGTGGAACAGTCTCCTTTGGTTGTTAGTCCCCTTCTGCACATTATTCGGGTACTAATTGTTGTTATTTATTGGTGATTTTATTCTATGACTATATTTTTGAAGTATGCTCAGTATCGGTAACTCTTACATTGATAGTTTATTTATTTTCTTATCTGTACTTCCTATCTAAAAAATTGTTTATACATAGGTTATTAGCTACAGAGCTTTTGGAAAATAATCTTTCCTATTCTAAAGAGAAGAAATCCAAGTTTATTTTAAGTTTTATGCTAAGTTAAGTTTTAATTTAAAATGGTACTATTTCCTTTTCTCCTGCATTTTTCAGTAAAGTACCTATACTTTATTCTCAATCTATTAAATTGTTAAATTAAGTGGTATTTCTTCTATTAGTCTAGTTTTAATATAAAATATATTTATAGTTACAGAGGTTCATAAATATGTGTGTGTGTGTGACCAATAAATTGTAATAAAACTAAGACTCTTAGATAACTCAGTGAACTAGTAACATAGTTTTCTTGAAATTAATCCAAACAGTGCTTATTATAAAAATCCCAAGGGTTGAAACCTAAGACATACTATGCACAAGTATGCACTTATTAAAGTCTTACAGGTTATAAACATTTCAACTTATAACCTCTAATTACACCACTACGGTTCTTTTCCAAAATCTAAGGCTAAGTTCTAGTTGTTAATAAAACCCTAAATACCGTTATAATAAAAAAAACTTTTAATATCAAATCAGGTTTATCGACAAGTTGCAGTACTGGTTACAGGCTAGGAGCCGAATTGGTATTGTCATCTACAAGACAAATACTAAAAAAAGAAAATTACAGACAACCTTAGGAATTAATTTATTTTCTTTACAAATAGTATTATCATCTAAGAAGAGCATAAATATTTAAACAATGGCCCTACGACCTCTCTTAAACATTGTATCAATGAAAAGGCCTCACATCCACATTATTATAAACCTATACAAACTGTAGAAATGACAAATAGAGCATAAAATCTAAATGGAGATTATATATTGCGGCAATGATATAAATAAAAAGAAGTATTAGATAGCTTTATATAAGCCCTCATGGACTCGCAACCATGTCAAATATTTATACAAAACTAGAGATCAAAATATAGGCCTTATGACTGCATCGTTTTCTTTAAATACAAAAATGAAACTGTGAAGATCAAGATATGATTCAAAGACTGTAAATATAAAAGCCTCATGGGAAAAACCTTTTCCATAAAATATAAATAGTAATAATTTATTGACAGTGGCTCTATAGCCCACGGATTTATTTCCAAAAACAAATGCAATAGGATAAAGTCCTCACAGCCACAATACAATGTTACAAAAACAAAGCCCTCATTGGTCATTGTCAAACTTGAAAACCATTGCCCAAGTTAAGAAACAATAAATATAACTAACAATGGCCATGTGACCCTTTTCTAAACCAAATACGGTAATATAAAGGCCTCATGGCCACATCATTCAAAAATTTTACAAACAGAACATCCATGGTAAAATACAGCACAGAGCAGCAATGCTTTAATTAAAACAAAGTTATAATATTACAATCATGGCGTTATACAATCCCTCATGGGGTCCTTCGTATTTAAGTAATTATAAACAGAGACAGTCGTAGACTATTTATCAAAACAAAAACCCTGTCATAATTCAAGTTATCAAAACAAACTTAACACAGTCCATCGACTTCACGGTTGAATGCCTTTCCTTCTTGACAGTTCTTCGAACTGTAAAGTAAAGCCTCGCAGCTACCAAAGGATCCTATCACTTTCAAACCCATGAAGATGGACCTAGAAAGAAAGTTCCAAAAAATTCCATGGAAACACATAACAAGTTGATGCTACTAGAATTATAGCCACGAGAAGGCAGTTAACAGGTCTTACCCGGACTAACGCCTTTAACCCCCACAATGAGCTATTTTTCCTTCTCCATGGTATGTTACGCAGAGTCTCTTGTACATAACGTTAACAGAGGTCATATTCTAAAAACTAATAGAAACTTGATAACCTTCAAACAAAAAGAAAAAAAAACAAGCTTCAGTTTATTTACCTGAAAACAAGTCAAAACCGGTAGCAAGAATCCGACCACCAGTGTTATCTTCCTTTGAAAGAGAGACACAAAATCCACCACAAGTCCTCCAAAGAGAAGGAATGAGATCGAGAGTTGAGTACCTCGTCTCTCCCACAATGAAATTATAGTTAAGCTACATAGTAGAGCAGACAAAGTCCTAGTAAAACCTCTCAAAACAATAACCAAAACCAATTCAAGAGAAAGCTTCAAGGACAAGTTACATCCTTCTCGAGACACCACTAAAACCCTAGAATTTTTAGCAAAGCTTTGTTGTCAAAATTTGGAGCCATTAGGACCTCCACATGGCCCGACAATCAACACATTAAATATACAACGAATACGTTTCCTATCAACATCCATCGGTTTATCATGGATCAACCTTCAAGGCACGACATAGTTTACACTTTTGTATGCTTATATGAAAGGGAAGGATGGTAAGATTATACCCATAGCTTAATGTATAGAAATTCTTGGTAGCACATGTTTAAAAGGTCATGTTTAGGGGTGTTTGCGTTGAAAATTATATAGGTGGTCAACCTTTGGTGTTCCACCCTTGTTTTAGAGTGAATGTTGGATTTGTAACTTAGAGCCTTGTCGATGTAAATAAAGTTTTAAATCACTTTCACCTGCATGAGGAAAACAAGGTTTTATGCATTAGCCATGGACGCTAAGTAAGGATTGAAAACTTTCTCTTCCTAACTTTTAGGTAGGAACAAGACTGAAAATACATTCTTCTACAACTTGGCAGCTAGCAGAGAATTAAAGGTAGTTATAATAACAAAACAGTATCGACACTTTTTTTTATAAAAGAAAACACGCTGATGGAAAACACTAACACAATCCATGTAAATCATGCAGTCTAACTAGGTCATGTTGTAAAAGCATAAAAAGTAAAAGTTACATATGGTAAATAATTTTTTTATTTATTTATGAAATTTTAGGGATGTTACATGTGGTATTAGAGTGAGTTTCCAAACACTAGGACTGATTGGCTCACTCGCATGCAAACAAGAAACAAATTTATTGATCATATTTTAGATTTATTTCTATAGAGAAATATCAAATTTGTTTTGCAGCAAAATGGAAGGTGTTGAAGCATCTGCTGAAAATGGATCTCAACACAACAATCGAGACAACATTTATGACGTGGAATTGAATAATCCACCTTTAGAATTACTACAAATAGTTAGGACTTAAAGGATGAACTACAAACTGCAAAAATAGATAATAAAATAATTCTAGAACTCAATTAGATGTTATTAGACAAAATACAAAACATAGGAAAAGATAAAATAAATATCTATGAAACTGATTACGAAACTATGTCCTACAAACCTAAAGGAAAGAAAGCAAAATATTATGATAGTGAATTTTCTTCAGAGGTTCATGCAAGGTCACATAGGGGAAGGTATAAATATAGAAGTGACAGTAGTGAAAGTGACTGTAAACCTAGGAGAAGGAAGTATACAACCTATGAATAAATTTCTAGGGAATTAAAAAAAATAAAGCCTCACATGTTTAATGAAGAAGTAGAAAAAGGTGCAAAAGCTGAGGCCTGGCCATGAGGAATGAAGAAATATTTCCAAATTTATAACTACTCTAACAGACTGAAATCTCGAATGGCTATCTACAACCTAACCAGAAAAGATGATATCTTGTGGAAAGACATAAAAAGAGTAAACACTCTTAAGGAGAAGTACCTAATCTGGAGAATCTTTAAAAAGTATTTTAAAAGGAAGTTTTTATCTGAACAGTACCATGAGGAAAGAGCTAAATAATTGTATGAACTAAAATTTGGTTCAATGTCAATGAAAGAGTTAAGTAGAAAATTTCTAAGTGTGTTAAGATATGTACCTTACATAATTGATGAAAAGCCTAAAATACAACAAAATTTAAGTTGTCTTCCCAATAGCTTCAAGGATAGAATTGAGTTTTATATCCCAAAAAACCTTGAAGAGGAAATGAGGAAAGTTTATTTTTGTTATGAATAGAGTAAAAAGAGATAAATTTTACCAAACTGGAAGAATAAGAGAATAAGTCACTTTGACCAGAAAATAAAAGGGTTTAAGTCAAATAAGAGTTTTGGGAAAAATTCTAGGAATTTTCTCGAGTAACTATCAAAGAGAATATTTTAAAAATAAAGCACCACAAAATACTACAACACAAAAAGGCAGGGATATTCCTAACAATTTTGTAAAAAATAATGAACACAAGGAACATGTTAGGTGCTGGGAATGTCAAGGACCTCATTATGCCAAGTACTGTATGAATAGAAAAAGGAACTTCAGCAACATGCATACCATTAAGCAAGAGGAAACAGTTGGAAATGTGGCAAATGGAATTCCTAGAATAAATACAGCCTTGAAGAATCGACAAGAAGATCACCAAACTTCCATTGTGGAAGTGCAAGGTATGATACAAAACTAGTCTGTCTCCATTCTTATTGATCCTGGTGCTAGTTTGAGTTATGTGTCACCTAGCATAGTGGAGAAATGTAATTTATCTTTGAAAAAGTTTGAAAAATATTGGCTGCTCTAATTAGCTTTTGAAATGAAAGGGAAAGTGATTAATTACGTTGAAAACTGTGATGTTCTTATGAGTCAGTTTAAAACTCAATTCAAGTTAGATTTCTTACCGTTAGGATCTTATGATGTCCTAATAGGTATGGATTTGTTGGAAATTCATCAAGTAATTTTAAATTGCTTTCATAAAAAATTTAGCAGTTTAATTCATAAAGGAGAAAGGATTGTAGCCACATAAATACCTAGGAAAATTTCAATTAGACAAATCTCAGCCTTACAGATGAAAAAAGCTGTAAGAAAAGGTTGTAAATTCTTTGTTATACACATAATAAATAATGAAAAAATTCACAAAGAAGATAAGCCAAGATTCAATGATATTCCCATCCTACAAGGTTTCTCAGGTGTCTTCCCAGAAGAAATTCTAGAACTACCTCCAAAGAGACATCTGGATTTTAAAATCGAATTAGTACCAAGGGCTGGGCCTAATTCAAAGGCTCCTTATCTAATGAATATTTTAGAACTGAATGAATTAAATTTACAATTACAAAAATTAATAGAAAAAAACTATCTAAGACCAAGTGTATCCCCTTGGGGAGCACCAGTCCTTTTCATTAAGAAGAAAGATGGTACATTACATTTATGTATAGACTACCATCAACTAGATAAAATAACAATTAAAAATAGGTATCCCTTGCCCTACATCAATTATTTGTTTGATTGGATACATGAAGCAACGATATTTTCAAAAAATAGACTTGATATCTAGATATCATCACATCAGAATTAAAGACAAACTTTATCTTTAAGACTGCTTTCAAAACTAGATATCAACACTATGAATTTGTGGTTATGTCCTTTGGGCTAGCTAGCGCTCCAAAAACTTTCATCTACTTAATGAACAATGTCCTAAGTAAATAATTAGAAAAATTTGTAGTCTCCTTTATAGATGACATATTAATTTATTCTAAAACAAAAGAAGAACACGAAGAACACTTGCAGATAATAATACAAGTCTTAAGAGAACATTAACTATATGCTAAGTTCAGTAAATGTGAATTTTATAAAGATAAGATACAATATTTAGGGCACATAATATCTGAAGAATGGATATCGGTAGACCCAGATAAAATAAAATCAATAATTTATTGGTACGTTCCTAAGGACGTAATTGATGTACGATCATTTATGGGAATAACAGGTTATTACAGAAAATTTGTAGAAGGATTTTTGAAAATTGCAAATCGTATAACAACATTACAGAAAAATGGAAAGAAATTTGTCTGGGATCAAAAATACGAAGAAAGTCTTAATAAATTAAAAGGATTATTAACCATTGCACCCATTCAAAAAATAACAAATCCAGACAAATATTTCGTCGTATGCACTGATGCATGCAACGAAGGTTTGGGTGGATTACTGACACAAGAAGGTCATGTAATTGCGTATGAATTGAGGAAGTTAGAAACACATGGAAATAATTACACAACTTATGACCTAGATATGGCTTCCATAATCCATGCTTTAAAAATGTGGTGCCATCACCTAATAGGTAAAATATTTTTGCTAATGTCTAATAACATAATCCTAAAATTTATGTTTGGTCAACAAAATCTAAACGCAAGGAAAGCTAGATGGTTAGCTTTCCTTAGCGAGTATGATTTTGAAATCAAACAAATTAAAGGGAAAGAAAATAAAGTGGTTGATGCCTTAAGAATAAATGTAGTAACAAGTTTTGTAGCTGCCATTAACAACTATAAAACTGAATTATAGGATAAATTGGAAGAAGGAATAAAACTAGACATAGAATACGAGATTTTAAAATAAAAAGCAACTCAGAATCTATTTGAAAATATAAATACAGATTACAGTTTAAATGAAAGAGGCTTAATGTTGTATAAAAACAAAATTTATGTGCCTAACATACCAAAGTTAAATTGTTGATTTTGAATGAAATACACAAAATCCAGTATTCCGGACATCCGGGGTATCAAAATATGATAACAATGCTGAAAAAAGAGTAGTTTTGGCCTAATATGAAAAAGAAAGTTGTTGAATTTATAGATAGGTGTATAGAATGTCAGCAAGATGTTAAAGCTGAACATCAACACCCAACAGGTCTTTTACAACCATTACCAATTCCAAATTGGAAATGGGAAGTCATCAGTCTTGATTTTATAACTGGCTTACCCAAAAACCAGAAACAAAATGATTCAACGCTGGCAGTTGTCAACAAACTAAGTAAGGAAGCACAATTCATACCTGTTAAAACAACTCATAAAGCTGCTAACATTGATGACATCTTCATGAAAGAAATATTTAATTTGCATGGAATTCCAATGGTTATAATTTCAGATAGAGATCCTAAGTTTACTGGTAATTTTTTGAAATGTTTATTTAAAGGACTAGATACTAAAATGAATTTCAGTACTGCTTATTATCTGTAAATGGATGGAGAAATAGAAATAGTCAATCAAGTACTAGAAGACATGTTATGAATGTATGTTAGAGATTATCCCAAGATGTGGGAATATTATTTGCACTTAGTTGAATTTGCATATAATAACCATTATCAAGCTTCAACAAAGCTTACTCCTTTTGAAATATTATATGGTAGAAAATGTAAAACTCTTATTACATGGAGTAATCCAGTAGACAAATTAATGTTACGACCTGACTTGTTAAAAGAACTAGAACTAACAGTGAAAGAGGTACAAAGCAATTTGAAAACTCCTCAAGATGGACAAAAACGTCATGTCACGTCCCCATCCCTCAACCGGCGAAGAGGACGCGATCCATGCTTAATACACACGGGGCTAGAGCCCATAAACATATGCAGGAATAAAATTTCATAAACAGAATGCCTAATCATACACATTGAACATTTATCTTGCACAGCGGAAATCCATGGCATTAACCAACCGTACTAACAGCCTCATGAACATGTACAGGAAGTAAAATGGTAAAACAGAATGCTGAAGTAGGATGCATTGAAATAAAACGTGCATAAATGCCAATGCTTATCAAATACAGCTACAGTGAATTAGCATACACAGCGAAAACATCATCATTTCTACAGCATTCATACAACATGGATTCATTTCATTTCCATTATCAGTAAATTAAGAATTGCAGAGGTAAAGTGCACAAGATCACTTATCTTATGAACGCTTTGCTCCACAACCAGCTACGTCGCTGCAACGTTCCACCCAACCATAGGCCAGCGTGCTCATCAATCTCTCAGCAACGCTGCCACCCCCGAGTTGGGCATGATTCTCCAAGGAATAAGGGAACTAGCAGGCTTACACATAGCCAGGATACACAAAACACATAGCCAAGCCAACCAAGTTGGGTTTATCAGGCCATTAAGGAGCTGATGAAGGCAATTGCTAAGCTGGTGAGCTCGTAACAGAGCCAAGAACACCTACACAAAAACTAGCCTGACCTCTAAGACACCCATCCACACCCAACACAAGGAATCAGTCCCTTCTCTGCTACACAGTCCCTCAGGCCCTGCATTCCCTTCCAGTGCTATTCAGGGGTGATGGAGAAGAAGGTCAGCCCTCTAGTTCTGCCTGTGTGGTTTCTAACACCAGGTTTATCAAGCAACCAAGCCAAAATCCTTACTCCTCACACAATTTGAAAACCAACAATTGCACTTCGGCAATTAATTCAGCTCTCACAGCTTAAACAGGGAAAACGAATTGCATAGCCCCATACATAACAGCAAAAATGGCTCACAACATGGGGGAAAAACACATAGTCCTGAAACTTATCAGGGAAACCAACTCACAGCAGGGAAAAACGTCCCAAATAGCCAGTGCGTGAGGCCCAAAAGTTGCTGAGACAGTCAAAAACGTGAATGGCTCTTCCCAGCCATGGTAAAAACACATGAATTCACAAGAAACGTGAATGGAAAATGCACTAGCAGCTCCAAAAACGTGAGGAAGATAACCCAGGCCCTGGCATTACAAAAACGACCTCCAATCCATGGGAAAAATGAAGCCACAGCCAAAAACGTGGAAGGAAAAACACACAGGAAACTCCAGCTGCTCCCCAAAACGTGAGAAAACTAAAAAACGTGAATGCCTAGCAGAATGGCATACGATTTTGGGCCTTTTCCATGATAAGAGACCTCATACCATGTGGATATTGGAATGTAGAAATGTGTCATGCCTATACATGATTAATGATATTGATTATAGTAATGCATCCTATATGAGGTAGTCATGGTTAGGCCATGGTATGGTTGAATGCATAGTATTCCTGAATCAATGCAAGGTAGCGTTGAATGGACATGCATCAAGAAGATTTTATGAATCTTGTTGTTATGCATTGCATGAATGCATTGAGATGAATGCATGTGATATTATGGAGAACTAATTACTGAAACAGTGAATTAATGATAATTCTGGAATTGTTTCGAAGGTTGCTATGAATATGCATGTTTAATTGTTAAATTCCATATGCAGAACATGTTTTGATTTATTTCCATGATGACCGATTGCTTGAGTATGCATAGGGCCTACATGGCACACACCAGAAGAGAGTGCACACTTTTCCGATGTCGAGTCATGAAAGGGTTTACAATATTGATTACACTCTGGGGAGTGGACGCACTCCTGGTGTCTCAATAGTGGACAGTGAATGATATGAAATGTGATTATAGTTTTAGAGCAATGATGCTGATGATTTGGCTTGTATTTCTTGTGTTGCTTGTGTTGACAGGCTAAAGGTAAAGGTAAATGGTTGGTATAAGTGTGTTGTTGATATAAGTGTATGTTGGTATAAGTGCGTGTTGATATAAGTGTATGTTGGTATAAGTGTATGGCGATATAAGTGTATGTGTCATTGTTGACATAAGCGTATGATGGGCTGTTATATGCCTAAGGATCCATAGTAGATCCTAGACCTGGAAATGGTCATGATAAAGTTCCAAGCCCAGTTGACATGGTTATGTACTGGCTGGACATTAATTATTTGATGTTGTGGAACAGCCGGCGTGCTGACCTAACATCTGAGTCCATAGGTGATCCCAAGGCTTGCAAAGCGAAGCAGGATCCTGTGGACGAACGGGGAAACGTGCAATACAGATAAGTATTGGATTATTTTGCTTATGAATATACATGCGTATATGATATGGGTTATGATGTTTTAAGCTCTTGTTCTAGAGATGAAAACTAATGAGAATAAACTAAACATGTGAATTTATTCAATGTTTGAATATAGGTATCGCTGGAAGCGAGGACTATGAGATCACCCTAGAGGTGCACGTGGACATGTGACTATCCTGGAAAGCTCGGAATGAGCGGTAATGAAAAAGGTGCTAGTAGGACGGGGGAGTCCTAGCAGCCGAGACAAACCATGTGGAGAGACTCCATG
>LPNX010137683.1:418724-428826 GCA_001517045.1 Pseudotsuga menziesii
ACAGGTGGGAAAAGTGAAACCAGGTGGTGCACGTTGATTATGGCAGCAGATCAAAAGTTGTTGGACTTGGATGGAAGTCTCCTTCAAATGATTGCCAAGACCCAAGAGAATCTTGGGGAGATGCTCAGGATACAAAAAAGGCAGAGTGAAATGAACCACCAGATTTTGCAAGACTCTATTGGGTTGCAAAGGGAGGTGAAAAGCCTTCTGGGAGCAATCGGCAAAGGAAAGGAAGGTGGATCAGCGATGGGACATTCGTCCAAGCGACCCGATAAGAAACGGTCCAGGCATGAAGACTCAAAGGAAATTGAGCAGGTAAAGATGAAGCAGCCAGTGAGATGCTGGAGATGCGGAGGACATCATTTACGCCGGGACTGTCCAATGAGGGAACATGATGAGGGCAATAGCTGCCAAGTTCCTAAACTTCGGGATTAGCAAGAAGCTGAGAACCAGCAGGAAAAGTCCATGGAAGCCGAGAGGCTTGGTCGTGAACGTTCAAAGTAGATTATTGAACGTGGTATAGATCTGCAATTTTGAAATTTTGATGTGCAACTGTATATGTATTGTATATATGTAATGGAACACCGAGGACGGTGTTATTCCAAGGGGGAGGGTAATGTCATGTCCCCGGTTTCGACCCCGTTTGCATGATGTATATATTGTAATTAATCGTGGTGAGGAGCTCAAGGCAAAAGCCCCACCATCGATTTGGTTGTGTATGTTTCGGCAATGGGGATAATTGCCGATGGAATGTAGTGCTATCCGGCACATTTTAATGTGGCATCATGTAAAACCCACACATCAATTAATTAAACCACAACCAGCTACGGTAGTGCAACGTTGAATGAAAAGGGCATGGTTCCAAAGGATAAGGGGTGGGGGATGTCAAACCTTGGTTATGGGGGAAAAACCCATGTTTTATTGCCTTGTTGTTTTTCCACCTTTGTTGTTTGTCAACCTCTTTAATGCTTCAGCTGGTGGTTGGGGGAGTTATTGCTATAGTGGTGGTGGTTGTGGCAGGCTGTCAGCCTTACCCATTTTCCCACTCCACCCATGTCTGCCCATTCTTCTCCCTCACGCACTCATCCTTGGTCTGTTCACTCACTCACCACGATTTTTGGTCTGTTGGCTCCTCACGCACAGGAATTGGGCGGTTTTTGTCTCACGCAGGTTTTCTTCCTCTCCCCCACGAGTTTCTGAGCACCCACGAACTGCAAATTCATGTCCTTCCTGTTAGTGGTGCATCCACGGGCAAAAATGGATTCGTTTTTCCTCACGCAGGGCCTCCATTGTCTGTTCTTTTTCTTGCTGGGTCGGATTGTTTACCCACGCGCAAGCATTCTTCTGTTTGGGGCGCACATAGTGAGCTGAGAGCCGTGCTCTTGCATCCACGACCGACTGTGAAGGGCCATTCACGTTTTTGGCTGTCTCACAGATTAATTGGGTCGTTTTCCCTGCTGTAGGTTATGCTCACTGGTAGATTTCGGGGCTGTAGTCTTCCCCATGTTGTGAATGTATTTGTTGTTACGTTTGGGGGCCATTGTAAATTCGAGTGAGAGTCATTTTGGCCACGATAGGGCCAAGAATGACTCAGGAATTCGTTTTCCCTGTTTAAGCTGTGGTCATCCATTGTTTGGGGCTGTCCCGTGTTGTTTTGCCTTCTTCACAGAGATGTGAAGGGATTGTTTGGCTGCTGGCATGCAGTGGTTGAACCATGGACTGTGCTGGCTTGGCTTGTCTGTTGAAAGCCTGTGAAACCCAGCAGTGTTAGTCCATTGTTTTGTGTCCCCTTGGCTATGTATAAGCCTGCAATTGACCCTTATTCCGGAGGAATCATGCCCAGCTCGGGGGTGGCAGCGTTGCTGAGAGATTGATGAGCAAGCTGGCCTATGGTTGGGTGGAACGTTGCAGCGACGTAGCTGGTTGCGGGTGAATTCTTTATCAAAAGATAAGTACTGTTGTTTACTGCATCTCTGTAATTTATATTGATGTTCGAATGCTGGAATGTGTTTGTGTTGCTTCCGCTGTATGATTGAAGATAAATGCATCTGTGTATGATGAACAATTGGGCTTGTGCATGTTATACTGTCATGCATTCTTCTCAGCATTCTGTTTTAGCAATTTAGGCATTGTATTTAAGCTTGTACATGTTCATGGGCTCTTAACCCGGTCGAATTAAGCTCTTAATCGCGTCCTCTTTGCCGGTCGCAGGCATGGGGACGTGACACGTCATGCGGACCTTAAAATAACTCCAAAGGAATTCCAAGTAGGTGAGCATGAATTTTTTAAGGTAAAAACCAGAAAGAGCCCCTTTAAACTAGGGAGTTGTGATAAATTAGCACCCAGGTATTGCATACCATTTGAAATATTAGCAAGAGTGGGATCAATAGCATATCAGTTAGCTATGGCACATAATCTTAGAATACATAATGTCTTTCATATTTCTATTTTGAAAATGTATGTACACGATGCTACTCATGTGATCGACTGGAATGTGAATTAGGTAGAACTCGAAGGATACTTTTCAGGTGGAACTAGATTGTGTTCTCGACAAGAGGGGAATTTTTTCCGTAATCACACCATTGGAGAGATAAAGGTGCAATGGAAATACCTTATTCTAGATGAAGCAACCTAGGAATAGGAGAGCAATATGCGGGTGCCATATCCAACTCTATTCCAAGAATATTCAGAATAAACTTAAGCAACATCGAGGACGATGTTGAGCTTAAGGGGGGGTGTTTGTAACACACCTAGAACTGAAATATAAATATTATTTATTTATTTTAGAAAATATTATGTTAAATTTATTGTAAAGTTTTATGCCCAAGTTGATCAAGGATGATTGTAATAGAATAATTATTTATTTTAATAATTAAATAGAAGAGACACATATCCAAGGGAGACTGTTAAATGAGTGTTCACTGACCCACTAGGAGGAATGAGTAGTTGTAGAAGGTTATTTAACAAGTAGTAGAACTAGCATTTCACTTTCTAGTTGTTCCAGGAAGCATAATCCCTAAAAATGTGGGCATGCTCCTGGAGAGGGGGGAATTGAGCTGGTGGCTCATTTAATTCCAAAACAGACCCAAATACCTAGGTAATCTTATAAATAAAATCAAATTGAGCAGGAGGCTCACTAATCATTCCATTTTTCAAGAGAATGTACATTGTGATTGCTGCAAACTAAAAATTCAGGCACTCAAGGAATTTGATGAGGGGATATCTAAAGTGGAATTGTTGAGTTAAGTCTGCTATTGAGTAATAAGTTGTAGCAATTTTTCGTGTGGGATGTTTTTCAGTGATCTTTGTCCTAGTGGTTTAATGAACAGGCTATGGGGTCCTAAACAAGTAACTTTGGATGCTTCAAGAGAGGGTTTGGTGGAATAGTCTCGTTTGGGTGTTTGTCCCCTTCTACACATTATTCAGGTTCTAATTGATGTTATTTATTGGTGATTTAATTCTATAACTATATTTTTTATGTATGCTCAATATCTACAACTCTTACATTGATAGTTTATTTCTTTTCTTATATGTACTTCCTCTCTGAAAAATTGTTTATAGATAGGTTGTCAGCTACAAATATTTTGGAAAATAGTCCTTACTATTCTAAAGTGAAGAAATTTGAGTTTATTTTAAGTTTTATGCTAAGTTAAGTTTTAATTTAAAATGATATTGTTTCCTTTTCTCCTACATTTTTCAGTAAAGTACCTCTAATTTATTCTCAATATATTAAATTGTTAAATTAAGTGGCATTTCTTCTTGTATTCGTGATGTGGGATTTTATCTAGGGCGAGGGGGGGGGGCTCTCCCTCCTGTCCATTGCTTGGTGACCTCTGTATACGGTGGTTTCTGAAACTAGGGTTTTTCTCAGTAGGGGACAATGCATTTCATGCCAATGAGAGCCAAACTTGGAAAACCATGCATGATGGGGTTGTGGTTGGTGTTCCCATATTTCCCATACCAAAACACGCTAGCAGGATTTAACAGAATTCAAAATTGCGGCTCCCTAAAAAAAATTTTCCACCAAGTGTCCTTGAACGGTATCTGGAGGTGACCTAAAACTCACCATAGATCGATTCTGAGGCCCTCTGATCAATGAACATTTGATTCTATTGGATTCATGACTTGGGATTTTAGCTAGGGGGGGCCTCTCCTTCCTATTCATTTCCTGGTGACCTTCGTATATGGTGGTTTCTGAAAATAGGGTTTTTCTCAGTAGGGGACAATGCATTTCATGCCAACATAGGCCAAACTTGGAAAACCATGTATGGTGGGGTTGTGCTTGGCGTTCCCATATTGACCATGCCAAAACTACGGGGACTTCACTTAGTGAACCTCTCACATAGCACGTGTGATCGTGAGATATTAAATAATACCCTTAATTTCGATAGATATTGACCCAAACTCTTTTTGTTGAAACCCCCTCCCAGTACTTAAAACCTCCTCCCCACCCCTTTTTATACCTCAATCCTTATAAACCACCCTACCCACCCCCACTGTAAACCCCTCATCCCCCCAATACCTGCAATATATTGGTTTGATTTTTGATCATTTTAAAACCCACAATATGAACTAATGTGATAGGATATTGGTCAACAAATGAAGCCCCCATGGCCAAAACATGCTAACAAGATTCAACGAAATTCAAAATTGTGACTCCCTTGCGTTTTTTGTGCACCGGGAACAAGTCCACCAAGTGTACCTCAACAGTATCTGGAGGTGACCTGCAACTTGCCATATATGGATGCTCATGCCTCTAATCAACAAACCATCGATTCCGTTGGATTTGTGACATGGGATTTTATCTAGGGGGGGCCTCTCCCACCTTTCCATTGCTTGATGACCTCCATATATGATGGTTTCTGAAACTAGTGTTTCGCTCAATAGGGGATAATGGATTTCATGCCAACGAGGGACAAGCTTGGAAAACCATGTATGGTGGGGCTGTGGTTGGCGTTCCAATATTTCCCATTCCCAAACATGCTAGTAGGATTTAATGGAATTCAAACTTGTGGCTCCCTGACATTTTTTGTGCACCGGGTAGAAGTCCACCAAGTGCCCCTGAATGGTATCTGGAGGTGGCCTGCAAATCGCCATAGATCGATGCTCGGGCCTCTGATCGATGGACAGTCAATTCTATTGGATTCATGATGTGGGATTTTAGCTAGGAGGGGGGGGGGAGCTCTCCTTATTGACCATTTCTCGGTGACCTCCATATATGGTGGTTTCTGAAACTAGGGTTTCACTCAGTAAGGGATAATTCATTTCATACCAACAGGGATAAAATTGGAAAAGCACACATGGTGGAGATGTGCTTGGTGTTCCCATATTTCCCATGCCCAAACACGCTAGAAATATTTGACGAAATTCAAAATTGTGGCTCCTTGATGTTTTTTGTGCACCGGGCACAAGTCCACCAAGTGTCCCTGACGGGTATCTAGAGGTGACTTGCAACTCACCATAGATTGATGCTTGGGCCTCCGATCGATGAACCGTTGATTCTGTTGCATTCATGACGTGGGATTTCAGCTACAATGCCTCTCTCCCTCTTGTCCATTTCCCAGTGACCTCCATATGGTGGTTTCTAAAACTAGGGTTTTGCTCAGTAGGGGATAATGCATTTTACGCCAATGATGACCAAACTTGGAAAATCGTAGCCCTAACTAGGGTTTAATGTTTACCATGCATGGCCCATAACCATAAACCTACAAGGGAAACCCTAATCCTAACCCTAATATTATCTTACTGTCATAACTCAGTTCAGAATCAATCTAATGTACAACTCAACTTTTTCAAATCCGGTGGACTTATACTTCAAATCATGTTGATTCACAAAGTTGGTTCTTGCTTTTTGGATTCTATTGTAGTTCCTTTAATTTTGAGTGATTAGTCATTGGGTGCATGAGGTTTATTGGATAGTGTTGTTGGTCGTTGATGAAATGTGAAGCATTTATTGCACTTAGTTTTATTAAATTACACTTGAACATTGACTTAACTTGTAATTTAATCATCGAAACTCACAATTTTTAATTAGATATATCCAATTGGTGTGCATGTAGTGAGTTCATTGAAACATTGAAATACATTGTATTGCACCTAGTTTTATTAAATTACACAAGCAAGAACTTTGACTTTACTTGTAATGATCATCCAAAATCACAATTTCTAATTAGATATCCAATTAGTGTGCATGTAGTGAGATCATTGAAACCTTTAAATATAATAGTTTGTTCTTTTGACATAGTGCATTCATAAGTAATAGATAATCCACACAAATCAACACAGTAGATTTACACAAGAACATGTGGAAACCAAAGAACAAATTCAAAGTGAAATGTATCATTCATTTATAAGTGAAATGTCAATGTACATGTCTCTAAAAGTACATATATATCCAAAAGTATCCAAAAGTACATGTATCCAAAACTATCCAAAACTATCCAAGCCACATGTACATGTAAGTGAAATGTCAATGTACATGTCTCCAAAAGTATCCAAGCCACATGTTCATGCATCAAAATGTACATATATCCCATAAGACACATCAAAACTCAAGCTTCCTCTTGTTCTTTACCGACGTTGATCCTCTAGGCACAACTCTTAGACTAGTATGCTTCTCTGGATCATGCAAATTAAATATCAATTATTCAATTCAACTAATCATGTACTGGATCCTACAAATTAAATATCAATTGTTCAATTCAACTAACTATGTACTAATACATTATCTCAATAAAATACCATATCTAAATTAACTCAGCAATTATCAACGTGTTCATGGACATTACATAAAAAAATTGGTCATTAATGGACATCTCACCTCAATGAGACACTATGACAAAGGGGATTGTGTTCCTTGTGTAGCAGATGGAGTTCTTGGTTAAACATCAAGGATGGTCACATCCATGGTCAAACTAGAGGGGGCAGGAACTACTACTGCTGGTGGTGGCTATAATCACCAAATGTTGAAATAGTTAGACATGTGCATGAATAAACAATATACAGCAATAACAAACTATGTCTAGATCATGTTCAAATAGTTGTACCTCTGTGTGGCTCGTTGTTATTGCAAATGCCACATTGATTGCTGCATCAATAAATCCTGCTGCTGGTGGCTACAATCACCAAATGTTTAAATAGTTAGACATGCATGAATAAACATTAGAAAACAATAATAAACTATGTAACGATCATCTTGAAATAGTTGTACCTCTGTGTGACTTGTTGCCATTGTAGATGTAGCACACTGCTGCATCAACCATCCTTCGAGGTTTTCAATAGTAAACTCTGGCTCCACTCTGGCTCCTGATGCAGTAAACATGCAAATCAAACATTAACAAAACATTTTATGCACTGGATTTCAAGTTAACCAAGAAATATCATCATAGGATATATATTACCATGGTATCAGTAGCTCCATGGTCATGGTCAACTGGAGTCTTGCTAGGAGTAGGCCGCCTCATATACACATGACCCTTGTTCATGTATGGCCTATAAGGAGATGCAACTCCAGGGAATGGTATAGGTGTTTCGGTTGGTGCCTATAGTCAGCAAGTGTTCATGTAGTTAGACATGCATGATTCAACGAAGATACATGTATTTTAAAAATGACATTTTTAATTGTTTACTTGGAGCCCAGATGTTTCCTCGGTAGATACAACCATGGATGCTACCTCCATCACTACTTTCCACCATGAAGGATCTGGTATCTGCAAGTTTAATAATTGTAAATGTTAGACCGTAGATAGCATTAGTGAACTAACATGTACAGTAAGTGGAAATTAACAAATTAACAAGTATTACAAAACTAAAATTTTAAAATGTTTACCTCGGTGTGAGATACGGAAATGGGTGCTATATAAATCTCTCCACAACCAAGGGATTAGTGGATAGAATGTCATGCCCCCCTGTAGACTGTGGAACATGAAACTCTAGGGCATCGCTTTCGGCATAAATCATCAACTACAAGTTCACAAAATTAATATATTAGCTCAAACTATACATATGTGTACAAAGAGGAAAATAAATGAAGAATTTATTACAATTAACCATCTACATACATCACTGAAAAACCCACTGAAGACAACATATGAGGAAATACCATAGCAGGGACGACCACACGATGTGCACTTGTGAGGCTCAAAAATAGGCTGGGGATGTGCTGATGGTGCTGCACTAGTAGATGGTCCTGCACTAGTGGGTGTTACTGCACTAGTGGGTGGTACTGAACTAGAAGATGGTCCTGCATTGTGACGACCTGGTGTATGTACCACACCAGGGATAGATGTCCCTTCCTCACCCATGTGCTGAAATATAGTGCTATGACTAACAAATTTCTATGCCAAACTGAAATATGCATCACGTGTCTGTGGAATAACACAATGTACAGGTGGGACATTTTGCCCAGGAAACTACCTACGAGGTGCATGGATAGGGCGATCAAGGTTTCAAAGACTAGCATTGGGTTGGTTTTGGGGAATCCCGCCACCAATCCCATGAAACTGCAAGATATCAAAATATGTTACGTGTTTACCCAACACAAACCCTGCATTCATCTTTCGAAGGAAATACAATGGGATTTCCCTATTGTTATGTGGTGGAATATCAAAAACCATATACCATATGTCCATCTAGTTATCAACAAATGGCTGAAATGTGCACCACTCAATAGAGATATGAGGCCTATTTGCATTTGGGATTTCCCCCATGTGAGGGTCCCTAAACAATGAAAATACATGCTCTTTGGTTATTTTCAAATTTTTGATTGCATTGTAGTCTAGCCCATTAGCGTACTCTTGTCTTTTTCTTTCTCTATATGATGTAATATCATATAGTATGTTGCTTGACAATGAAATAGTCTGAACAATTGCATCCAAAATGGATGCAAGTGAGCGGCAAATCCTGCCAACACCACTAAAATCCATACTAAGTCCCCTCAAGTGGGAAATCTCAATTAGTATTTCAGCATTTGTGTCCATAGCCGCAATTGCAATAAAAACATTAATAATAAAATCATTAGAAACATATACATGGTATATAATGATGTCTCTTCAAAATTGAAAATGTAAATTAAATCAAACTCAAGTAAGAAATTTAATGGCATTCACTTACATACATTTAAAAATTAAAATTAAACATTTAACAATTAAATATTAAGTTTCGTTCAACTTCTTTCTAGACGTTAAGGCACTTCTTAACCCTCATTGGTGACTTTTCCATGCATACTTGGGTTTAAACTTCTTTGAATTTAGGATTCCTATTTTGACATGTTTTGGCCTTTACGTCCCTTGGATATGTAAAAGAGAGGGGCAAGGGACTATTAGGACATGTGAGGCAAGAAAATGGGTGATAGAGGGCTGCCACCAATCCTATAAATATAATTGACTTGATCATGGTTAGGAACACTCTCACGAAACACTCTAGGTATTTCATGGGTGTCCACCATTTCCATTGTTGTATAAACATGGAAATACAATTGGTTTTAGATGAGCTTAGAGACTCGACATGTAGAATTGTATTACCCATTTTTTTTGCTATTTTAAAAAATGGTTGATAAACCTAGTGATGCAGGGGCATAGACTATTTGAGTAAAGTCATTTATGAATTTGCTAGGTCAAGGGATCTTAGGGAGACCTAGGGTCTCACATGTTTCTAATTTGCTTTATTATGTTTATAGGATAAAATAAGCAGAATTCAAGTTCTATTTAGTTTAGGTGATGACCTTTAATTAATTAGATTTTTGGTAGCTCAATAGAGCTAGGGTCAGAACTACATGATGATTATCTACTCTTCGATGGTACGATGAATACCGGGGTTGTATGGTGGTGTCAAGATGTGTTGACTTGTAATTCCATATCATAGTGAAAAGGTTCATATATTTCAACTTTTTTTGTCATTACAATAAGTCCAAGGGCATGGAGGGTAATTCATATGCGTAGAACAAGAGAAAATTTCCAAGGAAGCTATAATTAAAACAAAAATGAGGTGGGTTCTATAAACAAGAAGTGTAAATATTTTAGTGGAAAAATGGTAGTGGCTGCTAAAACTGGAGGAAGGAATAAAACTAGTCATACTTACTAGTTTTAACTCTATGTTTATATAT
>LPNX010137683.1:430780-454265 GCA_001517045.1 Pseudotsuga menziesii
TGCTTAACTAAGAGGCAATGTATAACTACATACACTTGTGATGAAATTATGATTATGTTCATGGACAAATGATTGTGATGAATTTTTGAGAAACCAAGTTACTAATGTTTTATGCATTTTTTCTATTCACACTTGTGCATGAATTTCATCTTGTTATGGCCATTTTCGAGGAAACTTATTCAATTAGTATCATGGGGAAATGGCCTTTGAGGGTTGGAAATTTGGGTTTCATGTGGATGGATACATTGTATAAAGGGAGGAGTTCTATATTTTTTTATTTTTGGTTGCATTGGGAATTATTGATTTCTTGAAAAGGAATTCATTGTAATTATTCACTCATCTTGGTTGAGGGAGATGTGAATTTAATTAGTGACCGGGTTATTTCTATTTTTCTAAATAATGCAAAATTTGGTTGTTTTAAACTATTAAAAATTTGTATTTTAGGTTTAGAGTTGACAAAAAAATGCTATGGGTGAATGAATTACCTGATTAAATGACAATTGACCGGTGGATATTCCTCCCCTACAACTAAATCGACCTCCTCCAATAGTCCACAGCACCCAATTCACTCCCGTTCAACCCGATATTCGCGTTCCTAATGGGTAGAATGTGCCGCGGGTTTCGGGACTGTGTATATAAATTAATTTTAATTTTACAAATCATGTACATGTTTTATAACTACATATCACATACGTGTTTTGTAGTTATATATTACCTACATGATATGTTTTCCTATCCTACATGTCCCATGACATTTCAGGCTCGGGTTGAACCATAGCAAGTGCTATGTAGCGGAAAAACATTGTATTTTTATGTAACGTTATCATGTTTAAAAAAAATAGGATTGCATCTAAAAGGTCCCTAATATTCTTTCACTAACCCACATGCATTCCTAAGGTGGAGGAAAGGATAAAGAATGAATTGCAATTGTTACATGCAACAAAGCTTGTAATTGCAATAAACTAAAGAAGTAGAGGAGGCACTAGTGAAAGAGGTTCCCATAGAATTCATCAATTCCCTTGAAGTAACATGTCCTTTGACCACAAGGATTGAGTTCCAAGAGCATGGATTGGTCCAAGAAGCACCATTGGATGATGAATTATGGGAACTCAAGTATTTTTCCCAATGCATTTCATCATCATTTGGTTGTAAGAATGAACGTGTACATTCATTGTTACACATATGGAAGATAATCCCATTGTATTGTAAAATTATAATAAAATAAAGCATGAACACTTGGTTATCATAGCCATAAAACTCCCCATCTAGAAAGAGGAAATGAAACACTTAGAAGCAATTTGTGTTCCTTGTATTTTTCGAGTAAGAAGAATACCACCAAGAGATGGTGAGGGGTAATAAAGAAATAAGTGGGATTTATTCCAATCAGAAAGATTAAGGGAATTGCATGAGGTTAATGTTCCCATGAAACATCAAAAAGAAATTATTATAGTTGTATTAGTGGCCCAATAAGTATGATGGAAAATATCTACAAAGTAAAGTCACTAGAACAACAAAATGGTTCAAACTATGGAGCTAAAAGAAAATTAGAAGCACAAATTTTATTGTGTGCATGCCAAAATTGCATATATGTTGACGGAACAACAATACAATTTTACTAGAAGCTTGTTATCGAGAAAACATTGATAGGGTTTTAATAGAAACTTGTCGCCTTAACATGAGCTCATGTTTTCTTTTCATGTTTTGAAGTACTCCCAATCTTTGGACGATCCCTCCAAATACGATAACCCTTATGAATTTCAAGTGGTAAGCCAACAGATGACGATGATCCAGTCAACAACCCAAAGTCCCTATCCATTGATCTGGTTATTCCAATCTAATGACCGATGTGTTAACACCCAGAATGTACCCAGGTTGTGGAAGATAAATCCCGAGGTAACATCAAAACCGCTTTAGATTGTATTTATGACCCAATATAATCAAAGAGGGATCTCTCACTACTTACAAGGTTTTTCACGACTCAATATATTCAATCAACGGTAGTTAGAAGGCCAGATCTCTGATTGGAACAAGTTTGTTTTTGTAAAAATTGGTGGGACAATTGTGGGGGAAGACCATTAGGCTATGGAGTCAAGATGTGAGATATATATATATATATATATATAACAGATCTTTATGTAAGGAGAAATTTACACAGAGGCAAGATAACCATCCATTTACAGTCAAATATTTGTTGTCTCGTGGTAAAAGAAGAACATGGACAAACCATTAACATAGAGCATTACAAAATAAATTATGTATTAAATTTGGAAGAAATGATTCGTGGACCTCTGAAAAGAATAGATAGAGCATACGATTATGAATTCTAAGCTGTCATACACTCATTCCAGAAGTGAAGGAAAACACAATGAACAGTTAAACAAGAAACACATTCACAAGGGAAAGAAAGTACAAACTGTAATACTGAACAATGCATGAATCCCTGGAAAAATGTCAACTTTGGCTCTGTAACTTTATTAAAATCGAAGAAATGAAAACATATTACAATGGAGATCCCTTTCTCTTTAAAATTCCCAACCCTCCACCACTCTATGGGGAGTCTATTTATAATGTTTAATACATCTGAGGCTAATCCTCGAAAGCGGCTCTGGAACTTTTTAGAGTCAAAATAAAAATTTAACAACTAGAGTGTGGTACTAATGCCATGGTTTACATATAATCAAAACAAAAATTATGGAGTTAGTACGTGTGCTCGGTCTGGGTGACAGCAATTCGTTTCTGTTTCTGAGCTTGCGGTTCATGAAAAAGACGTCTTAAAATGCTTCTCGTAGCTTCAGGTTGATTTCAGCTTGACCACCTATCAACTAGTCAGTCAGTAACATGTTATTCCTTCATGTTTTTTGTGTGCTCAAAGGCACCTTTCTGCATGGTTTCAGAGCTAGCAAAGGAGTTTATATCCTTCCCAAGCTCAACCTTCTTCACAATCTCCCCCTCACCGAGTAACACTATTATTCGAGGGGACTTGAAGAAGGATCATATTGCCCCTGGTAGAAACAAGCCTCTACAGTGGCTTTTCATTCTTGTACTCCTCACCTCCTCTGAGGTGGGATCTTCTACAGGAAATACGGCGGGGTGTGCTTATGACCTCATCACCACCTCAGATAAAGTAGGCATGTGGAACTCACAGAGCCAATGATGAAGACTACGGACATGCACTCATCCAGTATGAGAATTCACTCCTACTGGCTGCTACTAAACATGGTCACCATGTACAAATGATTTTGAGGCAATGATTGCACCCAGGGGTTCTGGAGGGACCCCCACAGGACATGAAAACCCAGGTACTGTGCAGTAGGAGGTATAGCTATATGAAAAAAGTATTATCTCTGGAAGTGCTTCACATCTGTACACGATGGCTAGTGTTTTCCTGGTGTGAACACCCATGTAATGTCCTGGTTTTGACCTCGTTGCATTAGATGTATATGATGTATAAATTGTAAAGGATCATGGTGTGGAGCTAAAGGCCAAGGCCCCACCATTGATCGATTATGCTATGTTTCAGGATTTTAAATTGCCACTGATGGTATATCGGGGCATGCGGCATATATTATGTTTTCCATTATGTAAATATGAATCATAATTAATAAAAATGAACACAACCAGCTATGGTTGCGGCAACTAAATCAAATGGGGCATGATTTTCCCAAGGATAAGGAGGTAAAGGGGGGGATTTGTCCAACTTTGGCCAAAAGGAGAAAAACCCATGTGTCTTATTCCCTTGTTTTTATTTCCAACCACTCTCATTGAAGAATTACTGCTGGTGGTTGAAGCAGTTAATGATTTTGGGGGCTGGGGTGGCAGGACTGTCAGTCCTCACCCACACGCACACTCTACCCACGATTTTGGTTGTTCATCTCCTCACGCAGACATTCATCTTCACTCCACGAGTTGCTAAACACCCACGAACTGCAAATTCGCGTCCTTCCTATTAGTGGTGCATCCACGGACAAAAACAGAGTTGTTTTTCCTCACGCAGGGCCTCCATTGTCTGTTCCCTTCCTTGCTGGTTCAGATTGTTTAACCATGCACAGGTATTCTTCTATTTGGGGTGCAATGGAGAGCTGAGAGCCGTGCTCTTGCATCCATGACTGACTGTGAAGGGCCATTCACATTTTTGGCTATCTCACAGACTATTTGGGTCATTTTTCCCTGCTGTAAGTTGTGCTCACTGATAGATTCGGGGCTGTAGTTTTCCCCATGTTGTGAATGTAATTACTGTTATGTTTGGGGGCTATTGTAAATTCGAGTGAGAGTCATTTTGGCCATGATAGGGCCAAGAATGACTCAGAATTTGTTTTCCCTGTTTAAGTTGTAATAGCTAAATTAATTGTCGGAGTGCAATGGTTGGTCTTCGGACTGTGAGAGGAGTAGAGACGTTGGCTTAGATTTGCTTGATAAACCTGGTGGCTGGAAACCACACAGACAGAGCTAGAGAGCTGGCCTTCTTCTCCATCACCCCTGAATAGCACTGGAAGGGAATGCAGGGCCTGAGGGACTGTGTAGCAGAGAAGGGACTGATTCCTTGTGTTGGGTGTGGATGGGTGTCTTAGAGGTCAGGCTAGTTCTAGTGTAGGTGTTCTTGGCTCTGTAATGAGCTCACCAGCTTAGCAAATTGCCTTCATCAGCTCCTTAATGGCCTGGTAAACCCAACTTTGTTGGCTTGGCTATGTGTTTTGTGTATCCTAGCTATGTGTAAGCCTGCTAGTTCCCTTATTCCTTGGAGAATCATGCCCAACTCGGGGGTGGCAGCGCTGCTGAGAGATTAAGGAGCACGCTAGCCTATGTTTGGGTGGAACGTTGCAGTGACGTAGCTGGTTGCGGATTGAGTTCATCATAAGATAAGTGATCTTGTGCATTTTACTTCTAAAATTATATATTTACTGTTAATGAAAATGAAATGAACATGTTGAAAGAATGAATGTTTGAATGAATGGTGATTCCGCTGTGCAAGATGAATTATTTTAGCTGTGTATGACAAATGGTTGTATTTGTGCATGTTAAACTGCAATGCATTTTCCCTTTCAGCATTCTGTTTATGCAAATTTTATGAATTTACATGTTCATGGGTGGTTAGCCCAGTCTGATAAAGCTAGTAGTCGCGTCCTCTACGCCGGTCGGAGGCATGGGGACGTGACAACCCAAGACAATATAATAATGTAAACACATGTTTTCCAATCATCAATACTCCCTAATAGACGAGCTTCTCAAACCGAACAGGCATTGCAACTGCCAAAAAACCCAATACTTCAAGAAAACCAACACTCTAAATTTTCTCCTCTACACCCACTTATTTCATGCTCTTTCAAAGGCTCTGGAAGTTGGTGTTTATAAAGGAGGATTAAAGTAGAAACAGATAATATTGGTCAGCATTATCGCACAATCCTTGGTTGGTCCTCATAATGGTTACACAAGTGGACATGTGGATGGGGATCTCCAGTTTCCATTGAGAATCCGATCATGCCGCCTCTTATGGTGCTGCATAGCCGTTCACATGGATCATGACATTTAGACTTGACATCCTTTTCCTTCTCATCTGTGTTGATAGTGGTATTCAAACGGTTTTGTCCAGCCGCATCTTTTGGCTTTGTTTAAGGGACATATTTGCCACTCCAAAAATCCAGGCTTCATGATTTTCTGCTACTTTTTACATAAGCCTCATGATGCATTTCTGGATCCAGGAGAGTTGATGACGTCATGGGAATCATTTTCACATCAGGAAGGATACAAATGGCATTGAGGGGTATGATTATTAGTCATATCATACATGAGGATGCCCTTTCCTGTACAAGACCTGACTAGGACGTGACATTTACCTGGTTGAAAATATTCCATACCATCGATTCGAACCCAACCTGCATCTTCTGGCCGCTGGTGCATGGCCTCCTTTCTTTTCCATTTCCAAGAATGCTCAAGAGTATGAGAATTCTTACCCTATACATTTACACAACAATCCGACCTTGTTTCAAGCTAGTGTTTTGCACATTTAGTTTGGTTGTCATTAGCTCTGTAGCTCGGGGGGAGCACACCTTTTCGATCCCAATTGGATCGTTTTTTTTACAAATCCAAGAATTTGGCACGCAATATATTTGCGTCAAATATTTGACATTAACCACCTTCCTAGTTCAATGTGGGAGAATAAAAAATGATTGTTGATCTATAGACATCCTTCATCGGGACCATTCAACTCAGAAAACCTTAAGACTATGTCGGTCTTCCCTCCTGCAATTGATCGGGCACCTTTGTATCGTGGAATTTATAATGTCTGTCGATCTACCCCAAATTCGTATCGTGGTCATCAATTGTTGTAGCCTCTACCACCTTTCGCGATCCAATATTGCAACTTCAACCGTGCTAGTTCAAATTGCGGAATGGACCACAACCGCATATTTATCTCTGCCTCTACACAATCATCCTATTCCTCTTCTCTTTATCATGTTCTGTGATTTGAAAAAGTATCTTCCTTCGCGCATGTTCATAGAGCAGAATCTCTTAGGTCCATTGATCTGGCTTTGCATCGATCTCGACCCTTTGACACTTCTCTCCTTTAACCGCCTTTACAAATATAAAGAATGAACCACACCTCACATCTCCCATCGATGAAATGTCTCTCTACTGTCGATCTTCATCCCACTGCATGTGGACCGTTGAGGCTCAACACATTTTATGCCTATCCTGTCGCTGGAGGTATCAATCTATAGCATGATCTATCTCCATATATCAGGATCCACTCCCTATCCAATGACTACTGATGGTGAAACTTCCTAACCAGATAACCTAAAAAGTGCTCCCATGGGATTTCTCAAATAAGATTTCCTTTCAAACCATTCCAAGTCTATAATTCAAAAATTCGAACATGGTGCTAAGAACTAGCTCCATTAGGGATGCTATCCTCCTAGTGAGGTAGCAAGGAACCCCATAGACGAGGTGCTAGTTTCAATTGGCCACTTTTAGACTTTCCCAAGGGAATCTTGATCTGATATGGACTAAAACATACACTGAACCACTCTGCAAGGGAATTTATATCACAAATTATCGCTCAGCTGCACTCTAAAAACTGATAATGATTGCGATTGGCAAACCTTTATTCTGTAACTAGGCTACAACTTGAAACTGAAACTAAACTGCAAACTGCTAAAAAAATGCTCGGCATGTCAAGCTTATTCATACCTACCTACCCTATTTATCTGAGCACAAATTTTTGATCAAGTAAACTCTTACTTCCAATGAAGCCAATCAAGGAATTTATCTAACAATTCTATTTCTCCTTCATGCTCGACTATGGACATAGATGACAGACAAAATAGAATAAGGTTGTAATAGAGAAATTGATATTTACAATAGAGATATAACCAGTCATTTCCCTTACCCATACTGTCCATGTATTCTGCCACCGGATCATAGAAAACATGATGGCCCTCAACCTGCTCTATCTTTTCCCTATCAAAAGATAATTGTCTAAAATGCAACCCCTCTAGCATATTGTCAAACTGCTTTTCAAAAGAGCTTCAAAGGGAACTACCATGACTAATTTCGAATGAAATATCCATAGCTTTGTCTAAAATATATGAATTTGAAAATTCATTTTCTTTATACGTTTCAAACATGGTATTATTCCTTTCTTAAGTAGAATCAGGCACGTCCAATCTTTCTCCATGAGATGGGATTTCTGAATGTGAAAGTTCAAAGAAGGTATTAGTTTGGGGAACCTCATATTTTCCTCTGTGATCCATGCATTATTCTGAACCGTCAATCCATTTACTAGATGAAATGGACTGTATGATTGCTCATCCTCGGCATCTTCTATTTCGAACAAGTCCATGAAATGCACCAAATCCTCAACTTTTTGTTTCTCGCTAGAAGCTCTAAGCCTTTTCCTTATCAGCTCAAATGAAGTGTAACGTCCCCGACCCTATGACCGGCGAAGAGGACGTTACTAACACCAAACATGCTGGCAAAGAGCCCCATGAACATGAAAAGGCATATAATGCTGAAATCAAAGGCTTAAACATAATGCATACTACGATGCATAATCCTTAAACATAATACATAGCAAAATCAAACATATATTTATTCAAGCATGCCACATGTTCATCATAATAATTAGTCAGTAAATATAGTTGCAGAAGTAAAATGGACAAGAATACTCATCTGATAAGAACTCGTCCTGCAACCAGCTACGTTGCTGCAATGTTCCACCCAACCATAGGCTAGCATGCTCATCAATCTCTTAGCAACACTGCCACCCCTGAGTTGGGCATGATTCCTTGAGGAATAAGGGTCAAAGTAGGCTTACACATAGCCAAGGTACACAAATCATCCAATCCCACACAGTAGGGTTTATCAGGCCGTCAAGGAGCTGGGAAAGGCTAAATGCTAAGTTGGTGGCTTCAAACACCAATTTTCTCAAGAAAAACCAGCCTCTAATCCTACGCTCAACAGTCCAAATACCAACCACTGCATGCCGCAGTAAAAAAAATAGCTCACAGCTCTATGAAGAAGGCAAAGACAATAGGGTGACAACCCCAAACAAAAGGTGAAACACAGTTCAGGTCAAACCACGCTCCAGAGTTGTTCTTAGCCCTAGCGTGGCCAAAAAAACTCAGCAGCAATCCCCAAAAGACATATGCAGCCTCAGCAACCAAGACGCAACCCAAAACCAGGGTAAATCGATAGCCCAAACTCATAATGAAAACTATGGCAACATTACACAGTCCCAAAACAAGGGAGAAGCAAAACTCCTAGCATAGACAGGGGAAAAACTCAGGAAACGGATGTGGAAATCAATAGCCAACCCACATCCACGAGCCCACAACACACCCAAACTCCAATGTAAATGCTGGAGAACTCACATAGGTAGAAAAGGGGAAAGAATAGACTCTTAACCTGTACACAAGGGAAAAAGATACAGCCAAAGAAAAAAGTGGAAGAAACCACCACCCACATAGCATAGGTACTCATAGCACTGAAATGATCCTCAATACCATCGCTGTAGAACTTTCATAGGTAGAATAACAGGGGAGAAAATTAGACTTCCACTCTGTATGTGAGGGAAAAGATGCATCCCACAGTCAGTGCAAACTAGGAAAAAGGGGAAAAAATTCTTCTACATGAATGGGAAAGAAAACTCCCAGACTAGCAATCCCTAGCGAAAGGTAGAACCAACCCACAGACCAGCTATTGGTGAGGTATAGGAGAACACACCCCCAACAAAGTAATGTGGAACCCCTTTTAACTCAGCCCGCGTGAGAGGAGATGAATAGTCTCACGATCTAGTTAGTGGGAAGACCATTCGCACATCGTGGAGAGTGGGAGCAGGCGTGGTCTTTCTATTAGTAAATCGCTGCCCCAACTAACAATAGAATAGCAGGGGTGGTGGTGACACATGGCTAACTCCCAATGGCCCCCACGATTTAGACAACCCCCAACTTATCATTTAGAATCATGCCCTTTTCATTTAACATTGCACTGTCGTAGTTGGTTGTATGTTTAATTGAATTGATGTGCGTATTTACATGATTCCAAAGCTATAATGTGTCAGATAGCACGATATACTATCAACAATGATCCCTATTTCCTAAACATAACACAATTGAATCGATGGTGTGGCTTTTACCTTTAGCTCCTCACCATGATTAATTAAAAAATTTACATCATGTACCCTTTAATGTAAATAGGGTCAAAACTAGGTTATTACAATCCCCTCCCCCTTGGAATAACACCGTCCTCGGTGTTCCAATACATATACAATTTGCACATCCAAAATTTCAAAATTTTGTAGACCTATCCCATGTTCAATTATCTACTTTGAATGTTCAGGACCAAGCCCCTCAACCTCCCAGAACCTCTCTTGCTGGTTCTCAACTCTTGGCTTATCCCAAAGCCTAGGAACTTTGTGGCTACTACCCCCTTCATGTTCCCTCGTGGGACAGTACCAGTGTAAATGATATCCTACGCATTGCCAGCATTTCACTAGCTACTTCATCTTTACTTTTCCTTTGAGTCTTCATGTCTAGACTGTTTCTCATTGGATCGCTTGGGTGAATGTACCATCACTAATCCACCTTCCTTTCCTATGTCGATTGCTCCCAAAAGGATTTTCACCTCCCTTTGCAAACCAATGGAGTCTTGCAAAATTTGGTGGTTCATTTCATTCTGCCTTTTCTGTATCTTGAGCATCTCTCCAAGATTCTCTTAGGTCCTAGCAATCATTTGAAGGAGACTTCCAACCAATTCCATCAACTTTTGATTTGCTTCCATGATCAATGTGCACCACTAGATTTCACCTTTCTCACCTGTGAAATGCATCATTGAAATTCTATTAGGCCAAGCATAATATAGGCATTAATATCAATCATTTAATTTCCCAATTGGCATGATAGTCCAAGCCTCATCAAGGAAACTTTCATATTTTTCATATCTTCCCCACAGGCACATGAACTCATTCATGTCCATTCTTGGGCAAGGAATTAACCATTCCAACATTCACAATTTACTTTAAGCAATTACACCCATTCCATTTTCAGGAATACATGCATTCAGCAATCCTTTGTTTTCACAATGCATATATATATATATATATATATATATATATAGATATATAATCAGAAGGAAGAGAGAGAGCAGCAAGAGTTTTTCCCCTCTTTGTCTTGTTCCATCCTGGAACCCACACCACCACTGTGGTTTTCATGCTCTCAGCCTCTTTCACTTCACCGTGAATGCTGGACCAATCCCTCTTGGTCATGACACTTAGTGTCTCCATTCTATTTCATACCTCTCAACCATGGATCCTCCCCACATGGTTTGTCTCGGCTGCTAGGAACTTCACAGTCTCACTAGCACCTTTTTCATTACTACTCATTATGAGCTCCTCAAGATAGTCACATGTCCACATGCACCCCTAGGATTCTCTCATAGTTCTCGCTTCCAGCAATACCTATATTCAACATTGAATAAATTCACATGTTTAGTTTATTCTCATTGGTTTTTATCTCTTAAACAAGATCTTAAAACATCATAACCAAATCATATACACATGCATATTTATAAGCAAGAATTGCAAAATAATCCAATACTTATCTATATTGTGCGTTTCCTCGTTGGTCCATAGGATCTTGCTTTGCTTTGCAAGCCTTGGGATCGCCTATGGACTTGGGTGTTAGGTCAGCATGCAGGCTATTTCACAACATCCTTTTATATATATATCAGGCACAGTTAATCCAACCCTCGTTGGTTTATCAGACCATCAACAAATTTCTTGTACTTATATCAGAAATAAATATATATATATATATATATATATATCATGCACAGTCAAGCCATCCCTCATTGGTTTATCAGACCGTCAACAAATTTCATGTACTTATATCAACAACCAATCATCAGCCAAGCCAACCGTCATTGATTTATCAGGCCATCAACAACAACACATGCCCTTATATCAACCATAACTACCATTTTCCATATCACCCAAGAGACCACACTGTAAACTACATTTGCTTATCCTGATAACACAAGCAATATAAGCATATTTGTTTGTGTTATTGCTCTAAAATTGTAACCATATTTCGCACAATTCACTATCAAGTATTGAGACACCAGGAATGCATCCACTCCCTAGGGTGTAATCAACATTGAAAAATCCTTCCATGATTCGACATCGAAAAAGTGTGCACCCTTGTTTGGTGTGTATCATGTAGGCCCTATTCATACTCAAGCAATCAGGCCTAATGGAAATAAAATCAAAACATGTTCTACATATGGAATTTTAACAATCTAATATGCATATTCTTAGCTAGGGTCACAGAAGACTTATCCATTTGCTGAGGCAATATCGCTTTGTTAAGGAGGAATGAGGGCTCCCTTCTCTGAGTTGAAAGTCCCTCGGTTTTCCATCCCAATTCCTCTTTACTTTTTGTATCCACACATGTCTTATCGACATAATCCATACTGTCTCACTCATGTTGCTTACCAAACATGTAGTGCAGATGAGACATTTCCAAAATGTCCATTGGAGTTTCCCTCAAAACCCATTTCAAGATAAGGGAAAACCTTCCCATGAAGTTTGGCTCCTATAGGCCATCACACATGATCTTCCTGTAGTGTGTACCCCTAGAACATTCAACAAATAGCCAACAGTCAATCATTATCTAACAATACAATCCAAATTTATTTTTCCATAACCAAGCAATAACATTATTAATTAAATTCAATGAGAATTTGCAACTCTATTTACTACAGAAACTAATTTTCTTGGCAATGAGGTGATCCTCATTTGTGGGTCTCTTGTAAGTAGCACCACTATGCCCATTATAATTTCATGCTTACTAACATAGAATGAATACCCACTTACAATGTGTCCTCCTGACACAATCTTATGCAAGCCGATAGTGATTAGTAGTTGTCAACAATTTCTCAAATCCAAAATTCACAAATTCAAATTTACAACTCGTTATGCATACAAGCTATTATCACAGCCACGAGACTCTTTTCATGAGGTTTGGATCTTTCACATTGTAGATTCTGGCCTTTTCCATGGTCTTACTCTCATTTCCATGCTCCAAACAATCTACCCGTAACCTAAAGTTCAATCAGCCAAACACTTGGTAAGTCTTGATGCATATAACTTTTTCCATTGTTGCAACAATCACTGAAGCATTTTCAGAATTTATAAAATTGAAACATTTCCAGTTGTTAATCATATAAATATTACCAAAACTCATTTACTACATGCAATCATTATGATACTTTAAATTACAGGGTACAGTCACATCATGCATGTAATTAAATGAAATGTTTAGATACTCCTTACTTCACAAGTGTATCATTTGTACCACCTTGCTCTTCCATAGAGCATTTCCGGCAGCTAATTGATCATGACTACCCTCTTCATGCACTTACTATCCTGCATTCATAACAGCCTTTGAAATGGTTCCTGAATTGTCATAAATTCATCATTTCAGCGATTAGTTATTCATAATATCACATGCACTTATCTCAATGCATTCATCCAATGCATCACAACATTTGCACCTATACTTATGCAATTAGTCACTCACACCCTTCATATGCATCCATTCAATGCATAACTACAAGATTCATAAAATATTTTAATGCATATCCATTCAATGCTACCTTCCATTGATTCAGGAATACTATGCATTCAACATACCATGCATGGCCTAACCATGACTACTTCATATAGGATGCATTACTATAATCAAGATCATCAATACTTACTTTACTTGGGCTACTAAGCTCAATCAACATATACAGGCATGACACCTTTCTATATGAATGTAGTATAACATTCAAATATCCACATGGTATGAGGTCTCTTACCTTTACCACTCCTTCGAATTTTTCATAATTAACTCTTACCTTCATGGGTCCTACTTACACCCTTGGCATGACCAGTTTGGTTGGTCGCTTGCATGAGATTGCAGAATTTTCTCACCAACTTTTGATTATGGACTGGTTTCCTTATCCCTTTCTCCAGAGGGTTGCTAGTCACATTTGTCAGCATCAGCAACATATTCAGCCAGGTCCATGTTGTCGTTGGTTTTTTTTCCCACTAATGCAAACACAAATGCAATAACTATCATTAGTGGTTCATTATAAATGTATAATCCTCAATATCCTATGTATGCAAAGCATATCGTCATACATTTCATGTATAAAACTTATGAAATGTAGTCATAATCAGTAGATAGGGTTTAAGTAAACTTCCCCTTTCAAGTCCCACATCCTTGCATGGAACTCCTCTTCCACACAACAGCTGGTTTGACTTCAAGGTCTTGCTACCTCTAGGCATGCAATTCCTGGATTTGTCCATATTGATAGTGGCACATTTCTCTTTCAAGCAATTGCTATCACTTTGCTGCTCCATACTCAGATTCTGGTGACTTTCCCTTGTTCCCTACTGGATAAGATTTCCAACACCTATCCACATGCTTCATTATGACCTTGAGTGTGAAACCCACACCACTTCAACTATATTTTGGTCAGGAATGTTCACTTTAGTCACCCAGGGTTTTCTTCCTTTTCAGTCCTAAAACTGCTGAGAAACCCAATGATAAATTCACTGCAAAACTCACTGGAACACTAGCTGGAATTTGCTAAAAATTCCACAGCAACCAGTCGAAAGCTACTTGAAAAATTACTAAGAAATTTCCCCGAAAAGCTCGAATTTCCTTACTCCCAATCGGACATCTTCCCAGCTATATTTGTGATTCCTCAATGGTTAAATCCACTAACTCATCGGTGGTCCATTCCTTTATTTCTCTCCAGCGTTCAATGGCCAAAATGGTTAAACTTCTGATTTGTATCGATGAGAAGACTGACTGTTCATCGGGTGCACAATCGTTTGAGTAGCCACAACGGCGGAAAATGATCTCTCTACAGTTTCTGCGGGCGAACCAGCTGAACTTTCGATCGGCAATGTCAACTACTGCTCATCAGGTCTTCTGCTTACTAATCTCCCGGTGTGACAGTGACTGAAATCTCTAATTTATTTCGCTGTATCAATCCGCAGTGGTCTATCATTTCCATTATAATTTCTGTGAACTAAAGCTTATTTGCGGTCGAGGCGGCATCCTACTATGGTATCGTACATTTATTCATCTAGGCGTCCGCAACGGTGGTTTTCATAAGCCCTAACTCTTCTACAATGTCGACACTCCCAGGCACTTCACTCCACCGTAGTACGTTATCGGATCTCGGAACCATTATACACTAAATACCTCGGCATCGGTGAGTGGAGAGACTAATGCATCGGTGGGATAGTTGTCTAAGCTTTCGCAATGGTGGGTGCTCGATCAACTAATTTCTGTCGACGTCCATTGGCGGCCTCATCAACTAACTTTCGCTGATGATTTCAACACTTCAACAAAATTTTGAACTTTCTTCTTATGTCGGTGGTTGGGTGTCTTATGCATCAGACGGTTAGTAGCTTCAACTTCTGCAATGACAGACCACAATCAAACTTCATCTTCCACAACCACAGGTTGAAGCCTCTAGAAGCTACATCATCGATGCTTGGATGCCCTCCTCGTTGGGTGGTTATTCCCTTCGGTCTCTGCAACAACAGATGCTCGGTCAACAAACCTTACTCGACATAGCTCATCGGCAATGGAATCACTTATTCATCATCGATGTCATCAACTAACCATCACCGATGGCCAATGATTCCATGACTTAGAAAAAATTTTGAAACCTTTCTCTTGATTCTTCCTTGTCCTTCCACCGATTCTGTTGGCTCCATCTCCCATATCCTTCACCGATCAAGAAATTGCTTGTCGCCGCTACTATTCACTAACACCGCGGTATCGGTGACTGGAAGGCCAGTGCATCAGTGGATTAGTTCAATCATTAGCCGCAACTATGGCTTATCAACTTCAATATTCTTCTGATTGACGACTGAAACGCATCGGATTTGGCTAGCAAAACCTATATTCATCGAAGGATTAGTGCACTAGGAATTGGAAATGGTGGCACTTTGAGCCACTAATTCCTTCTGATGTTCATCGACGATGAGTAGTACTAAGAGTTTCCAATAGCTGACAAAATCAACACTTAGAAAAATTTTGGAACTTCTGCGCCATCGATGGTCAGAACGTCTACCCGTCAGAGGTATATTGGTCTAGCCATCTGCAATGGTGGTGCTCAATCGGCTAAGCATCGGTGATCCATTTGTCTAAGTTTGCCGATGTGTTGACAGCCAAACACTTAGAAATTGTTTTGAATTTCCAGGCTCCCACTACATCGGCCATCGATCAACTTTCCATCGGGTGGATAGTCCTTTAGCCAGCCACAACGGCGAATGCATCATCTACTAACCTCTGATGATGTTTTGGTGATCACTTCATCTTAGTGGCGTCGATTGCCAATGATTTTTAACACTAAAGAAAATTTTCGCGTATTTTCTACTGTGGGTCCCTCATCGAGTGGTCTTCTGACTAGGTGATCCGATGCATCAGTGGGACTTCAGACTAAGTCCTCCGATGATCCAATGATTCCAATACTTAGAGGAATTTTTCCAAAATTCTCTTGTCATGCATAGGTTTTCTTCTATTTTTCTGCTGGGCATGAGGCAACCTGCCTTTGCTATCTGATCTTTAATGGCCCATTCAGGCCCATGCTGCAACCTTTGCTCTGATACCATGTTGTAACGTCCCCAACCCTCTGATCAGCGAAGAGGACATTACTAACACTAAACATGTGAGCAAACAGCCCCATGAACATGAACAGGCATATAATGTTGAAATCAAAAGCTTAAACATAATACATACTACGATGCATATTCCTTAAACATAATACATAGCAGAAGCAAACATACATTCATTCAAGCATGCCACATGTTCATCATAATCATTAATCAGTAAATATAGTTGCATAAGTAAAATGGACAAGAATACTCATCTGATAAGAACTCGTCCTGCAACCAGCTACGTCGTTGCAATGTTCCACCCAACCATAGGCCAGCGTGCTCATCAATCTCTTGGCAACACTGCCACCCCCAAGCTAGGCATGATTCCTCAGGGAATAAGGGTCAAAGCAGGCTTACACATATCCAAGGTACACAAATAAACCAATCCCACACAGTAGGGTTTATCAAGATTTCAAGGAGCTAGGAAAGGATAAATGTTAAGCTGGTGGCCTCAAACACCAGTTTTCTCAAGCAAACCCAGCCTCTAATCCTACTCTCAATAGTCCAAATACCAACCACTGCATGTCGTTGTAAAACAAATAGCTCATAGCTTTTTGAAGAAGGAAAAGACAACAGGGTGACAACCCCAAACAAAAGATGAAACCTAGTTTAGGTCAAACCATGCTCTAGAGTTGTTCTTGGACCTAGCGTGGCCAAAACAACTCACCAACAATCCCAAAAAGATGTCTGCAGCCTCAACAACCAAGACGCAGCCCAAAACCAGGGTAAATTGATAGCCCAAACTCACAATGAAAACTATGGCAACATTACACAGTCCCAAAACAGGGGAGAAGCAAAACTCCCAGCATAAACAGGGGAAAAACTCAACCAACGGATGTGGAAATCAACAGCCAACCCACATCCACGAGCCCACAACACACCCAAACTCCAATGCAAATGCTGGAGAACTCACATAGGCAGAAAAGGGGAAAGAACAAACTCTCAACCTGTATGCAAGGGAAAAAGATATAGCCAAAGCAAAAAGTGGAAGAAACTACTGCCCACACAACGTAGGGACTCACAGCACTTAAATGATCCTGAATACCATTGCTGTAGAACTTGCATAGGTAGAAGAATGGGGAATAAAATTATACTTCCACTATGTATGTGATGGAAAAGACGCATCCCACAGTCACAGTTTGGTGACGAACACCCCATACATTACCTGGTTTGCCTAGGAGTGCAAAATAGGAAAAAGGGGAAACAATTGTTTTGCGTGAACAGGAAAGAAAACTCCTAGACTAGCAATCCCCAGTAAAAGGTAGAACCAACCTGCGGACCAGCTATCGGTGAGGTAGAGGAGAATGAACCCCCAACAAAGGAATGTGGAACCCATTTTAACTCAACCCACGTTAGAGGAGATGAGGAAACTCACTATCTGGTTAGTGGGAAGACCATCCGCATGTCGTGGAGAGTGGGAGCAGGCGTGTTCTTTCTATCAGCAAATCACTGCCCCAACTAACAATAGAACAGCAGGGGTGGTGGTGACACATGGCTAACTCCTAATGGCCCCCACGGTTTAGACAACCCCCCCCCCCCTATCCTTTGGAATCATGCCCTTTTATTTTAATGTTGCACCGTCATAGCTGGATGTAGGTTTAATTGAATTGATGTGCATATTTACATGATGCCAAAGCTATAATGTGCCAGATAGCATGATATACTATCAACAACGATCCATGTTTCCTAAAGATAACACAACCAAATCAATGGTGGGGCTTTTACCTTTAGCTCCTCACCATGATTAATCACAAAATGTACATCATATACCCTTTAATGTAAACAGGGTCAAAATTGGGGTATTACATGAAGAATATCATAAAGGTAAACTGTCACCTTCAGCATGCTCATCGTCCTTTATTTTTTTGGTCTTCTGATTTTGGATTACAGTAGGATTCTCTTCACCAATAGACCTCGATCCCATAGTTGGTGTTGCAGGTATAATATCCCAACATTCGTCTTCATATTCATCATATATTGGCATACCAAAATCCCTTTTAAAATTATCACTACCAGAATTTGTAACAGACTGATTGCAATTTTCAGGAAACATATTATCAGAGTTACCTTCTTTTACATTATTGTGCCGATCAATCCCTTGTTTACCATGAGAGGGTCTGAGCTGCACAGAGCCCATCTCTTTTTGTTTAAGTTGCTCAACCAAGTTTAATTTATTTTCTATTTTACTACCACTGTCCTAGTCTGAGGAATTTTTAGACATCCTAAGATTGTCCTCAACCTCCAAACAATCCATAAACATGTGCTATAATGTGACTGACTTTCTTTCCAAAAGGAGCAAAGACATTCCAGGAGGAAAGGCAGCTACATACTGAATTTTAGCTGCATTTTCGAGGGGTTGGATTTCTTTTGGCATGTTATAGTAAAAGATGGAAAGTCTCCTGTTAAAACTAGACAAGGTTTCATCCTCCTGTTTCTTAGGGAGTATTGTTGTAATCTCACAGATCACATAAGGTTACCAATAATACATACAAAAATATACAGAAATATACACAGATACAAGAGAGAAGAACAGATAGGATGAACAGATTATATTATTCTCAATAAATCATACAAAGCCAAGAACTGAACTGAGTTCTTGTGAGGCTCAACAGCCTAATATATACAGGTTACAAACAGTTACAATCATAACTACCTGTCGGTTCACCGAACCGACACGACTATTAGTTAACATACTCAAATCACTGTGTTTACTCAGCCGACCGACTTAGTCAGCTGATCGACTAAGTCGGTCCCTTGACTTAGTCGGCTGATCGACTAAGTCGGTCTTCGTTCAAGTCGACTTATGTCGACTTTCTCCTTCTACATCTCCCCCACAAACAAAACATTTCTTCGTCCCGAAGAAAGAGGGAGGTACCAAAATTGAAATCCTGTCGAACCCTTCAGACTTGCTCCTGTTGAGGACTATGTAGGCGGATGGTCAGCCGTCGCTGAACGCATACTTCGATGATGGCTGGGGCTGTGATGGCAAATTGATGCTGAAAGTCGGTCCAGCTCTGTAATGCCTTCTCGATATCGATGGTCAAGGTAGTGAGACTTGACAGGATCGACATCTTTTCAGACATGGAGTTTTCTGCTATGTTTTCCATGGTCGGGCCCAAGATTTGATTTTGCTCATCTGCAGCCTGGAGGAGTCTTTTTATGTGGGGACAGAGGTTGTCAACTTTCTCCAAGTTAGGTAGATCCTGTTGAACCCACTGATGGGACTCACGTTCTAATTTCTGCAGCTTGTTGGTTTCCATGACAATCTGCTCTTCGACGGTCTGCCTTAGTTCAACTTCTGTAGACTTCCGAGCTTCTAGAGCTTGGATGCCTTGTCTGGTTTGTCTTGTCTGCTGGTATACCTGTCCATAGTGTGTCGGCCAATCTCTGAGTACTTCCTCAGTGACAATAGATTCCTCCATATGGTCCTATAAGACCTTGTATGCCTCTGAAAATGCAGTGTGTTGGGCCAACAACAGTCGGGCAGTTTCTTCCTTCTGTTCTGCTTTAGTCTCTTGGAGGTGTGTCTGGATGGTCGATACCATCCCTTCAAATATCTGATATGCCCTCTCCAAAGGTCGATCTGTGGCTACTTCGTCAGGGCCTGGAACAATGGATTGAGCAAGAGACCTGCATTTGTCGAGGAACTCGACTTCTTCTGTCTCCTTATCCTTGAGTTGTTTCCTTAGTCTGGTCGTCCTCCTCTTCGACTCTTTTGCTAGGGTGTTGAGTAATTGGCCGACCTCTGAGTCGGTCAACGAGCTTGCATCCCGTAAGCTAATCCTTAGCTGAGTGGGTCTAGGAAGAGGTTCTATTGTCTCCTTTGCTTGCTCTGTTGGTTTGTCGTGAGGACCTGCAGAACTGGAAGGTGGATTAGAGGTCGAAGGGGTTTGTGTCGGAGGGGTTGGTTCAGTGGTCGGGGGTTTTTGTGTTTGGGGAGGTGGTATGTCCACCTCCGGCTATGATGATGATGGTGGTTTTGGTTGTGAATCAGGCGATGGTGATGATGGTGGTGAAGGTTGTGAATCAGGCGGTGGTGATGATGGTGGGTTTCCTGATCCTGGTGGTGAAGGGGAAGAACTGTGGTTGGAAGACATAATGTCTTCTTGCGGTCGGTTGTCAGTGAAGGTCTGTTCAATGCCTGATACATCGCCACCTTCTCGAACCCTTGTAAATATGTTTGTTTGGTGGGCATATGTCTTTTTGCTTGCTTTTAGGGGAGTTGTTGTCCTGATTGTCTGTGCCGATTTGAACAGTGCAGGCAGTGTTGCAAAGAAGGCTTTAAGCTCATAGTCCGAGCTTGCCCTGGCTCTGAGTGCCTCAGGGATAACTCTCTCAAAGACTTCGGGGGAAACGTTGGGCTGCTACACTGGTGCTTGCTCCTCGACTATTTTAGTCGGAGATGGAGGGGGAGGAGTCGTCACCAGGTCGACCACATCTTCAGACAGTGGTGTTGTTTTGGCCTTCTTTGGCCGACCTTCCAGTGCTCCTGCTTCAACAAAACGTTGAAACTGGGTTTCAACAGTTACCTTATTTGCTCGGACATCCTCAACAATATCGAGTGCTGTTGCTGCCAGTTCTTCATCGTCGTCGGTGGAGTCAGCAAGGACAAGCTTACGCTTAACTTTGCCTTGCTGACGTTTCTGGAGTTTGATGTTCCTTCTGGCAATGGCTATCTCCTTCGCCAGTTTCTTGATAATGCTCCAAGACACAGCATATTCAGGGTTGTCTTCCTCGACTTCCCCTGTCGGGGTCTGCAGAGGGTCGGCAGCTGCTGACTGTTGTACTGTTGGGGTCAGGGGAACTGTCTGTTGCACTGCTGGGAGTGTTTGTACTGGTATTTGCTGTTGTTGTTCAGTCGACGGGAGGTCAACTACTGGTGCATTCGGGTGCTTCACTGTTAAGTGCACCTGACCAGGAGTTTCGGTCGGAGTATCCTGCGTCACAAAGGTGCTAATATACAAGTGCAGCTCGTAATCTTCCTCCTTCTCCTGGTCGATCAGAGGTTTGACTATAGAGAAGTCGACCTGTTTTGCAGCCTCCGGGACTTGAATTTTGGTTTTTGCTTATCTAGACAGCTCCTGAAAGATCTGGTCGACTGTGGGATAGTAGTCTAGGTCCCTGGCATTTGAATCCTGAGTGTTTGAGGACCATACTGATGTATGGTCGTGCTCCAGCTGGATGTGTGAGTCAGCTGGGAGGTTTCGTCGGATGTTCTGGGGCACCCTCCACCTTGTCGTTCACAGCTTAAGCTGCTGGAACCAGTTTTCCAGAAATACCTTGCCTTGGTTTAGTTCATGCACAGTTCCTTTTTGGGAAAAGGGTTTGAACCTGTGCATCTCGAATATAGTCGGCTCTCGGAAGACGGGACTGCCTTCCGGGCATATATAGTACATAACAATCCAAATGATTAAGGAGGGGAATTTGATAATACCTCCTGTTTCATGATAGCGCTCGCATATGGTTTTGACCAAGTCTGTGAGGTAGTCTACCCATCTGAAGATTCATCCGTCGGTTGCAATTTTTTCGACAGCGTCCAGCATTTCCAATTTGAGGTCACTGCTGCGACCAGCCAAGGTGAGAGTAATGGCAATGATTTTCGCCACGATCTGTGGTGTTCGTGCGTTAATCTGACTGATCATCAAACCCTTGGAGTTTTTACCCGACCCCGAACCTGTAAGGCGTTCGACTAGCCCTTCCTTGATCCCAATGGGGACCGGGTCACCCTGGTTTGACAACCCAGTAAGTCGGGAGATAACATCTCCAGTGATGTCAACCGGTTGGTCAAAGTAAAATCGGCCATTGTGGTAACGACTGATAATGAATTTGACCACGGCTTCCTTCGTACCAGTGAAGCTGGCCATGAGAGGTGCGTTTGCATAAGCATATATGGTGCTATGCTTAACTTTCTCAGCCTCCTGGGTGATGCGTCGGTCTTCAAATGCCCATTCTTGAATATCCGTCCACAGCTTTTGAAATGGACCCTCCTGGACTTTCACGTTTTGGATTCGTTGTAGTCGCTGGAGTAAGGGTGAGTCTGCTGCCTGAAGTTCTTGGGCCTTAGCCGCAGCTCTGGTGCGTTTGGGTGCCATGGTTTCTGACTGAACAGACTGGTTGGAATTATTACAAGGTTCACAAATTTCAGTCGACTGGGAGTTCGAATGCTCTGTAGGTATGTGGTGTGGTGAATGAACTGTGGAATATCCATTATTTATAGGCGCGGGTGGGGTGGATTGGCGAACTGGGTGAATTAAAGGCGGACTTGACAGTCCAACTGCAACACTCGAGTGCGATTTCGTGAATCTGGGGCGGGGCTCGAGGCCATTAATGCGAGATGGGACGCTCCAGGTCGACGGTCGGTGTCGGTGGTGAGAACGGTCGACATGGTCGGTCGATGAACATGGTCGATGGAAATGAAGTCGGTTGTCGAAGGGGTGAGTGGCTGTCATGATGGTTGTTTTATGAGTGTATTGTGTTGATTTGTGGACTATTTATGCAGTTTTTGGTGTCAGTTAAGACCATTATATGATTTTTTTTTTATTTTTTTTATTTTTAAGGACCTGTAACGTTTAAGTCGGGCCCCATTGACAAGCTTCCGAAATACTTGACCCTGCAATGTTTTTAGTCGGACTGAACCATTGGGGTTTATTTCTTCGACAACATAGGGTCCCATCCATTCTGTGTGTAATTTCTTCGGCTTTCCTTTTACTCGACTGTTATAGAGCAAAGCACGGTCACCGACCGATAAGTTCTTGTTCCTGATGTTACGGTCGTGCCATGCTTTCTGCTGTTGTTTGTGAATTTCCTGGTGGTGAATAGCCATAACTCTATGTTCTTCCAACTTACTGAGTTGGAATAGTCAATCATTTCTTGCATGCTCGATATCGACATGTAGTAGTTGTGCAACTATAGGTGTCTGTTGTCTGAAGTGTAGAGGGACGACTGCTTCCTGTCCATATACCAGTCGAAAGGGTGTTTGATCGGTCGACCGTTTGTAGGCTGTCCTGTATGCCCATAAAACTGCAGGAATCTTCTCATCCCAGTCATCTTTGTCAGCACTGCATATTTTAGTCAGTCCTTTTGTCAGTGTTTTATTGAAAGCTTCAATTGCACCATTCGACTGAGGGTGGTATGCTGTACTACATCGGTGGTCGATGTGAAAATTGTCGGTTAGATTTTTGATAGTTTTGTTAACGAAGTGTGATCCTTGGTCACTGATCAAGGTGAGTGGACATCCAAATCTCGTGATGATGTTTTCATATA
>LPNX010137683.1:471382-517231 GCA_001517045.1 Pseudotsuga menziesii
AGTATTTAAAAATGAATGCGCATCAAAAGAGACCCTCATCAGCTTGCACATACCCACAAAATAACTTCATTAATTTTTTTTTTAGATTATTATCAAATTTATAAAAAAAATGAAACCAACATTTTACCAAAATTAGTAGCTCCAATTTTGTGGCAGCAGAAGGAGAGGACTTTCAAACTGTTTAGAGAAATGGGTATTTAAATTTAGCAAGTGCTTCTAACTTGTGAGGCACATAAAAAAAAATCAAGGGTATTTGAAATTACATAGGTAATGGTTGGTAAATTTATGGTAAATTCAATAGCTGATAAATTGTTTATTCTAGCTAAATTTTGTAGTTGATAAAATGTTGATGCTTGGTGGGTGGTTGGTTTAACTCCTTCATTAACATAATGGTACCCTCCTCTCTTTCAAAGTTCAACTTTTGGACATGAAAATTGACTTATCCTAAGGAAAGGGCACAAAGACAAGGGAAATGCACTGAAAGGAAGATCAAGGGCAACCAAAAGACACTGAAAGGAAGGGCACAAATCCCTATTGAGACAATGCTAGGCCAATATAAGAGAGATAGAATAAATATAATGAAAGAAAAACCATCTCTATTGAAGGAAAAATCACCAATCTACTTTTAAATCAATAGAAATGTTTCAATATCGATTATTACATAGATAATAGCATGCCACCTAATACATGCCACTTGTATAAGCATACACATATTTTAACAAGCTTCTCAATAAAAATTAATGATCGTTGGGACAAATAATTCAAGCATTAAAAATTAATTTTAATGCTACGACAGAAGTATGTGGTTACCTAGAATCCAGCCACCTGCAGCAACTCTACGGCAATGCATTGGCAACAATAAATAAGCTACCACATGCTGGATATTGATCATCCAGATTCCAACCCTGTGTTTGAGTAACCGAAAATGTTTTTCGAAAAGCGTTATATAGATGGATTGACAATCATACAAGGGAGAAGCTCTGAGTGTCAGACATACTTGCATTAGAGTCTCTTTGGTACATAAACAGCTTTACGGCAAGGCATTGGAAACATTAAATAAGCTACGGCATGCTGGATATTGATCATCCAAATTCCAACCCTGCATTTGAGTAACAAATTTTTTTTTTTGGAGAAACGTTAAATAAATGGATTGACAATCATAGGAGGGACGAGGTCCGAGTGTCGGACATACTTGCATTAAAGTCTCTTTGGTGCATAAGGCTCGCATACTGGGTTTAGGGAATATACGTGTAACATGGTGGCTATCGCCAATAAGGGTAGTTGCTAACGTCCTAATGGTAAAAAACGCTTCGATTAGTAATTGCGTGGAGGTGAAGCAAACAAAACTCATTTTACTCCACATTAGACTCCTTCTTTATTAATGCCCATGAACATCATATTCCCCGAAAATTTGGCATACTCCAAAAGCATCACGTTAAACCATCATCCCCAATGCCCATAGACTTTGGACTTCTCGAGGAAATCTCGTCTCCGGTGAACCAGACTCGTTGCCAGTAATTGTAACGTTGAACATATCATCCAACACTTTTCTGTGCATTACATTCCATCATCAATGATTTCAAATGTGAAAGAGGTTAATGGCGCGCATCGTTTGAAATTTCATTGGGATGAAATTTGAATAGGAGTAGTTTATTTGTTAAGAGTTTTTTTTAGTTATTATACCTGACACAGCAGGTATATTGTAATCGGTTGTCTTTTGACCTTCTATTAGTTTTCCTTTGACCAAAAATTTAAAATCTATTTTCTAAAGTTTAGCTTTGGAGTTTACCAAAAAAATATTTTAAATTTTAATAAAAATATTTGCCTTTGCTATTTTGTCAACTTCTAATTGGCCAATCAGTAATGATGTCGGCTTTGAAGTTTGGTATCTGGTTGTCACTTGACACATGGCTACTATGACATCAGCATTTATTTTATTATTAAATCCGTTCAGCATGTCTTATCTGCTGGAGGCTTCAGACGACGAGCTCGGCATTCCACCGAGCTCCGTTATGGACTTGAAAGCCGGTGAAGTCTCTCTATCTATGAAGGAAACTTCCGAGCATTTGTTGGTGAGCCCGATCTTAAATCCGTTCGTGAAGACTGGCATTTCGAGGACAACTTTCAGAACTATGAACTTCTTGCAGTGTATGAAGATCCCTGGGATGAGAACCAGTTGCTGCAGGATTATATGTCTACAGATTTTGTCAGCGAAAGCATGTTATTTGATGGGGATTTTTCTGCTGCTTGAAGTATGGAAAATTCCTCTGGCCTGTAATGCATGCACGCTTTCTTTATATCTGTATCGCATTCAATCTCATGCAGACGAGAAATCACTGTGGGATACATACACCACCATTTTAGTATAAAATACAAATTCATTCTTGGAATTGTTTGGCAAATTGTGCAGCACAATATTTTTTCAAATTTTGTATTCGAAATTTTAACACCTCTCAAAAAAATATTTTTGCAAATTTCGTATCTGACAATGCTTTAAAAATTTTAAGAACTTTCAAAAGAGTAAAAAATTAGCAAGCTACAATATGCACAAACTCAAACAATTCCAGAATCCATGCAGCAAGTAATTAGCAGTTAAAGAGCAAGCGAGAACAAAACCAAATATAATCTTGTCGAGATTGCTATTCTGGAGGTATTCGTAAACTAGTAGCCTTTCTGAGCTTTCAACACAGAAACCAAGTAATTTCATGAGATTCTTGTGCTGAATACGACTAATGAGATTTGCTTCATTCAGAAATTCATTGTCTCCTTGCCTTGAACCTATATTCAACCGTTTAACTGCAACCTCTCTATCATCAGGTAGAACCCCCTGCAGATCAATGAAGTTCAAAATTATCTCTATTCTTCGTTATAAGTGATTTGGAGCTGCTACCTACAAATATCTAATTCAATTGAAATCAATAATCACAAGCCCAGCCCTTACTTTAAAGACGGATCCAAAACCTCCTTGACCAAGTTTGTTCTCTGCTTTAAAATTGGAGGTAGCCTCTCTCAGAATATCATACTTGAAAATGAGGTCTGGATTGGCTATACTTAGCGATAAGCTAATTTCTCCATCGCCACCTGCGAAAACTATTCGTCTATGAGTCTTGTGCAGTGGAATAGGTGAAGAGTTCAGTAGATACAAAGCTAACAAGGTGCACATTGAATGATTAGCAATTTTGGAACCTCTTCTTCGAGAAATATGTTCCCAACGTTTTGAACGAAGGAGATAAATGGCTATGGCTGCAATTAATCAAACGGCAGCTACCACACCGAGAGCTATCGCAATCTTTTTGTATTCTGTCAATTTATACACGAAGCCTTAGTAAACTGGCTATGTATAAAAGCAGTATGTTGCTCATCATTGAAAACTTATATGTGAAGGAGGATACCGGATGATGAAGAACTTTGGGGAGGACTTTCTCCCGGCAGCGACTGGATGGGGGTAAAGAACTGATGGGTAAAGAAATGATAAGTCTCGTAATGCAAATCGTAGCCCATAGCATGGAATTGTCCTCCACCAACTCTAGATTTGCATCCCAACTGATTGGAAGTACTTGTGATATTTGACTTACCGGCATCTAAGCACGATTGGCAGCCTGTTGGGGATAGATCTCTCCAACACTGGGATAAGCTGTAGATTTGCTTTGACGGCAAAGAATCCACTTCGGATACATCTGTAGCAAAATATTTGAGATTCTGCACGGCTGATTTGCTAATATTTGAGAGCACGTAAAGAGTTTCATTTGTGAACTGCTCTATCTGATCACTTTCTGGCGAGCTGCATACACCATTAATCTCGCTACTCTCATTATAGTTGTAAAAATTATGATTGTCATAACGTAAGAGGCAACCATCTACTTCAATGAATCTAGAAGTATTGTTTTGACATTTCTCAACAATTATTACTTTTGTCGTCGATGCGCACTATTGGCATTCTGTGGAATTTAAATCTCCCCTGCACTAGAGAAGTCCATACACAGTATTATTCCTGTTTTGACCCTGAACAGTAGAGGTGTTGAATCCGCTCATATAACCATTGCCCACTAACGATTCGAAAACCTGATTTAGATGGCGCTAAAAAAGGCTACCGTTTCCATACTGGCCATTTCCACAAATTGGCCCCCAAATGTTCTTAGTGTAATTTAAGAACGGGACTTAACCTACGGAGAGGCGCAGACATGTCCATAAAGTGAAGAGGAGTAGCTGCATGCACCTCATTAATTGTTTCAACTGCATCGCGCTGCAACGCATGGCATGAGCTCAACGCTGTTCTATTTTCTGTTTAAGCATGAAGAAATGAAGTCGTTTGACGATATATTTGTTTAAAGGAAAAATAGTGTGTGTAATATTTAAATTAAATTTAGTAGTGTTTTAATATGTTTTTTATAAGATAGAAATGGATCAACACACTCAAAATTTAAAATTTCTTGAGATAACTAAAATTTATAAGTTTAGCTGCTTTAACAAAGATTTTCTAATATTTTTATTTGGTTTTTTGAAAATCTTGCTTAAAAAAAATCAAAAAAATCAAAGTTTTAAACTAAGGCTTTTAGAATTTGATCAATGAAACCGATAAACTTATTATTTATGATTACTTAATAATTAAGCTGTAATCTATATATTTTATGTTTTAAATCTTTTTAAAAAAAATTACTATTCAACCAAACCCCATTATAAAGTTAAAAACATTGAATAAATACCCACCTTAAAGTAAAAAACTTAGATTAGTAATAAGTTAATTTAATTTATATATAGAAATTTATTTATTAATATAATAATAATAATATATGTCAATAGTATAAAAATTGGTTAGGCTAAATAAGAATATAAACGGTCAGCATTCGGGATTCAAGATATTCAGGACTACATTAATAAATATCAATTTGACAGAACACCAAAGAAGACAAAGATCCAACTCGTAAACTGCGACTGAATCTGCTTGCCTGGCCTCGATATGAATGGCAGAGGACAATTGTGCACAAGAACAAGACGTAGGAACGCCAGGACAAACGCAGATTGCACATCAACTTACTGTAACCACAAAGTCCACAATGCTTGGGAAGTAGTGGTTGTTAGGTCCGCATTGCGATGAAACTAAATCTTATCACAGTTTTGCGTACAATGCAAAGGAAAGGAACGGAAAGCCAAGCATCACCGTCGACCGGTGAGCAGAGCAGAATTAGCGCGATAGAAATTCCTCTGCAAGCCAAGCAAATTAGTAGGTGATTCTCTGGAGCTCTCTTCCCAGCCAAAAATTTGCATGGATCGCTTGTCCTAGTGTGGGGCCGCAGGAGACTTTGTCAATCATAATTCATAATTCCTATTCCGATCTTTACTCCGCAGGGTGTAGCTTAACCAGATTAATTTGATAGGAAATACATGTTCTCATAGAAGTTATCAGTTCAAATTACCTCAGTTTATTATGTCACATTGCAAATTGTGTGAGTGTATTTAAGGGTATAGTTGATTGTGTAAGTGTATTTAGGGTATAGTGGTAATGAAATTGGATCCCTAAAACCTCTATCACTAGCGTATTAATTTTGGACTTGCTTGAGCTAATTAACAAGATTAACCCAACTGTATCAAGTATATAACAGTATAAGAGAGATTCATTTCATAGTAAACCTATTTTGTTATGATTATATATATTTTAGTTAAAAAATAAATAAACTTCAATTTAAATATATTTTAGTTAAGATTTAAATAACTTTCAATTAAATCATGGTTAAAAAAACAGATAGCAATTTGTTAAATAGTTGATTGTGTCTATCTACATTCAAAGACCAATTTACTTGTATAGCTTTGCTAATCATCAATTCCCAAATATAATATCTCATTGACAATCTTCTTTTCCCAAATATAATATCCCATTGACAATCTTCTTTCTTGGATGTGGAAAGAGTTTTGAAACGAATTTTAAAATGAATTTATTGATAATATTTGTTAAAAAAAAGTAAAAAAAAATTCAATGTATCTTTGTTAAAAGGTTCCTTCCCTCCTCATACGACCGCCCACCGCCACTTACGCTCGAGCTCTGCTAATGCATTGTGACCATAATCCTGAACAAATTGCTTAAGGTGCTAAGCAGCTGCAGCCTGCTCGTATCAGCTACCAAACAACTATTCTCAGGAAAGTTTTTTATTCCACGCACCTGAATCATTCTCTAAAACCTCTGAGAACAGTATAATTGACATCCTTGCAATGTTTGACAATTTAAAATTTGAAATCACAATTCTCTAGTTTGAAAGCTAGTAGAGCTTCAAATATACTTACAGGTGATTGGTTGGTAAGGTCCTTGCTTTGGCGCCAAAGCCGAAGCTCACATCCTTGTTCGTTCTTTGCCATATCTCTGCCCAGGTCTCTCAGGTGATCGTGCATTCTTATACGATTTTTGTCGTCCACCTCGACGAGACATTTGTTTTCTAGGTTCCGAAAACCCAGCCATCCATCCCATCTAGATCCATCCCATATTCTTATTGCAGTGTCCCTGTCTTCTCCTATAAAGAAATAGGCAATGTCCAAGAATATCTGCTTCTCACGTGGATTGAGACTGTCGTAGCTAATTTTGAGACTACCGTGTATATCTGCTGGAAGTACTTCAGAGATTTCGCACAACTGGGCTTTCCAATATGCCATATCCTCTTTTCCATGAAGAAGCACCCCTAATACTTTAAGTTACAATGGCAACCCATCGCAGACATCCAAAAACTTTTCAACCTCATGTTCAAATCCTAACATAGGATGAGACTGGTGGAAGGCATGAGAGCAGAAGAGCTTTTGAGATTGTTGTCTGTTCAAGCTAGTTAGCTTGTAAATGGATGATTCTGGAATGTTTGAGCTTGTGAGAACGTCCATTCTCCTATATGTAACCAAAATTAAGCTACCTGAATGAAGAAGATCCTTCACTGGTAACAATAATGCATTCAGATGGTCAACATGGTCTACATCGTCCAAAACTATGAGAACTTCGTGAGAAGATGAAAGAAACCTTGTGAGCTTCGTTATACCATCAGCAGTGTTGTATATTTGCACCTTATTCGATTTAGTCAAGTCATGAAGAAGTTTACTCTGCAAGGAATTTAAGGATCCCCTGGCAGCGTTTTCTCTAACGTCAAATAAAAAGGAAGATCAATGGTAATTTGATATGTGAAGGTTGAAGAATTCTTTTGCCACGGTCGTTTTACCAACCCCGCCTAAATCGACTATTCCCACAACTCTAGTACCCCTATTTTGATGTTGCAGTAACACTGTTCTTTCTAAAATTTGAAATTTCTCATCCAAACTAGTTGGATATCTGGACACATCCAGAGGTATTTTTTCGGTTCTTTCTAGCACTCGCTGCACAACCTTATCTACCAGTTGTCCTTTGTCACTGTATCATATTGACAGCAAAATTACTATTCAGAAATGCCTAAATGACATGTGATATGCTTATGAGTTAAACAAATTAAAGGTAAGACTAACAAAGAAAGTTTGAGCTCTCACCCATTATAGCTATCCAGGTGGAAACCACATATATTCGCCACGTCAAAAAGAGCTTTCCTCCATTTTTCAATATTGTCAGAATCGTATCTTGGCTTCTCTTGATGACTTTGAAAATCAAATGTTTTCTCATTTTCGAGCGAGCATAGGGATTCAGCATACAATCCAGTCGCCCACCGAAGATCTGAAGGTTTGACATTGTAGAAGACGGGAAGAATGGTAGACCCCCGCTCCAACATCTTGAAGATGTAGAGAAGCTCATTCAAACACCAACTTGATAAGGCATATCCAGGCAAGAAAATTGCTATTTGGACAGCCGCTGTTCTAATAGCGCTTTCAATTTGAGAATTTAATTTGTCTCCCTCCAGCGATTCCTCGATGTCTAGAAAAACTCGCAATCCGTGTTTGGTAAGAGCATGGTAGAGGTTAGTAGCAAAGGTTTTTTTGACATCCGGGCCTCTGTGATTTATGAACACGTCATAATAGTTGTAGCAGCTACTGGTGTTGGGAGATGCAACAATGGAGATAGAAGAGGAATCCATATTGAGAAACACAAATGAAATGGATAAGGAAGATGATTAACGTTGCGCCTGAGATAAGTCAACTTTGTTGAAGATAAAAAAAAATTTCAGAGCAACTTTGTTTAAGAGAATATATGACAAGATAATGTATTCAAAATTATTAACTTGCAATTTCCCAGCAGGTACACACGAATGTTTAAAAGATTATATGAGATGAGAATCTCTTCACGCAATTGCCTAGAAAGTAAAAAAAACATAAATAGCAAGTGCTAGACAAATATGTTCATTTTTCTTTTTCTTTAGAAAACCATGGAAAGTGTGATAATCAAAAATATATATATGAACAAATAGGCATGTGACATGTTGTATGAATTTTAACATAAAATAGCCTAAACTTTGCAATAAGGAAAATGACATAATTTATTATTCTAATTTAGCTATATAACGAAAATGACATAATTTATTACTTTGATTTATCCTCATTAATTAGGCAAGTGTTTTTATTTTAAAGTTTTTTTATAAAAGTAATTTAAAATTTAAATACTAAAATGGATATTATAAAAAAAAAAAATTCTAAATTTTGAGAAAATAATTAGTTTATATTTTTGAGTAATTAATTTTTTTTGTTGTTTTACATAATATAATATTAAATATGAAAAATAATTTTAAAAGTTAAAGATTCAATAATAGTTTTGAATTATGGTTTTTAGTATTATAATTCTTATTTATTGATTTTTACATTTCATGAAGTAACATACTTCACCACATCCATAATGTATATTTCAAATTATGCAACATTTATTATTCTTCTACCAGTGCATAATATTTACCAAAAATAACTCATGGAAGTATGACAGACTATGTAGACCTTGAGTCACTCTTGAGATTATAAAGGTCGGTGTAAGCCTTAAATGACTCTTGAGTTATGAATGGTCCACTACATTGCGTAAATTATATACATCTCAATCAATATATCACTTACTACTTTATTGTTGGGTGCATAATGCTTATAAAAAATAGTTCTCGTGACTATGAAGGGCTATGTATGCCTTAAATTTCTTATGAGGCTATGGATGGTAGTGTCTAGCGTTAGGTGTTTCATGTCTACCAAAAATTTCTCATAAGACTACGAAGGGATACTTAACGCCTAAATCACTCATGGAGTTGTAAATGACCATGAATGATGTCCGATGCTAATTTACTTTACATTGTTTCTTGCATAAGTGGCAGGTACTAAGCAACTGCGTTGCTTATTCCACTTGTTTTTTATTGAAATTGGTTTAAATCTTGTTTTTAATCAATAAATGGATTAATTATCTTCAAATACTAGAAAAGCATTAAAATTATGCAAGTTAAATAACTATCATATATATTTTCAATAATTAATCTAAAATTTTAACTATATTATATAGTTAAAAAAAACATTTAAACTACTACATTTAAATATATTAATTTATCTTAAATTATTTCAACCTAAAGTTAACAGCTTAAGCTTTCGTTTTGAAAATTTAGCGTTCAGATTTTGCAATCTATGTGCCCTTTATGTTGTTGTTGAAGATGTCACTGAAATGTATATATTGATTTGTCTAAAGATCTTTCAACCAAAAGTTAACGGATTAAGATTTCATTTTGAGAATTTAGCGATCAGATTTTGCAATGCTCTGTGCCCTTTATGCTGATTTGAAGATGTCAACTGAAAAGAAACAGCTAAAGCTTTTAGTTAATGATTTTTAAGGGTAGACTTCGGATTAATACTTTATTTTCTATAATTTCAATAAACATTCTAGGATCTTATATTTCTTTGATGTGGAGTGGAAAACTGAAAAGTAACAGCTATAGGGATTTTTAGACGAGAGTCAAAGGTAATTTTAGATTTTCAATCATTTTAATAAACATTCTAGGATCATATTTTTTTACGATGTTAAAGTGGATTTTTTTCTTGTTCCTTATGTTTTGTGGTGTGTTTTGTTAGGGTTCTGTTGTGTGACAATTGATGTGGTGGAAGGATGAACTTGCCTAGGAACAAAGAAATAATGGAGCAAAGCCTCAGCTCATTCTCATATCTAACATTCGATTTTGTTATGGATGCGTTGCTACCGTATTCAATGGCCGATTTCTTCACATTGCCTGGCATTCTAATATGAGTACACTAGCTTTGATATCGACCAGCTAAGGGAAACATGTATACATCCCAAGCTGTGGAAGCATTAAATGTTATATACCAGCTTGGGGATTAATATAAGTTTATTTAAACTCAACCAAGCACATTTGAAATTGTAAGACTTTAAATATTATGTATCTAAATGTTACGGAGTTAGTTAAATATTTTATGATTTTAGATTTTTTTTGTTCATTTCTAAACTTCAACCATAAAATTTATGATGTAATATTTATTTTTTATAATTTAAATTGTATATATTTTTATATATAATTCAATTCTTTAAGCATTCTTATATACCTGATTTAGAATTTCAACCAAATTTTTACAATATATGAAAAACATTAAAAAATAAATATTTATGGTATTTAATAAACCTAAATTTTTCTTTGAGAGACAATCATTTTGGTCGAGACAAAAAAACTCCACACAGGTTGCAAACTCTCCATTAATAACTACCACCTATAAAATCCTAAATGCAAATATTAATGTTATTTATTTGACTCAAGGATGCCATTGCATAGTGTCTATTGTATGCTGCTACAATGCATTGAATGGTTTCTCTAAACTTTAGAGGATTTGTATTTTTTAGACAAGTTTTTTTTGGGGAATATGGCCCTTTGATTAATTAAGGATATATGATGTAATTTTGATTGAAAAAAAAAATGAGAACTATGATTACCTTTTTTTTTCAATGAAAAATAACTATACTTTATATAAGTATTGGTAAAGAGAGATCTACGTATTTAACAAAGTGGAAGAAGCCAAAAGAGTTGTCCCAATGAACAAAGAGAACCAAACCCAACATGGCACAGGCCCCATCAAGAAAAATTGGTCCACCGATAACACAGTAAAATATAGTTGAGTAAGTAGTCCATAAACTCTGCCCAATCACACAGGGGATTCACCTTGTTGAGCAATATCTTATCACGTTCATTCATAAAGGGGGGTTTTTAATTGTGAAAAATAAGGTGAATAAATTGTAGGTATTGGGGGGCGAGGAATAGTGTATGGGGGGTTTATAGGTATTGGGGGGTATAAAAAGGGGTTTCTAGTGAAAATGAGGAATATATTGTAAAACTAGGGGTTTTTAATTGGAAATATGTATTGGGAGGGGGGCTCAACAAAAGTATTTTTGTAATTAATTAACAATATCTAGTGAAATTAGGGGTATTCTTTAATATCCCATGAACGAAGGCGCTATGCCATGGTTTCACTAAGTGAAGACCCCGTGCCCAATCACCTCATGCGAAATAGAGGGTCATGAAGAAACCAAAATTAAAAAGAGAAAAAAAAGAGAAACTCAACTCTCAGACAAAAACAACATGTAGGATTCCAACGAAGATCAAAGAACCAGTCGACCAGTACTCAAAGAAAATGAAACCATCTTTTGCATCAAAAGCCTATTTGGATAACAAATCTTCCTGAAGATATGAGAGAATGATATGTTATTGAACCGACCTCCAAAGAACAACCATATCCTTTTTATCCATGGAACAAGATGAAGAAGCTTTATCCCATGAATACCCTTGGCCCAGTCAATGACGACATTTGAACCTCCATAGACATGTATCCCATCTAAAACAAGATGTCGGGTGAATTGCAAATATCATTCATCCGAAGAAAAGCACCAACCCCACAAAGACTAGATCCCATTTGGGATGCCCCATCAAAAAAACCAAAAGACTATTTGTTGGATTCAACCCCTTGAGAACCCACAGGTTTTTCCCAGTACTACAACAAGTAGGATGTACCTAGAAGATTCAATGAAAGCATTCCAACTTTTCAACCCTGTAGAAAAAATATTAAACACAGAGCCCTTAAATATCCATTTGATCCTACATTTCCACATTTCCCACAAAATTTAGTATGCCATTGAATACCCATTCGGAAAATTTTGTTTCCAATCAATAAAAAAGTCAAATAAGAAACCACTGGTCCAAGTCATGTTTGCATTTAGCATTCCAACTATGATTCCATATAGGACACTCAAATGATACACTTATAACAATCCAAAATAAGTACACATAATCTCAAAGTTAGCTTAGCTTGTTTTTTTATTTGAATCAATGAAACATAAGAAAACAAAAGCAACAAGGTGGAAATGTCCTCGACATTGCCACCTTGGTAGTTGCTAGCTTAACATATGTTAACATGAACGAAACATTACATCTGAACTCAAATTAGAACATAGTCTTAATTATAAATCTTAATTAAAAATACAATAAATTTTAAATAAAAATGTATTTTATAAAAGAGAAACCATTACTCCACCATATCTAGTTTATGGAAAAGAAAAATGATATCCTAGCTCCAACCCTAACTAAAATTTTCGAGCCCATTTCCATATCTAGGTCGACCCTTCCAATGCGTAGTGGTGAGCCAATGCCTCTAAAGAAATATGGAAGAAAAAAATTACCTATGAATAAAGAAAAAAAGAGTTAAACCTAAGAAATCTATATTGATCTAGCTTTGGAGGGTATATATATTTGGTTACCTAATCTGTGCACAATATACATGCATATATTTATATATACATGTCTCCACCATTGTTTTCGCACTTATCGAACTAGCATTTTAAGGGAAGCTATGGAATTGAAATCAATATTAACATGAACGACAACAAACATAAACCTTAGGAAACAGATCCCCTCGCCATCAATTAGAAGATGGATGCTTAATAAAAAGAAATAAAAGTTTGCATCCTAGCTGAGCCCAAAACAATTTGCAAAAATAACTAATATGCATTACATAAACTCTCTCTTCTAAATGAATAAGTAGACACACCGCCTTTAGCCAACATAGGCATTTAACACCACTGATAACAACAATTCAGATAACACAAGCCTAGAATGGAATAAAGCCAAACCCACAAATGCAATTTAAAGCAAAACCAGAGAATGCTCGTTGGAAATTTAACCAAAAGGTAATTCTCATTTTAAAGATTAGATGGTATTACTCATTATAAAGTTTAGACAGTTTTAAGGCTTTCTATATTTTTATTCTAATCAGTTTGAACCACCTGTTATTAGATGATGTTCAGAGGATCGAAAATTTCAAAATGGATACTTGTTAATTTCTCGATAATGATTTTTAGAATTGAGCACATATGGAACATAGCTCGTGATTTTCATCAATGTTGTAACATAAGAGGAATGGTATGTACAGTGAATAAGAATTAGATAAATGTTTGTACAATTTTTATTTTGTAACATTACATAATTTGAAAAGCTTTCTTTAGGAAATGACCGAGTGTTCAAGTTTCGTAGAGTAGCGTCATGTATATAGAAATATGAGGCCTATTGATAGAGTGATAGCCATGAGAGATCGTATCAGGCAAATGGTTCAAGATTCAACATTCCATTGAAACCTAGCTACATAGTCTTTGTCAAATCAAGAATTTTTATTAGTTAGTCATAGTCATCGCATGGCTGAGGCCAGAAGGGGAAAAAAATTCTATTTAGCATTGCTTTGGGCACAATGCTTATAGCGAGGCGGCATAAAGCATGACGTAAATGAATTTTTTTCCTTTTCACTGCAACAATGAAAGAGGAACATGAAAAATATATGCAAGAACTACAAAAAGGAAAAATGAGAACAACATACAAGTGTTTTTGGAACCATATCACCCTATTCTGGTTTGCTTGGGAAATAAGAAATAATACATGCAATACAAACATAACGCAATGACATAACTCCAAACATGCTAAATCACGAGCCATCAAGCCAGATGTAATATCCCGAATTTTAGACCTAGCACTTATAGGCATGTGCCTATTGATTATGATGATTATCTTGATGTTTATTTTTATATTGGGCCGAAGACCCCACTGCATATGAACATGATGATTTTTTTTATATATTGGGTGTAAGCCAATTATTGATGAGATATATGTGTGTGTGTGTGTGTGTGTGTGTGATTGTTTGTGTTGGGCATGGACCCTAAAGCACATGATGGATGAGATGTTTTGTGTCGAGTGGTAAGCTTTGGAGCACTTGAGTGATTGATGATTTGTGTTGAGCGAGAAGCTCTAGAGCATTTGAGTGATTGATGATTTGTGTTGAGCGAGGAGCTCTAGAGAACTTGAGTGATTGATTATTTTTGTTGAGCGAGAAGCTCTGGAACACATGAGTGCTTACCTTTGTGTTGAGTGAGAAGCACTGAAACACATTGAAAGATAAATGGAAGTGTTGGGCATAAGTCCTGGAACCTTCCATGTTGATGCTGAGCATAAGCTCTGGAGCATCGGATCCTTGGCCATTGTATCCCTAGGTGTATCGTACAAGTACATCCTAGCATTAGTGTTGAGCGAGGAGCTCAGGAATTGCACTGAATTGTAACTCCCTATTAAAGTTTTGAGTATGGGATATGGTAAGTGCTAGGCGTTACTGAAAAGAATTTAATAAACTTCACGGTGAAAAATGACTCGAGAAAAATATTGATCTCATCATACTTACTTATAAGTGATTAAATGAAATTTTAAATTTTTGTATTATCATCAAATCACTGAAGAACTACGACGTTATACGAGGGAAATCCAACATGCAAGGATGTTTAGAGTTTCCTAGCCTAGTAGACCTAAACCATCAACCTACTTGACCTTAATGAAGAAGTGTCATTAAGTCTAGGGATCATGGTATATGATGCCCAAAGACAAATGTTAACAAGTGTTATATTATTATATACTTTATACATGATATGTATAAAGAGTTGAATATAATTATAATATTAATGATGAAAGAGAAAGAAAAGCTCCATCCAATTATTATTTATTATGTAAATATAATAAATAGTCCAAAGCCTGAAAAGTCTAATTAGGAACTAGTAGAAAGTTCTTAAGTTAAAATATTAATAATTACCCAAAGTAATTGAAAAGGGTTAAATCAAGAAACCAAGGTTTCTTGATTTAACTATCCCTTTGAATGAAAAGTCTATCTATAAAGACTGAGGCCAAGGAAAGGCTTGGGGTTCTAATCTATCATTAGAGGAGTTATTTTTTGCCTATTTTCTCTCAAGTAATTCTTGGAGAACATTTTTCCTAGAAGGAAAAAAGGAGAACTAATCCAGATCTGATATACTAGATAGGAAAGCCTAACTTAGGAGCTCTAACTTACTTGCATGTCGGAGTCGAGCTTGGGGGGATCCGGATTTAAACCAGGAACAGTTCTAGTTCATGGTTGGGTGGAACATGGTAGTTCCCCAGTGATTTGGTCATAAAAAATAGAGGTCATATTTGTCTTGAATTGTTAATGCTAGTTATTTGGGTGTGCAGGTTCAACCATTAACAGAGCTTCAAGTTATAGGTATGAAGCCCTAGATTGTCTATTCTATTTTCCTAGAATAAATGCTATCTATGTTAGGTAAATGATTACCTTGCATTTCCTAACACAATGTACATGTTTCTCTGTTTAAAACTGTTAGGGTTTGCATCTTAAAGTATTAACCCTAGGTTGTAAGTGATTTATTATACCAAGTTATCCAGGGTTTAATTATTGATTTATTTCTGCAAGTTCAATCTATTTACTAATGTTCATCAAGGGTTCTACACCCTAGTTTAATTTTTGTAGTAGTATTATTGATAAAACTGGGTTATGTACAAGCTAGGTTATTTCAGACCTACTGATATTGTTCATTTAGTTTTCATATACTCTACTGACATATTACTTTTGTCAGTAGATACATGATGTAGATTTAAATAGATTAATTTTAGAAGTAAATTGAGAATACATATATGTATAAACTTACAATCTAGATAACCTAAGGTACTATCTACAAATTGGACTACTATGTATATATATAATTATATATAGAAATAAAACATAAGCAAATCAAAATACTATCTGTAAGTATTCTACATTAAAATATAAGATAAATAAACCATTAAGACCTTTCAAGGTCTGCACCATTAATACATGTTAATTACTAAATCATTGCATCAAATAAACATTATCATAAATAAATAAACAAGAGGTATCATGGCAATTCTTTTGGTCCAAGATTTCATCTCTGTTCCTACACTAATTTGCTCATAACTATTAATTATAAATTAACCAAGTAAAACATTTAAAAACAAATTAAAGAATTATGGAATTTTAAACAAAGGTCACGATATCAACCCCTGTGGGTTCACAAACCCATGTCACAGGCCTCTATAAAAACAACCAAAATATATACACATAAACTGTAACCAAATTACATAACTCTGCCAGTCATCCCATATAACGAACTAAACACTAGATAAAAGCATACACAGGAATCTTTTATATTTTAATAAACCATATCAAAATATCTACACAGTTCCAAATAATCACAATCGGAACAGGAATCGAATCCTATGGGCATGCAAGCCCAACTTACATATAATTAAAAATACAGATCATTGCATCAACCACGAACAAGATTCAAACCATGTGTATAGTGTTTACCAAGGCCACACTATACATACAGCGTATGTGGGCTACATTAATAACCACAATAATATTAATAAACAAACCAATAAGCTATAGCGAGGTTGTAAGACCTTAGTTTCTACCCAATGTTGTAAGCATAGCCTCGGGGAAAATAATTATTACATAGTCCATTTATAAGTCTATCTATAGCAACGAAGGCCATCGTGGGCTTGCACCCATGGCTCACATATAATCCACATAATAGTCTAAACCAATGAAATCTTAAACAGTAAAACAACCATCTGAAGCTATGCACATTATCCACATAAGCCACGGCTATAAAATAAATTGCACAGCATGTAATTAAACAACAAACTAACGCTTCTAACAACTTCACCTACGAGAGCCGCCATGGGTTCATACTCATGGTTTCTCCACATCCCTTAATTCATCAATTAAATTGACCCAGTAAAGGACTGAACAAATCAAGCTATCGTACCAATCATGGAAGGGCTCATGCCATACCTGGCATGGCCTCAACCCAACATTGTCAACACTATAAAAAAATCATGTGATTAGCGTCTCTTTTAGCTTCCATTTTAGCGTCCACCATCACTTTTAGTGTATTTTTCATCATTTTTTAGACAAAGTGGATGCTTTTCCACGGGATAGCACTTTTAATGGCATTATTTGCATCCATTTATAAAATTTGGCACTGTTTTGGATGCTAATTAGCATCCCAATTAGCGCCCCAGTTATCATCCCAATTAGCATCCCAATTAGCGTCCCAATTAGCATTCCAAATAGAGTCCCAAATATCGTCCCAATTAGCATCCCAATTAGCGTCCCTTTTTAAAATTTGGCTCTATTTAGGATGATAATTAGCATCCCAATTAATGTCCCAATTAACATCCCAACTAACATCCAAAAACGTTATCTTACTTGTATACTAAATGTTCCTTATTTAGGGCTCTTGTGGAGGAATTTGGCACCATGTATGACATATAATTCCCATAGACAAAATTTATGTTTTAAGATCCCAAATTTTGGCCCTATAACAAGGAATGGATCCCAAGAATCATGTAAAACCCATGAGTCCATCAGGTCATTGGTACCACCTAATAATCTAATTTTTTGCCATAAACCTTGGCAAATACTATGCAAACAATCCATAGTGTCTTAACAACATTAAAATGGGAATAATATCCTACATGCAAGACAAACATCGCATAGATCCTAGCTTGATGAATTACATATAGACCATAATAACTATAGAAAAATGTTATGGACTAAAACTCTGATATTTTTACCTTGGACTAATCTATAAGAACATTATTATGTACCAAACTTGAAATGCCCAACATATCCCATTTACGTGACAAAGATATCATTTTTAGGGCCAATGCAAATGTTAGGGCATAAGACCATCCAATTTTAGCATAAAAATTTCCCTATTCATGGTTAAGTCATTGAGAGCCATGAATGCATCATTTATGCATGTGGATACAATGGATCATTTACATGTGCGGGTTAAGTATGTCATTTATGTATGTGGGTTAGCTATGTCACATGGGTTCAAAAATGCATCACAACAAAACATTGGAGTTAAGTGTGCACAGGCCATTGTGGCATTAGTAAGGGTGTGTATTCATCATTCAAGACCTTATCCCATTAAAGCTCTACAGTTGAGGCACTCGTGCTAGGGAAACAATTACCTATAGATTGCAAGCTCATAGGAGGAAAGGATCACCTTTTTCTTGGAAATTCCATGGGCAACAATGATACATTACCTTGTGGAAGTCGCTATGTAGCCTATGGTAGGTTCCTGGGGCATTGTACTACATCATTTAAAACGAGGAGGGTTTCTCATTGTAGTCTAACTCCAATTCTATCCACCCACTTTCCACAGTGAATAAGTATTGGTTCCCAAAATATTGCAAGGATGGATGGAAAAAGGTTTGAGTTGGAAGGCGCTCACCTTTAGTTTACTTCACAAGGCCGTAGGTGGCAAGGAACTATTGTATTTTTAAGGTCATGGGTTAACCTATGGTAGGTTCTTAGGGAATTGCACAACGTCATTTAAAAGGTGGAGGGTTTCTCATTCCTTTCTATCATTATTATTTCATTGTGTGGCCTCTCTCTCGTTGTTCACTTTGGGTTGGATTTCTTTGGTGCCTAATAGAAATGGCCCATACAACAAGACTCCCACGATTTTTTGAACACAATCGCATTATTGTCATCATCATCATTGTCTTACTTATCTTAATAATAAATATTAAAACACATAAATAAAAACAAAAAAATATATTACATATGCCCCTATTTATCACCTACTTTCTTTATTCATCATCCGCTACTTTTTTGCTCATCTTTATGATGATTGTTTCCTCTTTACTTTATAGGTTCAAAGGTTTGAAGTTTCAACAAAATCTCCTCCATCCTTATTTTCCATTTCTCAAGTGGTCCATAGATTTTAATCCTTGCTTCCATATCCAAATGGTCACCTCCACCTCTTTTTTATTATTTAAATATTTGATTTTTTTAAATTAATTAATTTACTTATTGATTTAATTATCAAATAAATATTGCATTTGATTTTTTTTTTAATTTGGGGTTCATACGAAACATAAATATTTGGTAAGAATAAACTTTATATTTGTAGTAAGAAGTATTATACGTCTTACATACCATTCATCAAGCCTCATCCCATGTTATTCCACTTGGTTTATGATACCATAGACAAGTCTCCTAGTTTACGACCCATACAATTTTTTTCCTCGACCAATTTAATCAAGAAGACATGCTAAAATATACTCATGTGCTAAAATTGAGTACAAAGTTAGTCCAAGGTTCCACATAATATAAAGGAGATGATTAATAATTCTTTTTGTTAAAATTGTATGGCTAAAGGAAGAATCTCATGATAGAGAGGATTCTAGGCGATATTGGATAGGGGAAAAAATTAAAAATTATTAGGCATCCATCAGCAAGATGATTTACCATATTTAGATGTTTTGCATTTTTTCTTATCACATAGTGACCATTCAGACTACAAAATTCCAAGGTCTTTGAGCTCGGTGATCTAGCTCAAGTGGTTGATTGATTTCAAATTCATTGCAAGATGTATTGAGATTGAATCCCTAGGTTCGATAGATGTGTTGCATGTCTTGCTCAGTGTCCCTACTAGGATAGCCACCATTATAATAATAAATGAGTTTTCACTAGGTACCATGCACAAATGCAAGGAAGTACTTGAGACTGTATTCACAACCTTTAACTTAAAGAAAAATAAATAAAAGGACAAAGCCTAGTTGGTATCCAAAGGCTATGAACCAAAATAAAGAATTGATTATGAGGAGACGTTTGAAGCAATAAAAAATTTGAGAAACATCAAGGTCGTGCTAGCATTGACAACCAATTAATCATTAAATAAATGTGAAAATGGATTTTTTGAAATGGTGGATTGACGAGGAAGTACTCTTATCTAAAATAATAGAGAAGCTTTATAACCTTCACTTGTTTATAGAATATATATTTTATCTAGGAAATTGGACTTGAGGAATAACCTTATTGTCAAATATTACAAGATTTATGACAAGCAAAAATACCCAAAATAATTATCAAAGGAAATTCCCTAAAAGGTTTTTTTGGTAGATTTGTCACACTAAATTTTGAGCTCATCTTCAATAGTATCTCCAAACCTGACATCCCTTTTATATATATATATATATATATAAACATATCACCATATATAATATTCACCTCCTAATTGCCACCCATGAATACTAAAAATTTCACTTACCTCAGCCATGAACCAAGTCTGGAGGCCCTAGAGGAGGTCGAAGAGGTCATTGAAGCTAAGATGGTAGTGCTCATCGAGGAGGTCAGAGAGGTCAATGAAGAGGTCATAGCGCTCATCAATGAGGCCATATAGGTCACAAAATAGGACATATATCTCATCGAGGAGGTCGTATAGGAAATGGAGGCTGCTAAGAATATCCATTGAAGATGCAATGCCTTCAAACTTGGTCAACAACCTACCATTTGACCTTGGATTACTCTATGAATTTTTTCGATGTTTCAATTTTTCTCAATTTTATAGATGCGATTTGGTTTAGGGTAGGCACTATGTGAAATATTGAAATCTTAAGATGACCTTTTCAAAACCCTTTTGGTAAATTTGACGAGGTGAAACCTAATAAAATGATTCATTCCTTTTGAAACTTAGTGGGGTCATGTAGGCCAATCCTACCATTTAGGAAGTTCTAGGTTTCCCTCCCAAAAAGATAATTACACAAGATTCAAACCCTTCTTATCACCATCGGTTTTGATAGTGTTAAAATCCTCAAAGAATAATCAGCTGGATCTCAAAAGGTCTTCATCTAGTGAGTCCTAAGGGACCACTCTCCCATTAGCATCATTGGAGGTATAAATATTGGTCGAGCCATAAACCTCATCATCTAGATCGAGCAATATTGTTTCTTTTCCAACCCAATGAGGTGCTTTTTGAGGGCTAATTTCCTCAAAAAATATCCTCAAAATATGTTGAATCATTCCAAACCAATATATAAAGGCTCAATCATGGGATGGATCCTCCTTCTTTGGCATCACTAGGACTCCAAAGGTTGCAGCTCTCAAACAATGCCCTAAAACACTATCTTTTTCCCCCAGGTTTACTTGTTGCTACTATAGGAGTACTCTTTCATGCTAAAAATATACCAAACTTGACAATTAGGTTGTTTAGTGTCTTTTACATGATTCGTCATAATTGAAGATCTATTGTTGTTTTAGTGTGTCAAACCTCCTCATAACTGCCGAAATTTTCTATTTATCATGTACAGAGTTCAAAATTGAATATTTAGGGTTGTTTCATACTGAAACTATACCCATAACTAAAAAATGGTTTCACTGATGTTATTTTATGCCTGGACCCACTAGGAGGTCAAGAAACACCCCTAAATTTTTGCTTTATTGTTTCAAGAGGATAGGAGCAACCCTTAATTAGGCCCATATTTGACAGAACTACATCTTATTGCCCCATACATTCCCATAGATTTCCCAAAACATTCCAATATCTGATATTAACTATTGTTGATGGTTAAAGGTGTGCAAAATTCAGGATTAGGGATTTCTTCATGCCCATAATTCAAGATCGGGGTGTCTTACTACTTTCTAGGTGTTGATTGATAGTTATTATCACCTCAGAACTGCTCATAATTTCTTCTTGTCATTGTTGTTGTAGGCCAAAATTCCCAGAACTAGAAGATGATGCCCATAATTTTCCAAATCTACTCTTTCATCGCAGTTTAGTCACTTCCATATAACCCAATATTGGTCTCATACTGTAAGGAAGAAGCCTGAAAGGTCCCTTATATCTAAGAACCACCACTGGAAATATATTTGCATCTACATGTAAATATCATTTACTATTGTTTTCATCCACAGACATGCCCATATGTGATCCTTTACTGTTGTTTAGGAATGAGAACAACCTTAATTTGACATATAACAACTAGTTTTGACCATAAAGCTACCCAACATTAACCCAGGTTTAATTCAAAGGTTTATCCATGTTTTATTAGTGCCTAATCATGCACAAATTCTACCATATGATAGGGTTCATTACTGTTTGTTATAGGTTCATAGTGATACCCTTCTGCCTTAAAGGAGAAATCATTTTCATCAACTTGTCAACCCTATGTGAATTGTGAAGAAATACACATATAGAAAACCATGAAAATTGGGGGGTAACATAATAATTATTGTATTACAGTCCAAGGGGTTAGCTCAACCAATTGTCACCAATTTTCTTGGGCATTTAGCCAATTCTGTGTTGATAGGTCCACACTACCCAATGTGTAGGGCCAAACCGATGACCAATTTACATGTGTAGAAATATTTGGAGAAACAAGGGTAGAAATTCCACTCCACCTTGAACTTCTAAGGTTAAATAAGTGCTTACACTACCTTTATAGAAGTGCTTCCACCTACTTCTACATAGGAGAAATTGATGAAAATACATCATGCATTCCAAGCAATCTAGGTGCAATTTGTAGAGCTATAAGAAAAATTGAAATTAGTGCTCCCTTCAGAGGAAGTTGAATTAGAAACAAAAATGATATTTTCAAAGGAAATTTTGTAGTGGGTGAAGGATAGGAAGAATGGGTTTTCGATCCTCGTTGGATCTAAATTTTAGATTTCGACATGAGAAGCGTATGAAAGGTTATAAAATTTGAGAGTGTATGAAAGGTTATAAAATTTGAGAGTGAGACTTGTATATTTTGTAAAAACAACAAGTTATTTGGTATTTATTGATGACTTTGTGCAAATATTCCACGACTAAGGTGACAAATCTAACCAAGCGCATTGCTATAGCATTCTCGAATTAGCATCAATTCACACATAAGCTAGCAAAAATTCAAGCATGCCAAGAAGATTTATTCAGCATTTGTAGACATTTAGATATATATTTTTTTGGTAACTCAACTCTATTACAAACTTAAGCCCATGAAAGGTTGAATAACCATCAACCCCATCACTACCAAAATAATTGAATTTCCTTTACTTATTGTTGCATTGATACTGATTCAAGCAAGTATATAATTATCACTTATCCCACACTTCTTGTTCTATGATCCTACTCACATTATTGAATAATAGAAAATTTTCAAACTAATTTGACTTTAAATAGTGCACCAAATATTCCTTAACTGTGTCTTGTTCTTAAAAAAAAACTTCAAACAAACACAAGTACTCCTATTAAGGACCACTCTTGAATGGATGCCAACAAGTCGTACAATTTGTACCTGAATGAATCTGCAATAAACCTCTTCCAGGACTGTCTTAGTGAGCCAACACAAATTGCATTTTGTTCCTCTTATGTTGTGATATCCTCCTCTTAATACTTGGAAAAAAATTATCAGTAAACTTGTTATGTGATTTTATCATATTGATTGTACTACTAGTAGTTCCATATTTTTATCATGTAAGGGTTTGTGCGTCATATAATATTGTGTTAGTTCTTGCAATGGTAGTGATTGAAATACTTCAATTCCTCTAAATGGCAGCCATAGTCCAAAAACATTCTGCAACAAAAGATAATTACATATCATCAAAATCATACCCTATATTGGGATCCTCATCATTGATAGCAACCTCTACCTCGTCCTTTGGCCTCTTCATTGATCCTCCAAGGATATATCAGTACTAGTAATTGGTAATATTTTCGGGTCCAAGTCCATCCACCATGTTTTTTTGCAATGCAACACCATCCAATTTTGATGAAACTCGCTAATCTAAGCTGTAAAACTAGGTAGAAATTTTAGAATTCCTAATCAGTAATCAGTGGTTTTGACTTGAATGAAAGGTAATTTTTTATTAATGTCATGACGAGTTACTCCTACAATGAAAATCAATAACAAAGGGGTGCATATAGGGATTGGTTCTCTTTATTAAATTCCAATCAGATACCCTCATACATGATAGAATTTAGTGTTGATGTATTTGTAACTTCAGATGTATTCACTTGTATATTTTATATTGTATTTCCTTGTACCCCGATAGAGATGTTTGTTCCTCTAATCGGGAGAGTCATTAATATAATAAAGTCATTTAAATTCATTGAGTTTAACCCTCCATTGTAATTCGGGGAAATAGTCCTCGCAGTTGAGGGGTATTAGGGTTATTAGACTCTCCTAGTGAGGTTGACCCTATAGAGTAATTGTCAAGTGTAAAAATAGTATAAATAAAGAGTGAGACTCTCTATTTGAAACACACACTCACTCAAGTGTAGCGCATGAGTGAGAGAGGAGGAGCTTGCACAAGTGAGAGAGAGAATAGATGTCAAAGATCATCTTTGTGTTTTTGTGTTTTACTTTTTCTATTGGTGCTCATTATATCTATGAGGAAGTTACGGGGTTTTCTCCTTTAAGGTTTAACCGAGGAAAAATATTTATGTCTCTTGTCTCTTGTGATTATTGTTGTGCATGTTATTATCTCAGATAAGATCCTCAATCATATTGATTAAATGATAAAAATCTAACATGGTATTAGAGCTAACCTGAGAAGAAGACACTGTGCAACTGTAGAAGCTAGGTATTCCTACTTTTTGGGTATCTCTCCACAGATAACTAGCAAAAGGAGGCTTGGTTAACTCTCCATTTAAGGGCACATCTTTCTATCGAAGAAGAATCTGATTCTGAGCATTTTCAGTTTTTGACCTCTCACTACTACGGGAAATTAGGGATTTTCACAAAAGAGGAATTTTTGAGTGATCCCTCCATAGAATTGCTCTCCTCATCAAAATCAAAATTTAGAGACCAAGATCGAATTTTTTGGTTAGGTAGAACTCCGGGAAAGTCAAACCCTAATTTGATCCTGGACCGAAAAATCAACACTGCAAAAGATCAGCTCCAGATCTAGTTCCAACATTTCAAATTGGTAAGATCTAAATATTTGGTATTTCCATTTGAGGTTCCCATTGAAGATGTCTCATCACACCAAGATTGATGAAAATCTTGAAGGAGCTGATAACTTCCGAGCATGGAAGTATAGGATTTCACTTGTTCTTGAAGAGAATGAATTGGACACCTACATAAGTGGAGAGGTTCCAATTCCAGAGGGAGATGAGGCTAAACCTTACACAAGAAGGGATTAGGCAAGGCCAAGAGGATTATTGTTGATTCTATCAAGGATCACCTTATACCACATGTGTCTTCCCTAAAGACACCTAAAGAGATGTTTTATTTTGTGTCCAAGCTATTTGAAGGGAAGAATATAAATCAAAAGATGACTTTGAGAAATCAGTTGAAGAATGTGAAGATCCGGAATGCAGAGACCATATAGTCATACTTTACAAGGGTCTCTCAAGTCAAAGAAAAACTTGAAGCAGTGGAAGAAGAAGTAGAGAATGGAGAAATTGTGATGACTAACTTGAATGGTATCCCTAGGTCATGGGACTCCTTCATTCATGGGATTTGTGCTAGAAGAAAGCTAATCACTTTCAGCAACCTATGGGAGGAATTCTCACAAGAAGAAGCTCGAATAGTAGCTTGAGAAGAGAAGATGGGAAATGAAGATCAATCTCTTAGAGGACACATGAAGAAAATCAAAAGGGACTGCCATCATCCCAAAGGTAAGCATTCTAACCAGAAAGATAACCCTAGAAGATCTCGCAAAGATCTATCTAAACTCGTATATTATACATGTGATGGGAAAGGAAACTTTTCCAGAGATTGTCCTATAAATAAAGGTAGCTCTCACAAGAAGAAGGACAAAAAAATAAGACATCATGCTCACACTGCAGAGGATGATGAACCTTCCATAAAGAGAGTCAAAGAAGAAAGTGAAGATTCTTGAAGTGATGAAGAGTATGTTTTGATTTCTTCCCTCACGGGAACTATTACACATGGAAGTAATGATTGGCTCATATATAGTGGGGCTTCCAAGCATATGACGATATTCAAAGAATCCTTTGTGAAACTATCTGAACATGAGTCACCCCAGAAATTGAAACTTGGGGATGACTACCAGTATCCCATAAAAGGTAGTGGTGAATCCTCCTATAAGCTAGACTCCAGAAAGTCTATGAAGATGAAGGATGTCTTGTTTGTACCAGTACTAAAGAAGAATATCCTCTCCATATTTGCATTGGATGCAAAAGGCATGAGGGTTGCATTTGTAGATGGCCAAGTCTTTATGTGGCCAAAGGGAAAGACTATAGATGATGCAATAGTGATTGGAGAGCAAGAGGGAGGCTTATACAAATTAAAGGGCCAACCAGAACAAGCTTTCATTCATGACTCAATAGAGCCAAGTGAACTTTTTCATAGAAGGCTTACACACATGCACTATAGGGCACATCCACTTGCAAGCAAAGCTGTTGAAGGTCTTCCAGAAATACAGGAAAAGCATGAAGGTCTTTGCAAAGGATGTGCAAAAGGAAATAACACAAAGAAGACATTTCCCAGTAGCGAGAGCAAGGAAAAAAGAATCTTGGAAATCATCCATTCCAATGTATGCAGTCCGATGTCATCTAGTTCATTGAGTGGGTATGTATATTATTTTTCTTTCATTGATGATTTTTATGGGAATACATGGATATATTTATTAAAAAGAAAGGATGAAGTATTTAGTAAGTTCAAGGAGTTCAAATCCTTTATTTAGAACCACATAGAGAAGAAAGTCAAGACCTTTCTATCAGACAATGGCGGAGAATTCACATCAGATGAATTCAAGGAATTATGCAAAGAGTTAGGGATTAATAGGGAGTTGACCACTCCATATAATCCAAAATAGAATGGGGTTGTAGAAAGGAAGAATAGAATGATTATAGAAGCAGCAAGGGAAATGACTCCTGATCAAGATCTCCCTATGCATCTATGGGCAGAAGCTGCTAGGATGGCTATGTATGTACAGAACTATACTCTGCATAGAGTACTTGAGAAGAAGACACCAGAAGAAGACCTCTCCGTCAAGAATCCAGAAGTCAGTCGTCTCATAATATTTGGTTGTCCGGTGTACATACACATTCCGAAAGAAAAGAGGACGAAGTTAGATCCTTTAGGAAAGAAGGTTATATTTGTGGGATATAATGAAAGCTCGAAGGCCTACAGAATATATTTCCCAGGATTCAAGAAGATCGACATTAGAAGGGACATGACATTTGATGAAGATTCAACTTTCAATAAATCCATAAAAATACCTACTGTAGAACTTGAAAAAACAGAAATACCCAGGATCCAAGATACAATTATGAACGAAGCAACTCCAAAAGAATATCATGAAATGGAAGAACCTCAAGAACCTCTAGATCCACCCCAAGAGAAGAATCCTTAAAAGAGGAAACCAACATGGGTACGAGAGTCTATCCAAGGTGCAGAGAGATATGGGGTTCCAGAAGAAGTGCATAGAGAAAGGAAGAGAACCAGGTGCTATTCCATTATGTAGCCCTACTGTGTGACATCATTGATAAAGAACCTTCCAACTATGAAGAAGCAGCAGAAAATAAAGAATGGAAGGATGCTATGATCGAGGAGTACCATTTGATCATGAAGAATGATGTCTGGGATGTGGTCCCAAGACCAGAAGGGAAGTCTCTTATGACTTCCAAATGGATCTACAAGATCAAACATGCTGCAGATGGTAGCATAGAGAAATATAAAGAAATATTTGTGGCACGTGGATTCTCCCAGAAGGAAGCGATATATTATGAAGAAAATTTTGCACCTATAGCCAGATACACTTCTATTAGATCAGTACTAGCTCTGGCTGCAGTGATGAAATGGAAGATAGACCATATGGATGTCAATGTCGCGTTCTTAAATGGTGTAGTGGAAGAGGAAGTGTATGTGGAGCATCCACTCGGATTCAAGACACATGATAGGGATACTCATGTGTGAAAATTGAAGAAAGCACCATATTGTTTGTAACAGGCACCCAGGACGTGGTATGACAAGATTGACAACTTCCTGACTAGCTTGGGCTTTACCAAGAGTAAAGTGGATTCCAATATTTACTATAAGGTTGAGGAAGGGAACCCAGTGATACTCCTAATGTATGTGGATGACCTTTTTGTGACAAGTGAGGATGGGTTAATTGCTGACACAAAGAAGAAGCTTGCTGCCAAGATCGAGATGAAATACTTGGGTATAATGCAGTAATTTCTAGGCATGGAGGTATGGAAGAATGCGAATGGAATATCCCTGGGACAAGGGAAGTATGTAGTGGAGATACTGAAGAGTTATGGGATGATGGAATGCAAGGCCATGACCACACCTATGGCATCAAACCTAAAGCTATTGAGTGATTCTTCATCAGAGTCAGCTGATGCTACGATGTATCGTCATATGATTAGATCATTGATTTACGTGACGAACACAAGACCTGATATTTGCTTTGCTGTGAACACATTGAGCCAGTTCTTGACAGATTCGAGACATGTTCATTTGATTGCTACAAGTCATATTCTGAGGTACCTGAAGGGTACAGTTGATTATGGGTTCAAGTATGAGGCAAATCAAAATATTAACCTGGAGGGTTATGTGGATTCGGATTGGGCAGACAGTTCCATTGATAGAGAGAGAACTTCGGGGTGCTGCTTCAGTATGGGATCAGGTGTGATCTCTTGGTTTAGAAGGAAGCAATACTGTGTGGCACTGAGTACAGTTGAAGCAGAGTATGTCGCAACTTGTTCAGCTAGTTGTGAGGAATTTTGGATGAGGAACCTACTATCTGATTTGATTTATCTCTAGTTGGATGTTAATTTTATATATTGCAACAACCAGAGTTGTGTGAATTTGTTAGAGAACCCGATGTTCCATGACAAGTCGAAGCATATTGAGATCAAATATCACTATATCATGGATATGGTGCAGAGAGGAGTAGTAAAGCTCCGGTATTTTGTGATGGATGATAATATAGTTGATGTGTTGGCCAATCCATTATCCAAAGTGAAGTTTGAGTACTTTAGGGAGAAGCTTGGTGTTATCCAGATCAAGGTTCCTTCCAAGAGGAAGTGATTAGTCCGTGAGCATTTCTGACATGGTGGTAGGCGGGACCTCCCATGGTCAGATGTAAGTGTAGAGCCTTTATCACATGGTGGTATGCGAGGCCTCCCATGGTCATATGTAAGTGCAGATCCTTTCCCTAGATGGTAGATGGTGTGTCCTACCATGTCGGTGGATGTAAGTGTAGGGCCTTTCCTCAGATGGTAGATGTTGTGTCCTACCATGCTAGTGGATGTAAGTGCATAACCTTTTCTCAGATGGTAGATGATGTGTCCTACCATGCCGGTGGATGTAATTTGTAACATCCCCAACCCTCCGACCGATGAAGAGGACACTACCATCACATTAACCATAAGGGAAAAACCGCCCCCATGACAATGAACATACATAAAACCAGAATGATTGAACATGAAACATGCTAAAATGCATAATCATTCCCATACACAGTAGAAGCAAACATACATTCATTCAAGCATTCAACATGTTCATCATCATTCATTAAACATCAAATATGATTGCAAAAGTAGAATAGACAATATTACTTATCTTACAAAGAACTTGCCCTGGAACCAGCTACGTCGTTGCAACATTCCACCCAACCATAGGCCAACGTGCTCCTTAATCTCTCAGCAATGATACCACCCTCAACCTGGGCATGATTCCCCAAGGAATAAGGAACAATCAGGCTTACACATAGCCAAGGATACACAAAACACAACAAAGCCAACACAGTTGGGTTTATCAGGCCATCAAGGAGCTAGGAAAAGATGAATGCTAAGCTGGTGAGCTCATTCAAGAGCTCAGGACACCTACACCAAAACTAGCCTAACTTCTAGGACACCCACACACACCCAACACAAGGAAATTAGTCCCTTCTCTGCTACATAGTCCCTCAGACCCTGACTTCCCTTCCAGTGCTATTCAAGGGTTGTGGAGAAGAAAGCCAACCCTCTAGCTCTGCTTGTGTGGCTCCCAAACACACCAGGTTTATCATAGCAACCCATGCCTTCATTCCCACTCCAACACAGTCCAAGACCAACCACTGCATACACGTAGCAAACAAGCAATTCACAGCTCTAAATAGGGAATTCGATTCCTGAGTCGTTCTTAGCCCTATTGTGGCCAAAACAACTCAATGGGAATCCACAGCAACCCACTTACTTAAACAAACCCACAGTACACAAAATCATGGGGAAAACAATAGCCCTGATCTCAACATTGAAGCAACGGGAATACACAGCCCAAACGTGAATGGAATATTCACAAGGAAATCATGAAGGAACCCACATCACCATTCCCCCAACTATGGCATTTTTACACAAATAAATCGTGAACTCTCATTCACAGGAACAAAATCATGGATGACAGAAACCGCTTCCCCAGCTCTCTACGTGAGGAAAAATGATGGAGAAAAATCCTGGGCATGAGGATGATCAGAACTACCATCCTTGCGTGAGGATGAGTGATTCCAGCTTGTGCATGAGGATGAGGAGAGAATGTCCCTACGTGAGGGTGGGAAAAAACAATCAAAACCAAAAAACGACCGTCATGGTTTCCCTTACCCACGTGAAGATGGAGAGTCTGCTAGTGGAGTGGGTGTGTGGATAAGGACTGATAGTCCTGTCACCCACCACTTTCCAGCAATAACTGCCCTCAACTAACATCAACAGTTTTAAATGGGTGGTTGACACATGGATTTTTTCCCCATTGGTTCAAGGTTTAACAATTCCCCCCCTTATCCTTGGGAAAATCATGCCCTTTTCATTATGGTTGCATTGACATAGCTGGTTGGAGTTTACTTTAATTAAAGATGTATATTTACATGATGCTAAAACTAATATGTGTTGTATATCACGATATACCATTAGCAACTATTTCAATCATTGAACATAACACAACCAAATCGATGGTGGGGATTTTGCCTTTAGCTCCACACCATGATTGATATATACATCATATACATTTAATGAAAATGGGGTCAAAACAAGGGTGTTACATTCCCCTCCCCCTTCAATAGCACTGTCCTCAGTGCTTTACAAAATTTGAACAAAATGCTACACCGGTACTGCCTCAGTGTTCCACAAAATTGAACAAAAATGGATGTGCCAATCGCATGGCATCCTCCAGCTCCCACCTAGCCTCTTCAGGTCCATAGTGCTCCCATTGCACCTTTACCTACCTTATGGCTTGGTTCCGGAGCATTCTGACCTTCCTGTCGAGGATGCTCATTGACTCGATTTGGAACTCTCCCTCGGGTTCCACCTAAATCACATCCCAATTAATCACATGGTTAGGATCATGTACATATTTCTTAAGCAAAGAAACATGAAAAACATTATGATCTCTAGTGCTAGTAGGCAATGCAAGTCTATATGCAAATGGCCCTATTCTTTCAAGCACTTCAAACAACCCACAATATCTTGGTGACAACTTGGCACAACTTCCAAGCTTCAAGGAACTCTTCTCTTCCCTCACTCTGAGGTAAACATGATCCCCAACACTGAACTCCCTATTCACCCTATGCTTATCTTCATAGATTTTCTGTATGTCATGTGCTTCTTTCAGATTCTACCTGATCTTTATGACCTCTTGCTCCATTTCCTTGAGCAATTCTGGCCCAAGCACAACCCTGTTCACTGGGTTATCCCATGTCACTGGTGCCCTACACCTTCTTCCATACAAAGCTTCATATGGACTTATCCCCAAGGATGCTTGCTGTCCATTGTTATAAGCAAACTCTACCAAGTGTAAGTAATCTTCCCACTTGGTGGGGTTGTCCATCACGTACATGCGAAGCATATCTTCAAGCACCTGATTAACTCTCTTAGTTTTCCCATCTGTCTAAGGATGGTATGCAGTGCTGAAGTTTATCTTTGTACCCAAATATGCAAACAACCCCTTCCAAAAATTGGAAGTGAACTTGACATCTATGTCAGAGACTATTACCTTAGGAAATCCATGTAATTTGAAAATATCCTTCATGAAGATATTTGCAATGTCATTAGTCTTATGCATAGACTTCAGCGGTATAAAATGCACTACCTTTGTCAACTTGTATACCACAACCATGATGGAGTCATGTTGTCTCCAAGTCATCGGCAATCCTGTAATAAAATCCATGGACATAACTTCCCATTTCCATTACAAAATTGGAAAAGGCTGCAACAAACCTGTTGGGTGTTGATGCTCAACCTTTACCTGCTAACATTTCATGCACCTTTAAATGTATTCAGCCATGTCCTTCTTCATTCCTGGCCAAAAGTACTTTTTTCTGGCGGTAGCAATCATCTTCTGGTATCCTGGGTGACCAAAATATGGAACTTGATGGAATTCATCCATAACAACTCTCCTCAACTCTGCTGCATTTGGAATATAAATTCTACCTTTATAAGTAAGGAGTCCACCTTCTTCCAATTTATATCCCTCATACATCTTCTCAAGACTTTGCTGTTGCAATTTGTCTTTTACCAGCTCATACAATTCATCTCCAGTAGTACGATTAACAATCTGCTGCCTCAAATCTTATTGGAAAATACTAAGAGATGCCACATGCATTTCCTGCATCTTCCTGCTGAGTGCATCAACTACCTTATTCTCTTTTCCCTTTATGTGCTTGATCTCAAATTCAAACTCACATAAAAACTCCAGCCATCTTTCTTTCCTAGCATTCAGAGTAGGCTGATCAAATAGATACTTCATACCACAATGGTCTGTCCTTAGTTCAAATCTTCTACCTATCAAGTAATGCCTCCACATCTTGAGGGAATTTACTATGGCTATAAGCTCTAGATCATGAGTGGCATAGTTCTTCTCAAGCACCTTCAGCTTTCTCGACTCATAACATATCACGTGGTTGTCTTGCATAATGACTCCTCCAAGCCCTTGTCCGCATGCATCAGTACACACCACAAAATCCTTCTCTAGATCTACAACTTTCAATACTGGTGCACTAGTGAGAAGACTCTTCAACTACTGGAATTTTTCTTCACACCTCGATGTCCATTCAAACTTTATCCCCTTCTTTTGCAAAGAAGTGATGGCATGAGCAACTCTAGAGAATCCTTCAATGAATCTCCTATAGCATCCTTCAAGTCCCATAAAAGATCTTACATCTGTCACATTTCTTGGAGTAGGCAAATTCATAATGGCTTCAATCTTTTCAGGGTCTACAGATATACCCTCTTCTGAGATAATGTGAACCAAATACTGAATTCTATATCTATAGAAGTCACACTTACTCAGCTTGGCATACAGCTGATGCTCCCGGAGCAATTGCAATGTCAACCTCAAATGCTCTTTACGTTCTTCCTCATTCTTAGAATAAACAAGAACAAAATTGTCCAAATACCTACTGAAGACACTATTCATAAGGCACATAAATGTAGCGGGTGCATTTGTGAGACCAAATGGTACCACTACAAACTCATAATGTCCATACCTTGTTCCAAAGGTTGTCTTATGAATGTCTTCATCCTTGATTCTCACCTGATGATAACCCGACCTCAAGTCAATATTGGAAAATACCTTTGATCCTCTCATTTGATCAAAGAGGTCATCAATCCTAGGCAAAGGGTATTTATTCTTCACAGTAACCTTGTTCAACTGTCTGTAATCAATACATAACTTGAGTGTACCATCTTTCTTCTTTACAAACAGAACTGGTGCTCCCCATAGAGACACACTCGGTCGGATATGCTTCTTTTCCAACAACTCCTGTAGTTGCATTCTCAGTTCTAGCATCTCTGGTGTACTCATCCTGTAGGGTGTCTTGGACACTAGTGCTGCTCCTTGCACAAGTTCAATTGTGAAATCAATGTCCCTATTTGGAGGAAGTCCTGGAATCTCATCAGGAAACACATCCCTGAAATCCTGTAACACCCGATATTCCTCCAACCTAGGAGTTTCATCCCCTGTTGCCTCCAAAATATGAGCTCCATACAACTAACAACCTTTCCTATAGAACTTCTTCAACTACATTGCTGAAACCTACCGTACTAAAATCACCTTTGGAATACCTGTCACAACCACTGGGTTCCCTTCTTCATCCATGCATTCAAAAGTCTTGTTATAATAGTCAAGTTTCACCCTGTGAGCTTCTAACCAGTCCATTCCAATGAGAACATCATAGGAACCAAGCGGTAGAACATTCAAATATACACAAGTGACGAATCCATTCATCAGCAATGGAGATTTCTCTACCACTTCACTAACCTTTCTCTTAGTTCCAGTGGCTAGTTGAACTAACCAATATTTTCTATGCTTTACCTTCTTAAAAGCACAAATATCCACTACTCAATGAGTAATGTAACTGTGAGTAGAACTAGGCTCAATCAAAATAGAAACAGATTTCTCAACAATCTTACCTGCAAATTCAACCACAGTTGACTGTTGATCTGCCTGGCGGTCCTCCAGTGCTGCATAAATCCTAGGGACTGATATTGCTACTTGACCCACTGTTTCTACTTCTTGAATGTTGTAAGCTGGCCTTGCACTCTCATTCTCAAGTGGACAATTTCTGCACATGTGGGGTCCTCCACATTTCCAACATTGAAGTGGTCCTCTATTCTGTTGTGGATCATTAGGCTTTTCTCCTCTCACTCCAACTGGCTTACTCGCAGCTTGGGATGGTTGTTTCTGCTGATTCTTGAAGTTAGAAGGTTTGAAACCTTTCTTTCTTGGTCAAACTTCTCATTCTTCTTAACCTTCAATGACTTATGGTAATCTGGTTTACCTTTTCTTTGCTCATAGCAATACTTAGCCTTCCTTATTTCTTCTTCAAGAGTTCTAGGTTCGTAAAACCCAATTCTATCTTTGTAATACTGAGGCAATCCACTCAGAAAATGCTAGACCTTCACTTTTTCATCTTTGATGTACCTGACATACGTGAACAACTCCAAGAATTTATTTGCATACTCTTCCATGGTCTACTGTCCCAATTTCAGCTCATGGAACTCCTTAATCTTATCATCATAATACCTATCAGAGAGGTATTTCACCTTGAAATACTTCTTGAACTATTTCCACTTTAGTCTCCTTTCGCTGATCCTCTTTACTTGCTTGAAGTGTTCCCACCAAATGTTTCCTCTTCCATTTAGATTGAATATGTCGACTCTTGCCTTCAGGTTTCCCAAATAATCCTGAACTTGAAAGTACTTCTTTATCCCAAGAAGCCAAGCTTTAGCCTCTTTTCCAGTCTTTACCTCACCATAAAATGTAGGAGGTTTAGCCTTTTTAAATTCATCCCGAGAGCAATCCCTATGGTGTCTCTTTCTTTTTCTTTTACGAGAAGAAGATCTTGAATCCCCGCTGGATTCTTTGGAGTCAAATGATCCACTAGAAATCCTTCTCCTTCTCCTAGTACTACTCTTACTACCTTTCGGTCTTGTTGTACCCCGCCCAGATTCTATCTTTCTTTGCAAGTCTGTCAAACTTTGCAACATAGAAGCATTCAATTGATGCTGCTCTTCCTAGGCTTTGATCAAGCTTCTCATGGTGGCTGCAACATCTGACGGTGTCTCTTGGAATATCCTTCCATTAGACTCTGTGTCATCATTTCCATTACAGACATTTTCTCCCTTGGCATCTCGCACACGCTTGTAGGAATCCCAAGCATCATAACCATTATGGGTTCTCATAGCTGAACCACCACTTACTTACCAAACTGTACCACCTAAAATACTTCCCTCGAAGGTGTTTATGATTCTGCAAACGTGTTAGTAACACAACTATTAGATGCATAACATTGATATAAACCAGCGTCACTTACCTTCTCCTAGAAAAATCCTAAAATAACAATTTTTCCCAAACACAAGATTTTCTTCATCAAAGAACGTTTGTCTCAGGGGGACAACGAGGGTCAAGGGGGCTTGCCCCCTTGTGCCTTCCCCGCGCCACTGCAGGGCGGGTCAAGGGCAACACCCTCATTTTTTATTTTTTTGTAATTCTTTGATTTTCGTGCAATCTAGCGCATAAGATCGCTGCCACTTTTCTCCTTTTCAGCCTTGTAATCCACTAACAATCTGCTGAAAACCCACTGAAAAACAGTTGAAAAACTGCTTGAAAATCGCTGAGAAATTTTCGCATGAAAAACCCAAATTTTTTTTTGTATAAAATCGGGTCTCATCCCAACTAGCATTCCGGTGTTTCAGCGGCCAGAACTTCTAGTTTTCTCTGCTGCTCATCAGCGGTCCATTCGTCTATTCTTCTCCGGCGTGTTGGATCTGTAATTGTCTGGGTTTTCGAGCTTTATCGGAAATGCCAAGGACTGTTCATCGAGCGACTAGCTCTCTACGATTCCGCAACGGAGGCAAACAAACTCTCTATGTTTTCTGTGAACATAACCCTGTCGGTGGATCGGATCAATTGACCACTATGTTTCAGCGACTCAAAACTGAACGGGTCCGCCATGGAAGCAACTTCAACAACTAAGGTTTTCCGATGGTAGCATATCGAAAATCGGAAGCACGGATTATTATGGCATTGGCGGTCGGATGTGTTGTCCATCGGATGGATAGTCTCTTAGGCGGCCGCAACGGTGGGTTCAAAAACCTTTAACGTTTCTCGATCATTGGTCTATTCCACTATAATTTTTTGATCCGCTATCGGAAGCACTAATCACTGTGCATCGACTCTTCCTTCAACTAAGTTTTGCCGACGTTTTGGCTGTCTTCGGGAAATCTCCGCCAAAACCGTGGCTCTTCCTTCAACTAGTAATCGCCAATCCACTTCACTAGACCTCGGCAACTTCATCCTCTATTCGTCAGTGATCCCATCTTCTAGTCGTCGGCAATCCCATTAGCTAAACTTTTCCGATCGTCGATGATCTTGTGCCTCAAAAAAATTTCAGAAATTTTCCACTGTCTTCCACCGCATCAACTCTCAGAACAAATATCTGCTATGGCATTGGCGGTTGGGGACTCTATCCATCGAAAGGATAGTCCTTTGGGCAGCCGCAATGATGGGTAGTAATCCCACTAATTCTTTCGATGTAGTTCATCAACGGTTCCATCGTCTAACCATCAGGGATAAAATCAACAAAATGTCGTCGATTCGGCTAACTAATTTTGCTGCCGTCGGGGTCTGCATTGGAGGTTCTTCAGAATAATATGTTCGCTGCATCTGGTGGGCTTCCCACTAAGTCCTCCGATGAGCCGATAGTCTTACACTTAGAAAAAAATTGTGAAAGTTTTCTGTCCTAAATTTCTGATCTCTGCTGGGAAGAAGGAAACCTGCCTCTGCTAGCTGATCTTTCATGGCCCATTCAAGCCCATGCTGCAACATGAGCTCTGATACCACAATGTAACATCCCCGACCCTTCGAATGGCGAAGAGGACGATACCATCACATTAACCATACGGGAAAAACTGCCCCCATGAACATGAACATACATAAAACTGGAATGCTTGAACATAAAACATGTTAAAATGCATAATCATTCCCATACACAGTGGAAGAAAATATACATCCATTCAGGCATTCAACATGTTCATCATCATTCATTAAACATCAAATATGATTGTAGAAGTAAAATAGACAAGATTACTTATCTTATAAAGAACTTGTCCCGCAACCAGCTACATCGCTGCAACGTTCCACCCAACCATAGGCCAACGTGCTCCTTAATCTCTTAGCAATGCTACCACCCCCAAGCTGGGCATGATTCCCCAAGGAATAAGGAATAAGGAACAAGTAGGCTTACACATAGCCAATGATACACCAAACACAGCCAAGCCAACATAGTTGGGTTTATCAGGCCATCAAGGAGCTGGGAAAAGTTGAATGCTAAGCTAGTGAGCTCATTGAAGAGCTAAGGACACCTACACCAGAACTAGCCTGACATCTAGGACACCCACACACACCCAACACAAATAAATCAGTCCCTTCTCTGCTACACAATCCCTCAGACCCTGACTTCCCTTCTAGTTCTATTCAGGGGTTGTGGAGAAGAAAGCCATCCCTCTAGCTCTGCTTGTGTGGCTCCCAAACACACCAGGTTTATCAAGCAACCCATGCAAGAACAAAGACTGCATACATGCATCAAACAAGCAATTCACAGCTCTAACTGGGGAATTCGATTCCTGAGTCGTTCTTTGCCCTATCGTTGCCAACATGACTCAATGGGAATCCATAGCAACCCACTTACTTAAACGAACCCACATCACACAAAATCATGGGGAAAACAACAGCCCCGATCTCAACATTGAAGCAACGGGAATACACAGCCCAAACGTGAATGGAATATTCACAAGGAAATCATGAAGGAACCCACATCACCATTCCCCCAACTACAACATTTGTACACACAAAAATCATGAATGCTCATTCACAGGAACAAAATCGTGGATGACAGAAACCGCTTCCCCAATTCTCTGCGTGAGGAAAAACGATGGAGAAAAATCCTGGGCATGAGGATGAGTAGAAGTACCACCCCTACGTGAGGATGAGCAATTCCATCCTGTGTGTGAGGATGAGGAGAGAACGTCCCTGTGTGAGGGTGGAAAAAATAATCAAAACCAAAAAATGGTCGTCATGGTTTCACCTACCCACGTGAAGATGGAGAGTCTACTAGTGAAGTAGGCATGTGGGAAAGGACTGAGAGTCCTGCCACCCACCACTTCCCAACAACAACTGCCCTCAACTAACACCAGCAGTTTTAAATGGGTGGTTGACACATGGTTTTTTTCCCCATTGGTTCAAGATTTAATAATTCCCCCCCTTATCCTTGGTAAAATCATGCCCTTTTCATTATGGTTGCATTGACATAGCTGGTTGGTGTTTACTTTAATTAAAGATGTATATTTACATGCTGCTAAAACTAATATGTGCTGTATATTATGATATACCATCGGTAACGATTTCAATCGCTGAACATAACACAACCAAATTGATGGTGGGGATTTTTCTTTTAGCTCTGCACCATGATTAATATATACATCATATACATTTAATGCAAATGGGGTCAAAACCGGGGTGTTACATAAGTGATGGGCCTTTCCTCGAATGGTAGATGGTGTGTCCTACCATGCCAGTGGATGTAAGTGATGGGCCTTTCCTCGGATGGTAGATGGTGTGTCCTACCATAATGATGGATATAAGTGGTAGGCCTTTCCTCAGATGGTATATGGTGTATCCTACCATGCCAATGGATGTAAGTGTTGGGCCTTTCTGACATGGTGGAAGGATGGACCTCCCATGGTCAAATGTAAGCACTGGGACTTTTTGACATGGTGGCAAGCTAGGCCTCCCATGGTTGGATATAAGTGTTGAGACCTACATCCAACATGAAAAAGGGTTGGCTATGTAGAACTTCCTATTACGAGTAGAATTTAGAGATAGCACCATTTTCTCGAGATAGCGGGAGCAGTGATGATGATGATCCAGTGATGAAGACTTGTGCTGATGAAATGTGTCAAGATAATTCCTTCCTTGTTAAGAGGGAGTGTTGATGTATTTGTAACTTCGGAATGTATTCACTTGTATATTTTATATTGTATTTCATTGTACCCCGACGGAGATGTTTGTTCCTCTGATCAGGAGAGTCATTAATATAATAAATTCATGCAAATTCATTGAGGTTAACCCTCCATTGTAATTCAGGGAAATATTCCCCATAGTTGAGGGGTATTAGGGTTATTATACTCTCCTGGTGAGGTCAGCCCTGTAGAGTAATTGTCAAGTGGAAAACTAGTATAAACAGAGAGTGATACTCTCTATTTGAAATACACACTCACTCAACTGTAGTGCATGAGTGAGAGAGGAGGAGCTCACACAAGTGAGAGAGAGAACAATTGTTGGAGATCATCTTTGTGTTTTTGGGTTATACTTTTTCTATTGGTGCTCATTCTATCTCTGAGTAAGTTGTGGGGTTTTCTCCTTTATGGTTTCCTCGAGGAAAATTCTTTGTCTCTTGTCTCTTGTGATTATTGTTGTGCATGTTATTATCTTAGATAAGATCCTGGATCATATTGATTAAATGATAAAAATCTAACATTTAGTCTTAAAATATTACAAACCCAAAAATCCTAGAATGTTGAAACCCCAAAAACTGTTAATTCTGTTGAATTCTTAATGAGATATCAAATTCTATTTTCATCATATGAAGTTAGATGAGGTTGGATCCACTCTTAAACATCCTGGATTTATGAATGGTCATCTTCAAATTTTAATTAAAAGGAAATATAAAGAAGAATATAAGATTTTACCTTGAGAATTTAATATTGTCGGTTACTACAACAAAAACAATGACCCAAAAAATTCAAATTTCAAGCTTATATTGGCCTTTTTTTCAAAGCCAAGGTGAATTTTGGTGAATTTTCGGTTAAGAAAAAAGAGAGTAGCTCTCACAATTGTTTGGGAATGGTTGGATTGATAGGAGATTCCCCTAATCCTAGTTGATAATCTGTTGAGATGAGGAAGTCAAGGGGAAAGATTATGTAAGGTTTCCATCCTTAGTCACTTCAATCTTCATATACTCTATCATTTCAACCTTATTCTTTCAGATCTGATTTATAAGACAATTTTATGATCAGTTTTGCATGCTAGTTTATAACAGAAAACTAAGAGAAATTTGATCCTAGGTCTTCCCTATGGGAAACAAGACCATCCCTCAATAAACACAAAATCTATCTTTATTCCTGCCTTGAGGGGAAACCAAGCTATAAAATAGTGTTTGAGTGTTTTCTGTGACTATGTTGAGCATATGACTATGTCTGCACCACTTTTACAGCATAAAAAAATAAGTTCTAGCACTAGTCTTACTAAACTCTAACAATCTATGACAATAATTGAAACTTAGAACCGTAACCTAAATCCCATTCTTGCTTGATGTCATCATCTGATGGAATGAAGGATGGAGAACTAAGTAATTGTCCATATCCAGAAACCGGTTTGAGGTTGATTCCCATATCTTCTGCATTTCTATTAAGCTTGTTATTGGTAGCCTTTGTCCTTGTTTCTAGATTGTGGAGCTCTTCTTAGAGGGCATCCTACTACATTAAAATTTGGCATAAGCTTTCCCTCTCTCGAAAAGGGCTTTCCCATTATAGCATGCATTAACCAGTAAAATTAAATGGTACACTGGAATAGAGTCACCTTGGTTGAGGTTACCTAGTTCTTTGACCCAATTCTAGAACTGAGCAAAATTCTTCTAATTACTAATGAACCCATGTTCTACATGGGATTCATCTTCAGCCAATTTAATTTTTTTATGCAATACCACTGGAATTGTTTCTTTGTAATTCTTTGCTGGTTTGACCACAATCTTCATGGAATTAGTCACATGTAAGCCTTCATGTTCCTCTCTTTGGCATCGTTAAACTAGGCCCAATATAGGATGTTGATGGATTATGCTGGCTCGAGAGATGATGCCTTATTCTTGTGTCAACCAACTTCCACACCACTTCTCTCCACACATTTATCCACCACATAGTCGAGTGTCTTTTACTGTGCATCCTCTCTGTTAAATTGCAATCCCATTCTATTAACTCAGGCCTCATCATTTGATTTGTTGGTTTCCAAATCTACCGTAGGTCCTCTAGCTCCACCTACATTGGACTCTCTCTGGAGTTGACACCCCAGATGGGGAAGTTGTGGGATATGTTAGCATGTGTTTGTTTTTCATATTTTCTTGTGTATTTTGATTTTATTTCACTGAACGTCTATTTTCAAGCGATCCATTCATGTTGTAAGTGATATTTGGTATGTAAATTTAAATTAAGTTTCAATCATCCTAGCAAGCACGAGAGGGACACTACTATGTCAGAGTGAATATGAAAATTAAGAAGAAGATGATTTGTTTTCATTCACCATGTGAGCTTAATTTATCATTGTTCATTTGTGTTTTTAGTTACCTATGTTTTCAGTTACTCATTATCATGCTCTCGTATAATGGAGCGACCTGCTATGATTATTCTATTTGCTAGAAGTTGTTATCAGAAGTCATAACATCAATTTTCTTATGGACCTTAGTCATTTTCAGAAATGACCTATACATGTGGCAGACTTGATGACTGTTAGACATTAAATACCAGCACAGGTTAGTAAGCTACACCAATAGAAACATAATTTCCAGCATGAGAATAGAGCCTGCAAACGTACAAAAAACTATAGACCTGAATATGTATTAACGGTAGGGCTTTCTTCTTCTATTTGATAAAAATTCCATAGACCTGTAACATTTTCCTTGAAGAGATACCATACCACCTTTCAGTTTGATAAGATCCATATTTGAAAAAGGTCTAGAAAATTCTTTAGCAGTATGCAGAGTAGTTGTTGTACTACATTCCATAGTAGTATACTAGAGTAAATAATTACAAAACATGAATTTTAAATATGCACGCTCATTGTTTGTTATCTCTTGAATCAGAATGTACTTTTGAGCATGTTTTGGCAATTTTGGGCATGTTGGATCCTCTTAAAAAGCATTAAGGTCGAATCTGGGCATTTCTAATTTGAACCAACATAATCTAGAGCCACAAACATTTTCATCCTACTGCACTGTTGTTACCAGTCTTTTCTGATTTTGGAATAGACTCCACATTTAACTTTGCTCTTTTAGGAAACCAAGTTGAGTCAGCACCTTCAAGTTTGTATTAATCCAATGTCATAAATAAGATGTTATTCATATTAACTGAGTTAGTATGACTAATGAGTCAGACTCTGTTGGTTTCCTATAAAAAGGACAGAAAAACACAAAAAAGGAACACTCATTTTACTTGTTTTCCTGATCCAATTTAAGAGCAAACAATCAACAAACTTGCATAATGTCTAGAATCCATGATATTTTGTAGTATGGTGTATCATTTACTGATTTTGAAGCAATTTATTATTAAGAATTTGCATATATAGGCTGTGTAATTTAGTGTATTTTCTTACTTATTAAATTTCTTCCCAAGTCAACTCCCGAGTTTATCGCGATGGCACTCAACTCTTATTCTTTGGCCATGTCTAGTCATACTTCGAGTTGGTTTTGGTGTTAACATTGGCTTGTTGTATCTGAGGGCTTAACCATATGTTTGGACTATTTCTTAACAATGCAGGAAAGCACTCAAGCTCAAAAGAAAGACATAGAAGCTCGAAAAGCTACATAAAAGGAAAAGTATTACTTGCTAGAAGAGCGTGATAAATATCAGCAAGAGGCTTCAAGTGAAAATCAGCAAGTATGAACTAAGTGGTTTGTATCCCACATTGAGGTATCCTGCAATCACTTTATTTTAGTTCTCCTGACATCACTATAACAAAAACTGGATTTAGTGTCAAATTTAGCGTCGGATTTTAGTGTAATTTTTTCCTAATTGTGGTGAACAATCCGGCGCTTAAAATGGCGCTATAGTACATTTTCATAAAACGCCGTCTATTGCATCTTTTTTTTCGTCCTTTTTAACATCCATTTTTGTGCCCAATTTTTCGCATCTAATGTTATGCCTTTATTTGCACCCAATTTTTCAACTTCTATTGCATCTTTTTTTGCGTCCTTTGTTACATCCTTGTTTGCACCCAGTTTCACGCTCATTTTTGCATCCAATGTTGCATCTTATTTTGCTCCTAGTTTTTCATCAAGTCTTGCACCCAATTTTACACCATGTTTTACATAAAATTATGTGTCCAATTTTGCATCTAGGTTTGCACCCAATTTTAGGCCCAATATTGCGTCTAGTTTTGCATCCAAATTTATTTATAATGTTGCATCCCCATTTGCATCTAATTTTGTATATTGTTTTACGTCTTTTTTTTTATCCATGTTTGTGCCAAATTTTTCATCTTGTTTTACGTCATATCTTGCATCTAGGTTTGCACCGAGTGTTGCATCCCTGTTAATGTCTTTTTTTGCATCTATGTTTGAGCCCAATTTTGCACCCAGTGTTGCGCTTAGTGTTGTGCCTAGTTTTGTGCCCATGTTTGTATCTAATATTGAATCTGGTTATGTGTCCAATGTTGCATCCCATCTTGCATTCAATATTATGTCTAGCTTTACATCCAACGTTTTATCCCGTCTTGCATCTAAAATTGTGTCTCATTTTAGGTTTTTATTTGCGCCAAATGTTTCTTCTAGTTTTGCACTTGGTCTTACGACTAGTTTTATGTCCATCGATACACCATATTTTGTGCTCAATTTAATGTCCAATTTTACCTCTAGTTAGGAATCCACTTTTTCATCTATTGTTGTGTCTAGTTTTTGACCTATTGTTACATCTAGTTTTGAGTCATTAATTGTGTCTAGTGTTGAGTCTATTTTTGCATCCAATTTTTCATTTAGTGTGACATCAAATTTTGTGTCCACATTTGCATCGGACATAAGGTCAGATTTTGTGTCCACTTTTGTGTTTGGTGTGACGTCCACTTTTACATCATGTTTTGCATTTAGTATTGCATCTAATATTGCATCCATCTTGCACTCCTACATTTTTTACCTTTATAAATACATTGCAATATCATTAGGGCATGGAGGAATCGAACCACCAATCTCCTGCTTGTAAAGCAGGTGCTCTTCCATTGAGCTAGCACCCTTTAAGAATCAGGAAGAGGAGCAATATTAACACATAGATTTCATCATTTGTAATTCTAATAAAAGACAATAAGATCCAAAGACAAACATGCTTAAAATCCAATTTATTTTTCCAAACACACTAATAAGCAAAAAAATCTATCTTGCTCAGGCAACAAAATATCCTAAACAATTATGCAATCTATTAAAGTGGTCCGCAAAAGGGTCTTAGAGAACAACATACTGTATCGATGCATACCTAATAACCTAAAATTGATATGGACAAAGAATAAGGGATGTGTTTAAGAAATAGTTGTAGAATCCAATTGAGGATGTGTGTGTTGCTAAATAAATGTTGTTATTTATTGATGGTGTGATTTTGTTTAGCAGGGATGTTAAGAGAAGAACTCATGAATTGTTACTAAAAGAATATGCCTACTATGTGCATCATACATGATATAATGAATATTTTAACAGTGAACACCAACAAAGACAATTTATATTAGCAAAAAAATTATTAGCCAAGGGCACATGCTATTGTGCACATGTGACTATAGTATGATATGCAAGTACATGAAGGTATTTGTGTGCATAAATAGAGATATATTCATACACATTCAAATATATATCCATATTCCATGAAAGAAAAATAATATAACAAAGCATATAGAAGAATTAAAGATGAGTGTAATATTAATGGGATAAGCTATTCAATGTCAATGACCATGATATATCATCTATATTTCAAGTTGGTGAAAAGGAAATTTAAACAACCACATTGTTCCCAGAAAAATCCAACTATTCACAAAAATAATAATAGCCATTCACTTCAAACCTTCAAACTTGTACATTTAAATTTTGACTAAGAATGTAAAGTGTCATTGACCTTGATTTCCTTTCTCGAATTTGATTTTTTTAACTTGTTCACTTTTTATGCCCAATATTGAATAAAAATAAAAAACACAATTGCATAATCCAATTGGGATTACGTATTTTGGTACAATTGTCTTATGAGAAGTTACAATAGGGAAAGGCCACATGAAATTCTTGCATAGCCCCTGTTTCCTGCCCATAAATATTTTGGAAATCACAACAAGTATGAAACACCCATGAAATCTCTGCAGGGCATTCCTATTTCTAGAAACATTTCCACTATATTTCTGACACAGGGACTTCACTTAGTGAACATCGCACATAGCAAGTGCGATCGTGGGATATTAAATAATACCCTTAATTTCCAGAGATATTGACCCAAACTCTTTTTGTTGAAACCCCCTCCCAATACTTAAAACCTCCTCCCCACCCCTT